>CM038702.1:39410497-39910497 GCA_021613375.1 Megaleporinus macrocephalus | reverse complement strand
TTGGTTTTGAGTGAGAGAAGTGAGCTTTTGTGCCACTGATAAGCCTATGTGTTCATATTAAAGCCAATGAGCTAGACAAGTACTGTCTGTGTGTGTATCACCTAATTTAACATTATGAAATGATAGAAGATATGATTAGATAGATTAGATATGATTAAATTAAACAGGATGGGCAGGATGCCCCCCCCACTGTAGACATGCCCCTGGCTATGTGGTAGCAACTACAATGCTGGCGACACGGGAGGAAAGGATGTAAGCATGTAAACCTGAACAGATGGAGAAATCAAAGCTAGCTGGGAAGATATGACCACTCAACTCACATTTGTCTCCCAAGTACACTGTCATTGGTCAGTCTACAGACCTGTATTGCTAAATAAGTATTGCTTGTACTCCTCATTGACTTCTGACTATTTGGCTCTATTGTTTAAACCATGACATGTGCTCTTTGTAGGTAGGCATGGTGACCTCATAGTGTGCCCGTAATGTCTATTGCATCATTTGTCCTTACAAAAAGATCAATGCCAAGCACACAAAGGGGTATTGAAGTTCTATGACGCTGTTTGTAGGGTCTTTGGCGTATCCAAAGATTCAAACAGTACAAACAGTTCAAACAGTGCCTGGATAGAGTTACCAGAGGGACAACGTTTCTTATTTGCGTATTCCCAGCTGACCTAAACATATTCAATAAACAGTTAGCTACTCAATATGTGGAATCTTATGGAGAGTCTTATATCTATATATATTTTACATTCTATCCATCTGGTTCTTCACCCTTCCACATGTTTTCCATAAGATGATATCTTTCCATGTGTGCTGTGTGCTAGCTGTAGTAAAGATTTGTCCTGCACATTTTTTCAGTTTTGTTGTTGTAGACTAGGCTTAACAATGAATGCGGTGCTCACCCACATTACAATACATTTTTGAATGCATTAACCAAATGAGGCACAACTGAGAAAACCTTTGTAGCAGTAACATTTTGAATTTAAATAAAGCTCTAAGTAGGATTTAAGCAGTGTATGATGGAAGTTTGGAATTTGTGATTAATTCTGTAAAAGTGTAGAACATTGTAAAATATCCTTCCCACAGACGACACGCACATCATCAGTGATGCTGTTTGATTTTATTTTTTGTCATTTATTGTGAAAAGAAATTACATGATTCATCAGATAGAAGATAACATTTAAAGAAACAGAATGAATAGAATGTGGTCAGTATGATCAGTAGAGTAAGTTAAGACAAAGCATGCAGTAAATATTTAACATTATTTAGATGGCAGTAACACAGAACCCTTTTCCCTAAAAATCAAAGAATATAATTAATCTGATAACATGAATCATTACTTGGATTCAATCCAACAAAATGTCATGATCAGATGTGATCACAGTTGGTGAAAACCTGTAGAAATGAGTTGGCGAAAAAGCAGAGGGTGCATTTTTAATCACTGCTTTTTTTGTCTTGGCACTCGGTCACATGGCAGCCACACTCTTCAACATAGGTGTAGGTGTGACTGATCTGCTTCTGACCAGGACAGTTCATCTTCACCTGCCTGCTGCTGGTACGCATCTCCTGACAGCAAGAGCAATGGTGCATCATGGTGTTCACTGCCATCTGGTATCTGCACAGACAGGACAGACATGGTCATCAGAGGAATAGAGAGAGAAACAGAGGTGTGTTTGTGTGGCATGTGAGTAAAACACAAC
Source organism: Megaleporinus macrocephalus (assembly GCA_021613375.1). Lineage (NCBI taxonomy): Eukaryota > Metazoa > Chordata > Actinopteri > Characiformes > Anostomidae > Megaleporinus > Megaleporinus macrocephalus. The sequence continues at coordinate 39,908,797 of CM038702.1, read as the reverse complement.
ATCATTCGTAATGACCAAAGGTGTCAAAAGTATTCACATTCATTAGTCAGGTAGACGTATAGATACTAGGGTTTAAAAATATGTATGTAAATGTTGATGTATCAACTTTATGTAAGTAACAGTGTAAAAGTACTGCTTTCAGAACTACTTAGTATAAAAGTATTGTACAGAAAAAATGCAAAAAAGGACAAAAGCTTAGGCCGCACCACAGGGGTCTATAGTGCACTAGCCCACCTCCCCAAAAAAAGCATTCTTCTTAAAACCATAATGACTATAATGTTATATTAAAATGTTAATGTTGAAAAATTAAAAAGGCTTCCTGTTTTAGCCGCATATATGCCCATTAAATATAAATGTAGTTTAGTACAATGTAAATATATTAAAGAAGCATATCTGTGTACTAACATGTGTACTGAGCATTAACATGTGTTTAATGGAGCAGAAGATATGATGACTAGTTGTCTATAAGGATTGTAAGGGTGCAAAAAGTCAAACTTCAAACATGTTCTCAATAACCTTTACTGGAATGTAAATGTACATGAATGAAAACAAGCTGGAATGAAATTGGAGTAACGAGGCTATGTTTAAAATGTAAGGAGTAGAAAGTACAGATAATAAAGTGTAAATGTTAGGAGTAGAAAGAACAGATAAAGGCATGAAAAAGTAGGGAGTAGAGGAAACAAGTCAGCTGAAAAAAATTACTCCAGTAAAGTATAAATAACCAAAATTTCCACTTAAGTAAGGTAACAAAGTATTTGTACTTTGTTACTTGACACCTCTGATTATGGCCTTGAACATCCTAGCAGGCATTAAAGGGCTCAAAGGCGAGAGAGAGTAAATGAAGTGGGAAGAAAAGAGTAAGACACTAAAAGAAAGACTGAGAGAGAAAGAACAGGACCGTGAAGTGTTAGTATTTATTTATTTAGTCTTTTGGATGCTGAAGTTATAGTTAAGAGTTTTAGGTGTAGTGGTAAATGTCTGTGTGTGTGTGTGTGTGTGTGTGCAAGTGAACACACTCACATTGAGCTGGTGTCACAGGAGCCGGAGCAGGAGGTTATCTCCACGGGCTCAACAGATGTACAGCTGTCGGCCACCAAGAAGGTGCTGTTCTTCTGAACAAGGCAGTTCTGCAGCTCACCTGAGAGAAGAAACGCAGCTTTAAAATAACAGCACATAAAGAAAAGATACTTGCACACATACGTAAGGCTTCCAAAGTGGTTTAAACAGTTATTTTATTATATAGTTAAGGGTGGTACTGTTATTATTCTTTAATGCCTGGCTTTCATAGGCATATTGCTTTACAGCAGCAAAATACATTATGATAAAAAAAAAAAAAAAATTAAATTCCACCAAGGAATGGTGTGTTTTAGCATCCAGTTATAATTGCCCAGCAACATAACAGCCACAGACTAATACTAAAATGTTGAATACTTGGCAGATTGATACAGAATTTAAATGAGGTGTATTTTACATTGGCACCTTTTACATTTTACATGTAACACTTTGACCATACAGTCTTCATTATCAGTATGTCAGATGAAAACAGTCTGGGCACAAATAAACTCATCCTTAATATATAATGTAACTGAATGCACTGTTGAATACAATAAAGTATTTAGATATATAACACATTAAATACAGAACATTCCAATACATATCCTGAATTTGTGATTATGTAAGATAACATTTTTGAATCTGTAATAGCCCCAAAGGGCAGATTGGACAATTTGCTGTGTTATTAATAACGTTTAGGGAATGACTGATTGAGGTTATGATTAGGTGTACAGTAACTGAGTGTGGTTAGACAGTTCTTAATCAGTTTATACTGTTTCTGTAATATTGATAATATTATTTGGACCTTGTTGCTTAGAAAAGATCCAAAGACTGTTGACACATTCATTTACCATCACTACACACCTGCACTTCATTTCTTAACTAGCAAAAAGTACTTTACTGGACAGTTTACAGTTGACAATGTTTGCACTATGTTCTTATCGCTACCTGCTGCTAAATGCCAATTTCTTGTGTGTATATTGTCCTGTATAGTATTTACCGTCTTATGTATTAAAGTTTCATATATTTACAGTGCAGTGTGTTTAATGTGTGTTCTGCACTACTTCACATAGTCGTTTCTCTACACTCTATGTAGTCCTGTCACTGTGCTGCACAACAAGGCAGGATTCCAATGTATACTAACTATATTAAGGAATGACATTAAAACACTTGACAAGTAAACATTTCAAACAGATCTGGTTAGTATTCAGTGACTGAATTACTTAGAAATGGAAACATAGAAAGTTTATGATCTTACAAGTTTTGCAGCATCCATCTGGTGTAGTTCTTACAGTGCCCTTAAGAAAAAAAGTGTACAAATGAATAATTATTATCATGCACTTCACTCATTCATTATAAATCTGGAAACTGTACTGCAGATGAACTATGAATAGACGACTCTCGTAGAGCTAGTTACATTGAAAACTTACAGGAACACAGTCTTCTTGCTTAAATGCTGGGCATGATTGGGTAATTGGCACCAACACGAATGCGTTATTGACTTTAGTGCAATTATATTTCATGCAGTTTTCATTTGGAGGGTTGAAGCTCTCTCCATCCTGAAACAATATGTGACAGAAAGACAGGAATGACCAGTGTCCAGTAATAATGGAGTCATAAATAACTTTCTGAAATTAATTTTAAATCACACTTTGTTGACTGTACCTTAATCGTGTGTACAGTGTTGTCAGGTCCTGTGTAAACACAATGTTGTTGTACACATTTTCCACAGCATTTCTCTGTGTCAGGCACGTAGACGAAGCCCTGCACAAAACAATAATGCCATTTAGTCCAAAATATTGATATTATAAATATCAATTATATTATAAATATATTCGCTTTAAAATATTACTTTGTCACACAAGCTGTTTCTAAAATAATATCATGAATGTATCTTTGTCGTTTGGTTGGTTTTAAACCTGGCAGGATGCAGGATGCCAAGGTTTTTAATAGCTGGCTCAAGAAAACAGACTAAATTTCCTTGTCTGATTATTTATTATCTCTGACAATGTTTTAGACTGTTAATTTAAATTTTTTATCAGGGTACACTTGTTGTTTAGCTAACAACAAGGAATTACATCATTTTTTAATGTTAAGATTATTTCACTTTAGTAGGAACCACAAATAAGTTTTGAACAAGTGTCCGTTCTAGGGAAACTGTTCTTTAGTATATTAGTGAGAGTTACTAGGAGTGCCAAGGGGTCATGTAACTGGTTTTGTTTGTTGTCTAAGTAACCAGGGTACAGTTTTCTAAAAGCATGTCATTTATGCCTTACAATTGTTTTTAGATTCCGTTCAGATTTAATTTGCCCACATAACAAGCATTAACACCGCTAAGAGGCTCTGTGATTAGATTATGACCAGATTTCTCAAATTAGGGATGAATCCATACTGATACTGCACTCCTTTACTCAAACTCAGAAAACCCACCAATACTAACGCACCATTAACAGCTGATGTCATGTGACGTGATATATACGCTGCAGCACTAATGATCAAACTACTCAAAATGGCAGTGAAAGAGGATCAGCTTGTACCGAGGCTGAGGCTTTACTAACGTTTGTGCATACATTCATGTTATGCTGAAACAAACATTTCCATTTTCATTAGTTTTTTGTTAAATTTAATTCATTAAAAAGTTGATAATCATGTAATTTAAATAGTTTATCAAAAACAACAAAAGTAACTCCAGACAAGATGTGACTAACTAAAAATCCTCAAATATAACAGGGCCTAGGCTGTGTCTGCAATTACTGCAACCTGTTATGCTACTTTGTACTTATGAACAGTATTAAAAAAATCATACCAGACTCATAGCTATTCATCCAAATCAATATTACTAGTATTCAGTTTTATTGCCATGTTTTCTAGTGACTCTGAGTGTAGGTAAGAAGCTAAGTGTGTCTATTTAGTTCCTGACTAAATTACTCATGCAGATTAAGCCATTACCTGAGGACACGTCTTGTCACAGGTCATTTCAGAGCACTCAACAGCTCGTAGTCCAGTCTTGGGGTCCTCAGTGGAACCACAGATGCAGTCCTTACAGATGTCTCCTGGAACTTTAGCTCCAGGCTATAAATGAACAGGACACATTTAGCTGTCAGTGGTGTCTCTTTGTTACATCTCCAATCTGGAAAGTTGAAGTCTACATGCTGTTTTTGCAATCACACCTCTATGAACCACCACCTACACAGCTTTGCTGAACTGTTCACCATGAAAGGAATCACTTTACCACTAAAATGTATATAAAAGTGTACACTAACTCTAACAGTCCTCTGAAAATGAGAACACAGATGACTACGTTATCCAAATCTCATGCTTAATATGCACACACATATGAATACAAGCCCACTTGCAAATAAATGAGAAATATGACAAAGGAGACCCCAAATAGTTGAGCAGCTGAAATTCTGTATGAAACACAAATTTTACTTTTAGAACTACAGCCATTGCCCTCCTCAGTTACCAAACACAGACAGAGTGGTGTTAAAAAGAAAAGGTGATGGCATCAAATTCAAAATGGGCATATATTTTTCAAAAACAATAACATTTCTGAGTTTCAACATTTGATTTGTTGTCTTTGTAATATAGGGTGAAACATGAACCTTACCAGATATTCTATGTTGTTGAAGACACAGACCTGCTTGACTTCTGATGAAACAAACAGGCAGATAGAAGACAAATGTAAAAAAATACTTCAGCAAATGTCTTTGAAATATAAGATGACTTGTTGAGTGTTGGTATTGTGTGTACTATAGTGTAGGTAATACAAAGTAAAGCATGTGAAATTGACACTGCTGATAGAGAGAGAGAATGCCTGCATAATCAAGATTATTAGTATGTAACTGATAATTAATACATGTTGAAAATTCAGGCTCAAATGCATCTTTTAAACTGTCCAATAATTTATAATCATTTATTTTGCCTGATCATTTACAAAGGCATATGTTTACAAAGCTAATGAAACACCAGATATTAAGAGAAGGAGGTGCAGTTACTTTGAAAATGACCATTAAGAGATCTATCATTAAAAGGTATGTGGTCACTGATAAAAGCAAGCTTCTGTTTTCATCTCTTCACTTAGACAAGGACACACAGTGTTACTGACGTGAAGCACCACTCTAATAAAAGCTAAAAGCTTCTTGAGTTCTAATAGTGTAGTTCCCAGGCACCTAGAAACAGTGTGAGTAGACTTTGTATAGGTAAAATGGCATTACTACCACGCGGGTTCTCATTAAAATACGTTTATTTATCCATGCACATATATTATGGGTGTAAGAAAATATTGAAATATCGAATATTGGGATATTATGTGTAGTGATACTGTATCGATTCTCAAAAACACTGTACAGATACACAGATTCCTGGCAGACAGCAAATCATTGTGTGTTGTGTTTAAACCTCTAACCACTAGATGGCAGTGTTGTAATCCATTTTCAGCTCCACTCCAACATTAACAAGCAGTACAAGGGTGCAATGTTATTGTAAGCATTAGCAAACTCATTCATATAGTGGTATGTTTTAGTAGTAGGATTGTGATCGCTGTATCATGATTGGTTCTTGCCAATACACAGCCCTAATATATATAGGTGGTCATTCTAGGTCAAATTTTATAGGTAATCATTACATGATTTAGCTGATCAGGTCATTATCAAGCTCTTCCTAACAACAATTCCATCTCAATTCTCACCCCTAAAGCTTGAACAGGTAATGGGAGTTGACTGGACTGGAGGTTGAATGCTTATGTGTTTCATTACGGGTTCTGGAAGGCTAACATATGTATCATCAATGTATACTGTAGAAGTGGTAGCTATTCAGATTTTACTTAAAAACATGACAGATAAATTAAAAACACGACAATAAACAAAGTTGTGGTTTGCTCTGATTCTGTGGCTGTTGGTTTGGCAGTCCTCCTGATATCCTCAAAAGTTTCAATATGCTTAGAATACTAAGATATACCATATATTAGTATTATGAAATCTACTTAAGTTAAAAATAAATAAATAAAAGATTGACGACGCACCGCACTTCTCACAGCAGCCATCTCTCTTGATCTCATAGCCTGGTTTGTTACAGTTTTCTACAACTGGACACTGGACAGGTGTACACACTGGACCCATGTTCTCCGCACTGCATACACATTCTTGACAGTTCATGAGCCATTTGTCTCCCGGCTGCAGGTGAAACACACAATCAGAACATAACAGTGGCATTTCCTTTTAATCCCTTTCTGTATTTCTAAAATATTTATAAGTTAAATAATATAAGTTAAAGCTCTGGATTTTACAATATAATATCTTCTTATGACAAATCCTAAAGCATTTAACCAGCCTGTAAACTGTAGTGCTAAATGCAGAAGGTCACTAGTCTGAGATAAGTTTGGGGCCAGAACTTCACAAAAGACTATTCTAAACTGTACAGTTAGCTCACCTTCCTAGGCAGTCCATCAGGACCCGCACAGCCTAAGACACAGAAGAAATACATTTATACTTGCATTTAAACACAGTTCTGGAGAAGTGTAATAAACATCCAGTCTGAGAACTTTCTGTTCAGAGATCAGTCTATGAACACAATATATAGCCTTTAGAGTTGCATCTGTTATATTAAGTTATATCGGTGTAGCGTCAGTATTAACTTACCACAGAAGGATGTGCATTCGCCTGAAGCAGTGTCAAAGAGTGTGGTGCCATTAGGACAGAAGCATCCTTCCTTGAAACCTTCACACACCCTATTCTCACAATTTACAAACTTGTCATTGTACCTGGATTGATGGAGAAAAAAAAGATCTGGCTCAATATCAATGTATAACATTTAATGAACGAAGGACTGAAGTACTATTGTAATGTGAAGAACTGTTTGTTGTAATGGCTCTATTACTTTGAATTGCAGGTTTCCTCCACCTTGGACCCACATGCCTGGTAGACTTTAGGGCTGGGACACTTGTATTCTATAAAAAGAAATGAACGCTAATGAAAATCATCATCTGAATCTTTTAATCCGGCTTTTAATGAAAATTACATTTTCTGCTCTTTACCACAAAGTCCCTTTGTTGAATTTCTCCAGTCCACACATACAGACGCTTCAGCACACGAGCTGGCATAAGACTCCAGACTGAAGCAGCCAGAAGCATTGCCCATGCGGCACACGTCATATTTACAGGCCTTATAGAAGGGTTCAGGGGAAGATACACTGTGGCACTTTTCAAAGACCCTATAAAAGAACACAAACTTAAGGTTTAGAACTACATTATGAATATAATTATTCATTTAAAATATCGTCGCTGTCTAAAGAAAAACATGTATCTTCACTTTGGTCCATTTTTATTTTTCTGCATCATTTGAATCTGTGGTTTACACTGTGTGAAAATGTTAGGATGAATGGACCAGAAGAAAGGCTCTAAAATAAGTTGAAAGAAAAAACTAAAGACTGTTTTGTCCTCTCCTGTAAAGTTGCCATTTTGAAGATACTTGTTTTTCTTTATACAGTATGACATTTAATAGCTGTATTGTAATAATAGTATTAAACTGTGAAAGTAGTAATTAATCGATCTAGGCAATCCCAAATATCTCTTAATATACAGACTTTATAACCATATATCTTCATTATTACATGTGTCTTACTTGCTGAGAATGACTTCGCAGATGTCTGGGTTACAGTTTGTTACATTTTTGGGTGGCGGAGGGGGAGGTACATTGGTGCAGCGTGAGTTGTTCACTAACCAAGCACCTGCCATTGTCTCACATGACTCGATTTGTCCTTTGGGTAGTCTGCAGTCATTTGTCCTGTTGTTGTCACAAAAACCTACCAAAACAATTCAGTAAAAAAAACCTCAACAAGTCAGAAAAATCTCTTGGCATATTCCCATTAGGCATGTTTTATATTGTCTCTCTTGTCTTGTATCTCCATTTGTGTCCATTTTCATATTTATTTGAAATCTGAGAATACCAGCTGCCCTTTACAATATATCAACATTTTATATTAAATGGGCTAATAGAATTTTTTAACTACATTTTGGGCCAAAAGCAAATATATACAAGTGAAGTACAATATAAAGTACAGCAAAACAACTACAATAGTTGCAACATAAATAGACTAAAATATGATGAAATATGGTTATATTATATTGCCACATCCAGAAAACATATGCCATAGTAATGTAAAAAGAAAAAGAAGCTCAAAGAAAGGTATCAAATCAAAGGGAATCCTGAGAGACATGGAGAAACATAACAACAGGACTTGAGAATTGTTTACTGCATCAAAAGGCCAAACGCAGCATCACTCGAGGCATTTTGTTGGCCCGCGGCATCACTCTGAAGAATACATTAGTGGCCCTCCTGTACGTTGCAATATTTCCTTGTACCTGACGGGGGGCAGCAGTGCATATAAAATATATAGTACATTTCACCGCTGTGTTAGTAATCGAACTTATCTAAACTAAAGCGCCATTACTTTTCTGACTGGACGTCCTGAATTTAAGGAACGGCATGTAGTGACAACTACGTCACAAAGCGAGTAAGAACCGGTGAGAACCGGTCATTTCAAGAGAGATAGACGAATATTTTTCCTTAGAGAGACGCTGCAAATGCCTATGTCTCATATAGAGACTATTGTGGTAATGAAATGGTTAAATGTCAAGAGACATTTTTAAACAAAGGACGTTATAGTAAACACTCAGAGACGAGAGGACAGAGAAAAAAGCGGTACGTCGGCTGTGTGCACGTAGCTACGGCTGGTGAACTGCCGCTAAAGTTAGCGCTCCTTCTGAAGTAAACAATGACTGAATTGAATTCCTCCTTCTCAGAGCTACAGCTCGACACCGTGTGAGTACATATTTAGACAAAAACGCAGAGCAGTGTCACAATAAGCATCTAAATATTTCAGTAAACGGGGCTTTTAAATGAATACCGGAACGTTTACGGTGGTGGTCTAACGTGTTGCGTCACAGGACGTTGGTAAAATGGCGGACGTAGTACGTCCGAGATTGTGTGGCTACTAAAACTTGCCTACCAGTCTCGCTGTTCGAGCAGTAATGGCTCTAATCTAGTACCTACTGACTAGTAGGCGATTTCGGACACCGCTGGTCTCACAGCAGCAACTGTTCTTTAGGGCACGTGGGGCGCAGGAGCACGTGACCAGAGCGAGTTACGAGGTGGCTATGCTAATCGCTAAGCAGTGACACTGGGGTCTTTAAACACTGCAGCAACATTGCTGTGTCTGATCCACTCACACCAGCACAACACACTCCACACCACCACCACTGCAGAGAAATTTACAATCAGAGAAAGGTTTTTCATACCTTTTTGATGGTGAGTTCGTGAAAGAGTGCTTAACTAAAGCTTCTTATAAAAGCAGGACTTTCTGCCCATGGGTCAATGTAAAACAATTATTGCAATTACGGTCAAATTAAATTCATTAGTTAAATAATTATTCAACTACTCTGCACCACCATCATAATCATATCCTAATTAAGAGGATTATCTTTTGGAAGAATTCTATCCCTCCAGTACTGCAGATACTTGTACAATGCATGTGAAAGCACACTGAATTTGTTCTAGCAGTTCATCACAGTGGCCCAGCGTCTTACTAAGACACTTTATGTTGGTTTTACTTTTAATTTGTCTCCCATATGTGCATATAGCATATTACATGTTGTGGACCTGTAGTTGTACTTACCACACTGTCCCTCGGTGTTGTGGTGGAATAAAGAAAATGGTAAAGTGACCAAAAAGTTCATGCCTGAGAAAATAATCTCAGCTTTGATAGCAGGAATGTTGACAATCATCTTAATCCCAGTACTGGTGATGGTAAAGTGCGCATTAGAGAAAGTTGGTTTCACCTTTACATTGTTGACCAAAACCTGGTAAAAAAAAAGAGTTTTAGGTAGAGTATTGATTAAAACACAAACCCTGAAACACTGCATTAAATGCTAAAACCCTGAACCTGTTCAAAAAACTGTTTTACAGCTTTAATGCACAGACTGATTTTTTTCTTAGTAAAACATTCTTAAATAATAATTTGTTCAATAAAATAAACAGAATTAAGTTATACAGTCACTTAAAACGTTTTTTTCATTTAACGTCAGTAAAATGTCCGAAATGTATTTTCAGCTGTGGCTTTAAACCAGTTTGGTAGAATGATCCATATAAAACATCCTTAAAATATATATTATCAGTTATCAACTGAGATTATACCAGTTTAAAACACTTACTGTGTTCACTGTTGGGTTTCTTGTCTGTTTCAAGTCAATTCTATATGAATTATAGTATACAGTTAAACTCTCAGGACAAGCCAAACCCTGTGGTTGATTACAATAGTAGTTTGTGATGTGAACACTGAAGTTGTACTTCTTGATGATTTCCTGGACCAACACGTATGTGCAGTTCCCTTGGAAAGCATAATACTCTCCATCAAAAGTCACGTAATGAGGATCTCCCCAGCCCATGCATTTACCTTTAGGAAACAAGAACAAAATTACCGTACAAGGAATATCCTACCTGCTCTGCTTTACTTTGTTTACAGCCAATAAATGCACAAAATTAATATTTCCTACGGTTAGTCTTAAGTATAGTTTTTGTGATTTACAGTGTTTGCTTAATGTGTGTTGTTTTGCTGAAAGATGTGGTCAGACTAAACTCACATGGACATTCAAAATCGAAGCAACACCCATTTTTAACCTTCTCCGGTTGAGAGTTTGGATTTTCGCACACTGGTATAGAAGGATGTGAATTGTTGCACACGAACGTCATGTTGACATAACCATCTATGCATTTTTTTACCAAACAGTCCTCAGTCCAAGTTTCTCCATTCTGTTGTTGTGAGGAATAGAAAGAAGACAGCAAACATAAACAGTCAGTTAGTTTTGGAATAATGTACAATGTGAAATTGTACAGCCTTCAAACCATGGCTTTCATCTAAAGAACCAGCAGCATCACAGTTATACATGTTTGGAGGGAGATTTACTAAAAGAGGTGCTAATCACCAAAACACTACCATCTCCCCCTCATGACAGCAGTAGGCTAAAGGGTAAGCCACTGGCCAAGCACAGCCCTGAGATACTGGCTCTCTGCCTCCCTCTAGTGGTTCCTTCTCTTTGATTCTGTATGCTTTAGAGAAGGAGGGACATAAAATAACTTTACCATCAGAGGTTATAATAGTTTTAATAAAATTTGATTAAAATATAATAATTAACAACACCTTATATATATATATATATATATATATATATATATATATATATATATATATATATATATATATATATATATATATATATATATATTTATATATACACTTTTTTTACTGTAACTGTAACATCTTTGTGGCTTTTACAATGTATATGATTCTACACATAGTTTAATAATAATAAAAAAGAAAATTCAATTATTCTTTAAACTTTGTAGAATTATCTCATGGTCAGTTTTAAACTGGTCTGTGGTCAAGACATGTTCATTTCACTTTTAACTGAAAATACATGTTTTCACAAGTGGAACATTAACAAAGTGTAAACAGAGTTTAATGAATATGGCTGTGTTTATCTGATTTACCTTTCTTGGTGGATCAACATACTGGCAGTCCTTAAGTGGTTTAGGTGTAGAAGTAATGGTAGTAGTGGGTTCACTAACAGTGGTGGTAGAAGGTTTTGTAGAAGGAAGAGGAGTGGAAGGGCAAGATTGAGGCGTCTTGAGAACTTCACACACTGAACCACAATCAACTTTAAAACACTGCCCCGCCACATTAACTTCGTTATACATGAAAGAGCCTGGAATTAGAATTGATCAACAACGATTAAACAAAAGGAATTAATAACTTCAGAAAAAGAAGGAAAGCACATTTCTATAAGATTAATTTTTCATGACCAATTTCTCAGAAGCTAATAAGCAGGAGCACCAAAAGATAATATTTACTGAGGCTCATGCATTGCCATGACTAACTATAATCCTGGGAGAATGTTCTAGACGTTTAGTATAGAGTTTTGCGTCTGCTTGTCAGTTCAATATTGGCAATAAATTATTATTATTGTTAATTTTCATTACTGTAAAAACTATACACAGTACAATATGTTCATTCAGAAAACTTATAATCCAGAGAATAAATTCCTTCAATCCCTCACAATATAACAACAAATTGAAAAGCAAAATGCAGAATTCACTGAAAAAGTATTTAATTTATGTTGTTTGTATAACCTGTTCTATCGGCTGATATTCTACCGTCAATGATTTTATAGTGCACCAAAATACACAACCACATTCTTTCTCCTAAGTAGTCAGAATAGAAATACCTTTAAGTATTTTACATGGTGTGAAACAACAAGCACATAAAGATTTATCCATACTCCTGAAAGACAGATGAAAGTGGTGTAGGGCAACATGCCAAACCACACACCTAAGTATTTGTCATTTGAGAGAGAGATTTGACTGTGTCAGATGGGCCAAATTTGTTTATTTACCATAGCAACTTCAGTTAGGACAAATTACAAAACAGCAGTTCTTCATTCTAACTGCAGGTAACCATAGGTCATTACAGAAACATCCTAACTAGACAAAATTTCCTAAAGACTGCCCTACTTTCAGAACAACCATAAAGGCAACTACAGTTTTAATCATGTGTTTCTATCATTCTATCATATGCAGTGACACACAGCATAGGTTACTATAACAAATGCAAAGAAGTTACATTGATCTACTAGCAAAACAGTGCTTGTTTTTTTTTGTACAAACAGCATTTTAAAATCTCTGACAATGCAGACGCAAATTTTACCTTCTTTTTAAATTGTGTATTCATACTGTTGAAAATTTGTCAAATAAAATATTGGGAATGGTAGTGTATTACGAAGAGAACTAGTTGAACATGTCTGTTTGTTACGTTTTGTTTTTGTGTACATTTATTAACACATTTTACACAACATTTTTGGAACTGGGGTTGTAGATTTATTTATATGTATAATGCACTGCTATAACAAAAGTGTATGATAATTAAATAAGTTCTTAATGCATCTGCCATCAGATTACTACGTGCATGTGGGTGCTGAAAGTAGATATAACTACCTGTATTTGTATTATTATTAGCTGTCACAGCATGTATTTTTTTCTTTTACAGAGGTCTTAAATGTATTTGTGTATTTTTCTGTGCTGGGTGGAAATATGTGAAAAATGTGCAACTTATGGATTTAAAGAACTTTTGCTTTGCTAGGAAAGTGACAGTGAAAGCTGAATTAATAGGAGTTTCATTAAAATGTGCATTAACAGTAGAGAAAATGTAAACATTTATTGATCTTTGGTGTATTTTATTGTTTCAAATGTTTCACCATTTTACATGCGACCAATAAGCCTCAAGCCCGATGCAGTATTCATATAAAATATGCGTAGCTTTAGATAAATATTCATGGGGTCCACCACAAGTAGACTCTAGGCTTATTGGGATTGAATTTATGTGTTATTTTGCTGTTTCACCATGACTACGACAATGGCACTATCATTATCAGAAAAACGCACTTTGGCTAAACATCAAAATGAAAGTATTTATTTCATGCTGTCTTTCTCTGTCAGAATGGCATTCACAATGCAGCTCACTGCTGTGTATCAAGCTAGAATGTCAAAATACAGAATAAATATTCATGTAAAAATTGTACATCACGGCTGTTAACCTTGATTACTGGAAAGTTTTTACAATGTAAACTTTTTTGGAAGCATAAGCAATAATTACATTAATATGAAAAACAAACTGCACTTGCCTGGGAGGAACTTTTTGGTTTCATATGTGCACACGCATGGTGTAGTTGTGTCGACTGCTTGGGAAGCAGTAGGTGGGATTATGGTCGTTGTCATCTTTGTAATCACAATAGGAATTGTTTCTGTTGTGCTTACTACTAATGTTGTTGAAGGAAGTTTCGTTTCTGTTGTAGAACTTTCTGGGATATACCCTGTTGTAGTTTTCCTGGTTGTTTCTGTTGTTGCTAAAACAATCTCCGTCGACGTTGATGGAGTTATACTGATAGTTGTAGGTGTCATTTCAGTAGTTGATGGAGATGTGATTGAAGGTCCTGATGTTGTTGGGCCAACTGGTGTAGTGTTGCCTGTTGTTGTGGACTCTGTGACACTTGTTGTAGAAATTTCTATAATAGACCCTGTTGTAGTTTCCGTGGATGTTTCTGTTGTTGTTGTTGGTGGTGGTGGTGGACTTGTAATGCAATCATCATTAGGCTTACAGCATGAAACCCGTATTTCATAGTTGTAGCATGATGAATCCCTCTGATATATGTTGTTACAAACAAGACCAACAGAGGGCTCACATGTCACATTTTGACCCAAATCTGCTAACTGCACATTTCTGTATTTTGTGGCTCTGCATTCAATCTCTGCTGGTAGTTCACAGGTAATTGTTCTTGATTTCCACAGGGCAGCTATAGATTCAATTTCTTCTCCATTTGGTTCACTATTGGGGTTGTTGGTGTCCAACCACTCAGACCATTGGCAGATGTATGGCAAACAAGCAGGTGTTGTTGGAAATGTTTCTGGGGGGCTTGTTATTGTAGTTGATGAAAGAACCTCTGTTGTTGTTGAAACAATCTCTGTCGACGTTGATGGAGTTATACTGATAGTTGTAGGTGTCATTTCAGTAGTTGATGGAGATGTGATTGAAGGTCCCGATGTTGTTGGGCCAACTGGTGTAGTGTTGCCTGTTGTTGTGGACTCTGTGACGCTTGTTGTAGAAATTTCTGTGATAGATCCTGTTGTAGTTTCCGTGGATGGTTCTGTTGTTGTTGTTGTTGGTGGTGGTGGTGGACTTGTAATGCAGTCATCATTAGGCTTACAGCATGAAACCCGTATTTCATAGTTATAGCATGATGAATCCCTCTGATATATGTTGTTACAAACAAGACCAACAGAGGGCTCACATGTCACATTTTGTCCCAAATCTGCTAACTGCACATTTCTGTATTCTGTGGCTCTGCATTCAATCTCTGCTGGTAGTTCACAGGTAATTGTTCTTGATTTCCACAGGGCAGCTATAGATTCAATTTCTTCTCCGTTTGGTTCACTTTTGGGGTAGTTGGTGTCCAACCACTCAGACCATTGGCAGATGTATGGCAAACAAGCAGGTGTTGTTGGAAATGTTTCTGGGGGGCTTGTTATTGTAGTTGTTGAAAGAACCTCTGTTGTTGAAACAATCTCTGTCGACGTTGATGGAGTTATACTGATAGTTGTAGGTGTCATTTCAGTAGTTGATGGAGATGTGATTGAAGGTCCTGATGTTGTTGGGCCAACTGGTGTAGTGTTGCCTGTTGTTGTGGACTCTGTGACGCTTGTTGTAGAAATTTCTGTGATAGACCCTGTTGTAGTTTCCGTGGATAGTTCTGTTGTTGTTGTTGTTGGTGGTGGTGGTGGACTTGTAATGCAGTCATCATTAGGCTTACAGCATGAAACCCGTATTTCATAGTTATAGCATGATGAATCCCTCTGATATATGTTGTTACAAACAAGACCAACAGAGGGCTCACATGTCACATTTTGTCCCAAATCTGCTAACTGCACATTTCTGTATTTTGTGGCTCTGCATTCAATCTCTGCTGGTAGTTCACAGGTAATTGTTCTTGATTTCCACAGGGCAGCTATAGATTCAATTTCTTCTCCATTTGGTTCACTATTGGGGTTGTTGGTGTCCAACCACTCAGACCATTGGCAGATGTATGGCAAACAAGCAGGTGTTGTTGGAAATGTTTCTGGGGGGCTTGTTATTGTAGTTGATGAAAGAACCTCTGTTGTTGTTGAAACAATTTCTGTCGACGTTGATGGAGTTATACTGATAGTTGTAGGTGTCATTTCAGTAGTTGATGGAGATGTGATTGATGGTTCCGATGTTGTTGGGCCAACTGGTGTAGTGTTGCCTGTTGTTGTGGACTCTGTGACACTTGTTGTAGAAATTTCTGTGATAGACCCTGTTGTAGTTTCCGTGGATGTTTCTGTTGTTGTTGTTGGTGGTGGTGGTGGACTTGTAATGCAGTCATCATTAGGCTTACAGCATGAAACCCGTATTTCATAGTTGTAGCATGATGAATCGCTCTGATATATGTTGTTACAAACAAGACCAACAGAGGGCTCACATGTCACATTTTGTCCCAAATCTGCTAACTGCACATTTCTGTATTTTGTGGCTCTGCATTCAATCTCTGCTGGTAGTTCACAGGTAATTGTTCTTGATTTCCACAGGGCAGCTATAGATTCAATTTCTTCTCCATTTGGTTCACTATTGGGGTTGTTGGTGTCCAACCACTCAGACCATTGGCAGATGTATGGCAAACAAGCAGGTGTTGTTGGAAATGTTTCTGGGGGGCTTGTTATTGTAGTTGTTGAAAGAACCTCTGTTGTTGTTGAAACAATCTCTGTCGACGTTGATGGAGTTATACTGATAGTTGTAGGTGTCATTTCAGTAGTTGATGGAGATGTGATTGAAGGTCCTGATGTTGTTGGGCCAACTGGTGTAGTGTTGCCTGTTGTTGTGGACTCTGTGACACTTGTTGTAGAAATTTCTGTGATAGACCCTGTTGTAGTTTCCGTGGATGGTTCTGTTGTTGTTGTTGTTGGTGGTGGTGGTGGACTTGTAATGCAGTCATCATTAGGCTTACAGCATGAAACCCGTATTTCATAGTTATAGCATGATGAATCCCTCTGATATATGTTGTTACAAACAAGACCAACAGAGGGCTCACATGTCACATTTTGTCCCAAATCTGCTAACTGCACATTTCTGTATTCTGTGGCTCTGCATTCAATCTCTGCTGGTAGTTCACAGGTAATTGTTCTTGATTTCCACAGGGCAGCTATAGATTCAATTTCTTCTCCATTTGGTTCACTATTGGGGTTGTTGGTGTCCAACCACTCAGACCATTGGCAGATGTATGGCAAACAAGCAGGTGTTGTTGGAAATGTTTCTGGGGGGCTTGTTATTGTAGTTGATGAAAGAACCTCTGTTGTTGTTGAAACAATTTCTGTCGACGTTGATGGAGTTATACTGATAGTTGTAGGTGTCATTTCAGGTAGTTGATGGAGATGTGATTGATGGTTCCGATGTTGTTGGGCCAACTGGTGTAGTGTTGCCTGTTGTTGTGGACTCTGTGACACTTGTTTGTAGAAATTTCTGTGATAGACCCTGTTGTAGTTTCCGTGGATGTTTTCTGTTGTTGTTGTTGGTGGTGGTGGTGGACTTGTAATGCAGTCATCATTAGGCTACAGCATGAAACCCGTATTTCATAGTTGTAGCATGATGAATCGCTCTGATATATGTTGTTACAAACAAGACCAACAGAGGGGCTCACATGTCACATTTTTGTCCCAAATCTGCTAACTGCACATTTCTGTATTTGTGGCTCTGCATTCAATCTCTGCTGGTAGTTCACAGGTAATTGTTCTTGATTTCCACAGGGGCAGCTTATAGATTCAATTTCTTCTCCATTTGGTTCACTATTGGGGTTGTTGGTGTCCAACCACTCAGACCATTGGCAGATTGTATGGCAAACAAGCAGGTGTTGTTGGAAATGTTTCTGGGGGGCTTGTTATTGTAGTTGTTGAAAGAACCTCTGTTGTTGTTGAAACAATCTCTGTCGACGTTGATGGAGTTATACTGATAGTTGTAGGTGTCATTTCAGTAGTTGATGGAGATGTGATTGAAGGTCCTGATGTTGTTGGGCCAACTGGTGTAGTGTTGCCTGTTGTTGTGGACTCTGTGACACTTGTTGTAGAAATTTCTGTGATAGACCCCTGTTGTAGTTTCCGTGGATGTTTCTGTTGTTGTTGTTGGTGGTGGTGGTGGTGGACTTGTAATGCAGTCATCATTAGGCTTACAGCATGAAACCCGTATTTCATAGTTGTAGCATGATGAATCGCTCTGATATATGTTGTTTACAAACAAGACCAACAGAGGGCTCACATGTCCACATTTTGTCCCAAATCTGCTAACTGCACATTTCTGTATTTCTGTGGCTCTGCATTCAATCTCTGCTGGTAGTTCCAGGTAATTGGTTCTTGATTTCCACAGGGCAGTATAGATTCAATTCTTCTCCATTTGGTTCACTATTGGGGTTGTTGGTGTCCAACCACTCAGACCATTGGGCAGATGTATGGCAAACAAGCAGGTGTTGTTGAAATGTTTCTGGGGGGCTTGTTATTGTAGTTGTTGAAAGAACCTCTGTTGTTGTTGACAACAATTTCTGTCGACGTTGATGGAGTTATACTGATAGTTGTAGGTGTCATTTCAGTAGTTGATGGAGATGTGATTGAAGGTCCTGATGTTGTTGGGCCAACTGGTGTAGTGTTGCCTGTTGTTGTGGACTCTGTGACACTTGTTGTAGAAATTTCTGTGATAGACCCTGTTGTAGTTTCCGTGGATGTTTCTGTTGTTGTTGTTGTGGTGGTGGTGGACTTGTAATGCAGTCATCATTAGGCTTACAGCATGAAACCCGTATTTCATAGTTGTAGCATGATGAATCGCTCTGATATATGTTGTTACAAACAAGACCAACAGAGGGCTCACATGTCACATTTTGTCCCAAATCTGCTAACTGCACATTTCTGTATTTTGTGGCTCTGCATTCAATCTCTGCTGGTAGTTCACAGGTAATTGTTCTTGATTTCCACAGGGCAGCTATAGATTCAATTTCTTCTCCATTTGGTTCACTATTGGGGTTGTTGGTGTCCAACCACTCAGACCATTGGCAGATGTATGGCAAACAAGCAGGTGGTTGTTGGAAATGTTTCTGGGGGGCTTGTTATTGTAGTTGTTGAAAGAACCTCTGTTGTTGTTGAAACAATCTCTGTCGACGTTGATGGAGTTATACTGATAGTTGTAGGTGTCATTTCAGTAGTTGATGGAGATGTGATTGAAGGTCCTGATGTTGTTGGGCCAACTGGTGTAGTGTTGCCTGTTGTTGTGGACTCTGTGACACTTGTTGTAGAAATTTCTGTGATAGACCCTGTTGTAGTTTCCGTGGATGGTTCTGTTGTTGTTGTTGGTGGTGGTGGTGGACTTGTAATGCAGTCATCATTAGGCTTACAGCATGAAACCCGTATTTCATAGTTGTAGCATGATGAATCGCTCTGATATATGTTGTTACAAACAAGACCCAACAGAGGCTCACATGTCACATTTTGTCCCAAATCTGCTAACTGCACATTTCTGTATTTTGTGGCTCTGCATTCAATCTCTGCTGGTAGTTCACAGGTAATTGTTCTTGATTTCCACAGGGCAGCTATAGATTCAATTTCTTCTCCATTTGGTTCACTATTGGGGTTGTTGGTGTCCAACCACTCAGACCATTGGCAGATGTATGGCAAACAAGCAGGTGTTGTTGGAAATGTTTCTGGGGGGCTTGTTATTGTAGTTGTTGAAAGAACCTCTGTTGTTGTTGAAACAATCTCTGTCGACGTTGATGGAGTTATACTGATAGTTGTAGGTGTCATTTCAGTAGTTGATGGAGATGTGATTGAAGGTCCTGATGTTGTTGGGCCAACTGGTGTAGTGTTGCCTGTTGTTGTGGACTCTGTGACACTTGTTGTAGAAATTTCTGTGATAGACCCTGTTGTAGTTTCCGTGGATGGTTCTGTTGTTGTTGTTGTTGGTGGTGGTGGTGGACTTGTAATGCAGTCATCATTAGGCTTACAGCATGAAACCCGTATTTCATAGTTTATAGCATGATGAATCGCTCTGATATATGTTGTTACAAACAAGACCAACAGAGGGCTCACATGTCACATTTTGTCCCAAATCTGCTAACTGCACATTTCTGTATTCTGTGGCTCTGCATTCAATCTCTGCTGGTAGTTCACAGGTAATTGTTCTTGATTTCCACAGGGCAGTTATAGATTCAATTTCTTCTCCATTGGTTCACTATTGGGGTTGTTGGTGTCCAACCCACTCAGACCAATTGGCAGATGTATGGCAAAACAAGCAGGTGTTGTTGGAAATGTTCTGGGGGGCTTGTTATTTGTAGTTGTTGAAAGAACCTCTGTTGTTGTTGAAACAATTTCTGTCGACGTTGATGGAGTTATACTGATAGTTGTAGGTGTCATTTCAGTAGTTGATGGAGATGTGATTGATGGTTCCGATGTTGTTGGGCCAACTGGTGTAGTAGTTGCCTGTTGTTGTGGAACTCTGTGACACTTGTTGTAGAAATTTCTGTGATAGACCCTGTTGTAGTTCCGTGGATGTTTCTGTTGTTGTTGTTGGTGGTGGTGGGTGGTGGACTTGTAATGCAGTCATCATTAGGCTTACAGCATGAAACCCGTATTTCATAGTTGTAGCATGATGAATCGCTCTGATATATGTTGTTACAAACAAGACCAACAGAGGGCTCACATGTCACATTTTGTCCCAAATCTGCTAACTGCACATTTCTGTATTTTGTGGCTCTGCATTCAATCTCTGCTGGTAGTTCACAGGTAATTGTTCTTGATTTCCACAGGGCAGCTATAGATTCAATTTCTTCTCCATTTGGTTCACTATTGGGGTTGTTGGTGTCCAACCACTCAGACCATTGGCAGATGTATGGCAAAACAAGCAGGTGTTGTTGGAAATGTTTCTGGGGGGCTTGTTATTGTAGTTGTTGAAAGAACCTCTGTTTGTTGTTGAAACAATCTCTGTCGACGTTGATGGAGTTATACTGATAGTTGTAGGTGTCATTTCAGTAGTTGATGGAGATGTGATTGAAGGTCCTGATGTTGTTGGGCCAACTGGTGTAGTGTTGCCTGTTGTTGTGGACTCTGTGAGCACTTGTTGTAGAAATTTCTGTGATAGACCCTGTTGTAGTTTCCGTGGATGGTTCTGTTGTTGTTGTTGTGGTGGTGGTGGTGGACTTGTAATGCAGTCATCATTAGGCTTACAGCAATGAAAACCCGTATTTCATAGTTATAGCATGATGAATCGCCTCTGATATATGTTGTTACAAACAAGACCAACAGAGGGCTCACATGTCACATTTTGTCCCAAATCTGCTAACTGCACATTTCTGTATTCTGTGGCTCTGCATTCAATCTCTGCTGGTAGTTCACAGGTAATTGTTCTTGATTTCCACAGGGCAGCTATAGATTCAATTTCTTCTCCATTTGGTTCACTATTGGGGTTGTTGGTGTCCAACCACTCAGACCATTGGCAGATGTATGGCAAACAAGCAGGGTTGTTGGAAATGTTTCTGGGGGGCTTGTTATTGTAGTTGATGAAAGAACCTCTGTTGTTGTTGAAACAATTTCTGTCGACGTTGATGGAGTTATACTGATAGTTGTAGGTGTCATTTCAGTAGTTGATGGAGATGTGATTGATGGTTCCGATGTTGTTGGGCCAACTGGTGTAGTGTTGCCTGTTGTTGTGGACTCTGTGACACTTGTTGTAGAAATTTCTGTGATAGGACCCTGTTGTAGTTTCCGTGGATGTTTCTGTTGTTGTTGTTGTTGTGGTGGTGGTGGACTTGTAATGCAGTCATCATTAGGCTTACAGCATGAAACCCGTATTTCATAGTTATAGCATGATGAATCGCTCTGATATATGTTGTTACAAACAAGACCAACAGAGGGCTCACATGTCACATTTTGTCCCAAATCTGCTAACTGCACATTTCTGTATTCTGTGGCTCTGCATTCAATCTCTGCTGGTAGTTCACAGGTAATTGTTCTTGATTTCCACAGGGCAGTTATAGATTCAATTTCTTCTCCATTTGGTTCACTATTGGGGTTGTTGGTGTCCAACCACTCAGACCATTGGCAGATGTATGGCAAACAAGCAGGTGTTGTTGTTGGAAATGTTTCTGGGGGGCTTGTTATTGTAGTTGATGAAAGAACCTCTGTTGTTGTTGAAACAATCTCTGTCGACGTTGAAGGAGTTATACTGATAGTTGTAGGTGTCAGTTTCAGTAGTTGATGGAGATGTGATTGAGGTCCGATGTTGTTGGGCCAACTGGTGTAGTGTTGCCTGTTGTTGTGTGGACTCTGTGGGCACTTGTTGTAGAAATTTCTGTGATAGGACCCTGTTTTTAGTTTCCGTGGATGGTTCTGTTGTGTTTGTGTGTTGGTGTGGTGGTGGACTTGTAATGCAGTCATCATTAGGCTTACAGCATGAAACCCCCGTATTTCATAGTTTGTAGCAGATGAATCGCTCTGATATATGTTGTTACAAACAATACCAACAGAGGGCTCACATGTCACATTTTGTCCCAAATCTGCTAACTTCACATTTCTGTATTCTGGTGGCCTCTGCATTCAATCTCTGCTGGTAGTTCACAGGTAATTGTTCTTGATTTCCACAGGGCAGCTATAGATTCAATTTCTTCTCCATTTGGTTCACTATTGGGGTTGTTGGTGTCCAACCACTCAGACCATTGGCAGATGTATGGCAAACAAGCAGGTGTTGTTGGAAATGTTTCTGGGGGCTTGTTATTGTAGTTGATGAAAGAACCTCTGTTGTTGTTGAAACAATTTCTGTCGACGTTGATGGAGTTATACTGATAGTTGTAGGTGTCATTTCAGTAGTTGATGGAGATGTGATTGATGGTTCCGATGTTGTTGGGCCAACTGGTGTAGTGTTGCCTGTTGTTGTGGACTCTGTGACACTTGTTGTAGAAATTTCTGTGATAGACCCTGTTGTAGTTTCCGTGGATGGTTCTGTTGTTGTTGTTGTTGGTGGTGGTGGTGGACTTGTAATGCAGTCATCATTAGGCTTACAGCATGAAACCCGTATTTCATAGTTATAGCATGATGAATCGCTCTGATATATGTTGTTACAAACAAGACCAACAGAGGGCTCACATGTCACATTTTGTCCCAAATCTGCTAACTGCACATTTCTGTATTCTGTGGCTCTGCATCAATCTCTGCTGGTAGTTCACAGGTAATTGTTCTTGATTTCCACAGGGCAGCTATAGATTCAATTTCTTCTCCATTTGGTTCACTATTGGGGTTGTTGGTGTCCAACCACTCAGACCATTGGCAGATGTATGGCAAACAAGCAGGTGTTGTTGGAAATGTTTCTGGGGGGCTTGTTATTGTAGTTGATGAAAGAACCTCTGTTGTTGTTGAAACAATCTCTGTTGACGTTGATGGAGTTATACTGATAGTTGTAGGTGTCATTTCAGTAGTTGATGGAGATGTGATTGATGGTCCCGATGTTGTTGGGCCAACTGGTGTAGTGTTGCCTGTTGTTGTGGACTCTGTGACACTTGTTGTAGAAATTTCTGTGATAGACCCTGTTGTAGTTTCGTGGATGTTTCTGTTGTTGTTGTTGGTGGTGGTGGTGGACTTGTAATGCAGTCATCATTAGGCTTACAGCATGAAACCCGTATTTCATAGTTATAGCATGATGAATCGCTCTGATATATGTTGTTACAAACAAGACCAACAGAGGGCTCACATGTCACCATTTTGTCCCAAATCTGCTAACTGCACATCTCTGTATTCTGTGGCTCTGCATTCAATCTCTGCTGTAGTTCACAGGTAATAGTTCTTGATTTCCACAGGGCAGCTATAGATTCAATTTCTTCTCCGTTTGGTTCACTTTTGGGGTAGTTGGTGTCCAACCACTCAGACCATTGGCAGATGTATGGCAAACAAGCAGGTGTTGTTGGAAATGTTTCTGGGGGGCTTGTTATTGTAGTTGATGAAAGAACCTCTGTTGTTGTTGAAACAATCTCTGTCGACGTTGATGGAGTTATACTGATAGTTGTAGGTGCATTTCAGTAGTTGATGGAGATGTGATTGAAGGTCCTGATGTTGTTGGGCCAACTGGTGTAGTGTTGCCTGTTGTTGTGGACTCTGTGACACTTGTTGTAGAAATTCTAGTGATAGACCCTGTTGTAGTTTCCGTGGATGGTTCTGTTGTTGTTGTTGTTGGTGGTGGTGGTGGACTTGTAATGCAGTCATCATTAGGCTTACAGCATGAAACCCCGTATTTCATAGTTATAGCATGATGAATCCTCTCTGATATATGTTGTTACAAAACAAAGACCAACAGAGGGCTCACATGTCACATTTTGACCCAAATCTGCTAACTGCACATTTCTGTAATTCTGTGGCTCTGCATTCAATCTCGGCTGGTAGTTCACAGGTAATTGTTCTTGATCTTCCACAGGGCAGCTATAGATTCAATTTCTTCTCCTTTGGTTCACTCTTGGGTTGTTGGTGTCCAACCACTCAGACCATTGGCAGATGTATTGGCAAACAAGCAGGTGTTGTTGGAAATGTTTCTGGGCGGGCTTGTTATTGTAGTTGTTGGAAAGAAACCTCTGTTGTTGTTGAAACAATCTCTGTCGACGTTGATGGAGTTATACTGATAGTTGTAGGTGTCATTTCAGTAGTTGATGGAGATGTGATTGAAGGTCCCGATGTTGTTGGGCCAACTGGTGTAGTGTTGCCTGTTGTTGGGGCCTCTGTGACACTTGTGGAACTTTCTGGGATAGGCCCTGTTGTAGTTTCCGATATTTTTTCTGTTATTGTTGTTGGTGGTAGACTTGTAGTTCCTATTGTTGTTACTGTTTCACTTGTCGTAGTTGTTGGTGGCAAGCAGGTTTCACACTTCATAGTGATCTCATTCAGGTATGGCCTTTCTGTCGGGCACTTCGGGAAACATCCTTAGAATGAAAGTAAACAAACAACAATAAAAAAAACAAAACTTTTTTTCGGACACCTTCCAGAATCAAAAGCCATTTTCATATTTTAATGAATCTTTTGTTAAGGTATCTGTACAGCACTAGTAGTACTTAATATTAAACTTAGAATACCTTCTTTTTGATTTTTACAATTATTAACTTTCCTGAACTAAACAGTTGTGATATACTGATGAAGGCTAGTTAGAAGGCCAGAGCTGTGCAATATAGACATAATTATCAAATGTTGTTGTTTTTACTCACAGCAGCATTTGCAGTAACAGTACTCGAATATCCAGTTAATCTCACTTTGGTTCTGTGAGCATTAGCAAAAGCCACTGTAACTAACCCTTTTATCATTATTTTGATCACACGTTTGCGTTCCCGCTATGCATGTATGGCCGGTTGCATGGTAACTCGTCAGACAATTATCAACTTCAGTTGAGTAGTTCAGGCTTTTTTTTAAACTGGAGATAAGATATGATAAAATATATAAATTAAGATTTACTTCTGCATTTTTTTTTAAATCTTCATGTCAAGATCCTGTGGTTAAACATGTTTTAAAAAGTGATAAAACAGAGTGAAATAACAGATTTAAAACTGCTAAATGATACGTACAAGCTTTGTAATGTCAGAATTACTAAAGTAAGTGTAAAAAAGTATAAAAGTGTTATGAGCAAAAGAGGTGTCTACATTGAATAAGATTAAAACAGTGTTAAATGCTTTTTAGACATAGTTTCATTGCATGAATTCATAAAGCAGCCCTGTTTTTGGCCTGATACAAATGCATGCTATAGCTTTTTAAGGGAGGGAGCACCTTTTAAACTGAAGAATTAAAATTAAGCTGCTATATCAGGGAAATTCAGAAAATACATATTAAAGATTAATGAAAAGGATAGAAGAATCAACTACAACAGAACAGAGCAAATTAAAAAATGGTCTATGAGTTAACAATAGACACTAAACTTCTCATATTTAGGATGCTAATAGTACATTATGCTTGAAATAGAATATACTTGAGGTAGAACTACAATATGTGTTGTGTAAATTTAAATTTGTTTTCCACAATAGTTGTTTGATAGGTTTCTAAAGTAATGATTAACCGTAAATTTCTAATAATCCTAAAGGAATTTAATATGCTGTTATTATTTGATAATTACTATATTATAATAGTAAAATACATTCCTTCAGGGAACACATACATAAATTACTAGCCGGTTGTGCTCCGCTAATTATGAGGGGAAGAAGTTTGTGAGTTATCCTGTCAGGTAGTTCAGAAACACTAGTTGTGTTTTTATTTAGCTTGCTCTCCTGTTACCTTACCATGACTTCTAAAGGCCAAACTGCTTAAAACTGTGGTAAAGACTTTTGGAAACCTCTGAACTATAGAGACGGCACATTAGTTAAGTGTGGGACTGAAATGCCTGAATGTGAAAATGTAAAACTAAACTAAATGTTCTTCACCTGTTGTCATCCCATGAGGACAGCCACGTTACACAAAGGCTGAAGGTCCTCTGACATCAGTCAGACTTTATCCAGATGTGGCTGCAATCTACATGGGTGAGACTGACCATTCTGATGGCAGTAGCCATCTCAGAGGAATCTGAGCATGGGTCACACACTAGTGATGAAGCACCTGTTACAAGGCAAGTTTAAATAAGGCCACTAATAATCATATCCTCTGAGGCACTTAACAAAGGAGGTGAAGTTAAAGAAACAAGTAGAAACTGCTCATGTTCCTTAAGATACAGCTTTCCTTTCCAAGGGGAATGAGGCTCGACTTCAGTGAGCTCATGCAAAGGAAAAGAATCCTTTACTCATTGCATCCCAAAGATGTTGTTTCCACATCAAGCCAAGTACTTAACATAACTGATAGCAAGCAGCTGGTTGAAAAGGTGTTGGGTGCTTTAGGTAACAAAGGCCTGGACAATGAAAGAGATTGGAAAGCTTTCAATGAGTGGATTAGCTGTAAATGTTGCGAAAATACTGATAAAAAATACTGAAAAAGAGAGTCAGCTGCAGATTTGTGTGAGCGGTTTGAGAGAACATTTCTGCATTACTCTTGTATTTATGAATACAGCCGTAAAAACACTGACTGTACTTATGGTCCACATTTTGGACAACAGGTCGACTCACCACTACCAGATCTTAGACAAGCTCTGGTGACTGCTCTTCCAAACTGGCGGAAAACTAAATAGGGAGACCCTAAAAATGAGCTTGACCGCCTAGTCTGTGATTTAGAACCCTGCAATGTCCCAGCATCAATACATGTACTTAGAGAGAAGAGGTCTACCTTAGGTTTTAGACAGAACCTTTTTGACCTAAAGAAAGACAAGTTCTTTGAGTTTTACTACAGAAACCTGGTCACTGGGCAAGGGTCTGTCGTAAAAAGCAAGCAGATAAGCACAAGGGTGTGAGGATGATGGGGAACTCAGCAAGAAATTGAATTTCACAGGGAAGCCCAGTTCCACAGGAGCAGTTATATTTGATATTCATGACCATTCAGGGAAATACAGAACAGCTGTCTTTGGTAACGAAAGCCAAAGATATTTCATCTGCTCCTAGTTTTACTTAAAATAATCTGCTGCTTTAGTTTATCTCAGTAGTAAGATAAATTGAGTTAGTTAAGAAATATCTTATTGTCATTATTTATACAAGCATATTTTGATTTTGCTTGTAATCAACAGGTATTAGGACACACTTATTCAGTTGTGCTTGTGTACAGTACTTAGAGAAATGCAACTACTAACATCTCTGATAATAATACAGTTTTGTTACCTACAACAATTCTATGCCTTTTAATGACTAAATGCCTTTAGTAATACTTACACCGCTATTTTAAAAGCACTACACAATCTGCTTAAAGGTAACCTAGCCATAGTCTGAACTGGGAACTGGGCTGGCTAATTTCAGATGCAACAGTGAAACCAGATGGTGTCTCGACTAAAGGAAAAAATCTAGTTGCATCTGGAACGTTACTTTTTTATTAAACAAACTCAGAAAAATAGGTTTTAAACTGTTGTGGTTGAATTCATAAGTTTGAGGAGACAGACCAAATTTTTAACAAGTCCCACAGCAGACCAAGGCCCAGTAATTTACATCATTAGCCCATCTAGTGTTGGATGGAATTCCAGTTAATCCTCTCGCTCTCAATAAGAGTAAAAGGTCCCCCCATAATACAAAGATACAAAATGTAACTTCATTCCACATTATTATTAGACATATATAATATGTAAATACTTTTGTTCTGGATTAAATTGCGTTTAACAGGTTTTTGAAAAACCAAAAGTTCAACCGCTGTCAACACAATCAAGTCAACCTGCTTAACCACTAAGCATGCACCAAGCCATCACCATATCTTAAACTGCAGAAAAACTTTTGAGTAGAGCAGTCATAAAAATATAAATGCTGTTAGCAAGCATGCTATATTCCAATAAACATGCTTTTGTTTTGTTTTTTAATATGCAAGAAAATTTGAGGTGTAGTTTGTCCTTGTCAGCTTCTAAGGGCCACCATTATCTAGATTACTGTGCAGTGTCACATCGCAAATACAGTACAAAGTTCACTCTGTTACAGTGACCTTGTCCATTGTCAAGTTTTTTCATGTAAGCTAATAATTTATTAAATCATCTCGGTTGGTAATAGCAAAATAATAAATGTTATGGCCAGTGTGCACACCTACCAATGTTTCAAATCTTTGAATGGCTGGATAGATAAATAAATTTATTAACAAATATGGCTCATTTGTACTTTTAACTCTATATAAGTGGATTACAGCCATCATTTGAGCATTCAGAGAGTAATAATCTAATGAATACAGTTAAGCATGGCTAAGAAAGTCTTACCTTCTACAAGCATTTGATTGAAGCATTCCCCTGTGGGATTGCTGCAGGTCTTCACACATTGGCCACAGGGCTGATAGTGCCACTCACAGCCTCCAGGTAAATTATAGTAGTCACAGAACAAAGCTGGAGGAACAGTTCAAGTCAATCAGTGACTTTGTCAAGTCAGTGAAAACAACACTCTGTGTTCTGCTTACATATTGTAGGTTAGTACATATCCCATCTCTCATAACCCAAAAATAAAAATTTTGAGTCAATCTAAATCAAGTATATCAAAAAACTTTCATTTTCTAAATCATGTTGTGAATGTAAATGTTGTGAAGTGTTAAAATGCAGCTGTGTGGATGACTGTCTGTAGTGAATCCAGAGATTAATAAAATGTACAAAACTGTACTTTAGGGCTTGACTTGTAGTTAATAATGCATAATAACTGTGCTTGTGAATAACACCAGTATCTACCTTGACCCTTTAGGAGAGATGCTGTAACAGATTTCTTTATTCAAACTCACGGCAAATGGTTGGGCTCCTCCATGATATGCAGGCTCCCTTCTCGTTGCATGCTGCAGCATATGCTGCTACGGCCGTGCAGAAGCACTCACAGTCTCCGCCACTGTCACACGCACACGTGTCTTGCACACATATATCGTAGTATTTAGCTGGGTCCACCTGAGAAAGGAAATAAAATAAAACAGAACCATCTCAGAAAATGATCAATTTATGTGCATGGAATTCACTGAGGCAGTCAGCATCTATAAAAGTGCATGATTTTTACAAATTAACTGATATTGTTGGAAACATGAGTGCAATTTGCTGTTAAATATGTTTTCCACACTGAAAAATGAATAAGTTTAACTGCCCATTAAATAAATTACAACTTTTCCACATCTTTTCAGTTTCCCCTCTTTGGGGCTTTACTCACTAAGGAGTGACACAAGCTGAAGACATCACTCTTGATAATGCTACATTGTTTGATGGCCCAGGCCTGGCGGTGCGGTCTCATATCGCAGGGGTTACTGATAATGCTGGCTTTGGGGCATGTAGAAAATACTCTCCAGCTGTTTCCAAATTGGAGGGGCTCCACCACTTCCTCTCCTCCACGAGTCACAAAGTCATTTTTCCCATTACCATCATAGTTACCACACAGCCCACATACTTTACCCTGTTATGGCAAAAAGAGTGGATGAAAAGTAAAAATGTGAAAGGAAAGAAAAGAGTACAAACCCATACATTATACCACAGAAATTTTAACTTGGCAAGTGAAATCATTTTAAATTTAGTCAGTGTTGAGAATGCAGAATGCAAATAAGAAAAAATAAAATAAAAGCAGTACAAGGACGAGATATTTGTTATACGAACAGGTGAATTGATGCCTGCAACTCATTCTAGAAAGGGGACAGGGCAAGTTCATAGTAGGAATGCTGTTAAATATTCAGAACATGTTTTAAATAAAGTGCTTGGGTTTAAAAGGAGCATCTAGAAAAGACCTTGTCCGTAATGAGGAGAATGTTTTGAGGCTATTGATATTTGGGCTCTCGGCAAAAGAATGGAGTTTTTAAAAACGTAAACGTTTATTTTAAGAATACAATTATTCAACCTATTTATAAAGATTGTACTTTATTTTGTATGTTTTTTTTTTACTATTTAGTTTAATAAATGTTATTGTTTTGAGAAATATAAAGTATTAAGTAAGATGGTCTCACTGCCTTTTGATAAAAGTAATTGATAACTAATTTTTTTAATTAATTACCCCAACACTGAAGCAATCTATACTACAATTAATGCCAATAACCCATAGTTACTATTTCTTTTTACAAAACCATTACTCCTTGTTTACTCTTCTACAATTGTACCTTTTCCTTTTATCTATGGCCCTAATACTGTATACTCATACTTATACTAGTGTGTCATTTTTTATATAATAATATGACATGGTACATTCAAACAGCCTCTAGCATAAACTGAGCAATTTCTGTAGCTAGGCTAAATAATGTTTACCCATTAGCAATGTTATCAGTGGCTAAATGGTGGTCTGACAAGGCCAAAGAGGAAAAGAACTAAAGTTCACACTTCAGGAAAAATAATCTGCTTTTAGAACCGGAGCAACTAATGATGTAACACAATGATAAACATACTCCTGTCCAGATTTTTTTAACCTGTTGCTGGCATCATATTTGGAATAAGCTCATGTTTATACCACAACCCAGTCCAGTTGATAATGAGTTTTTTTTTACTGTTTTAAATATAATAGAGGCAAAACAGAATTTACAAATCACTGCCTTTGTTGGTATTGCCATTTCACATCCTTGTCTAGTGTCTTATTGTATTGTAATACTCTGGTCTTTTTATTTCTATTTTTCAGTTGGTTTAAGATCATTTGCCATTGTTGTTTACTTTACTTGCTATGAAGTAATGCAGGAAAAAGAATGCATTTTGATATTTTTAGCTTACCTTAAACAAGGGATCAAGTGTGATCTTTACAGTAGTCTTCTTGTCCCAGTGCAAAACCAAACCATTACTTGCCTCAATGACAAAGTAAATCCCACAGTGTAGATTTTGTAAGGGATTTCTGTGCCGTTGTCATAATTGAAAACTTTAATTTTCTCTTCCGACAGCACAAACTCTTTGTTCTATGGAAAGGAAAAAAGAAAAATGTAACATGTTTATCAACATTTCACGGTTAATGAATTGTGTTAATGATAATGCTGAAGTGAAATGGTATTATATGATAGCTTTGTGATAACCTCACCCCTAGATAGACTTTGACAGATTTGGAGCAGGTTGTCCCGGTTGTGCCGCAAGGGATATTTTCTGTGATGATACGAAATGAACTACTAGGGCTGTTGATGCAATAATCCTGGATGCAATAAAGAGTGGATGCTGCAGATTTAATATTCTTGGATGGAAATTAACAAAATATAGAACTTTTGGCCTCGTTTAAGCTATCTGCTGTTTTGTTCAGTTAAATTTGTTCAGTTTCCCAACTTTAAGTGGTCTAACGCTCTTCATGATTAGTTTATACTAATCATAGTTGGAAATAATTCAATATATTTTAAATTTGTTTAAATGTTATGCTACTTTTGATCACATAAAGAGTCTGCTCATAAATTTTGTTACGACATAGAGATGAAATTGAGAGCATATTTATATATAGCATAATATACATACTATTATGATAGTAGAACATACCTGGGCCACCATGTATTCACAGCCTCCACTAAAAGAATATCTCATGCTATCAAAGGTCATGTAATGACCATCACCATAGATGGTGCAGGTGCTGGGACACTTGTTGCTTGTGCAGTGAAACTTTCTGTTTCGGCAAGTGCTGAAAAATGTCCACAACATTTTTGAGGTTAAAGAAGCACAGAATTTCAAGCAGAAATGGTTTGAGAATTAATGATTCTCTATGTTTAAAATGCATGTTTAACATAAACTATAAGAAAAGAACATTTACAAGTTAACAACGTAATAAGTGACACCACATTAGCTTCACTCACCATGTGTTACAGTCTTCTTTAACAGTTTCTCCAGGACGATAGTACACTCCGTTATGAACACATGGGCATTCCTTCTCCTCTACACATCCTCCTTGCCCATCAGACAGTTGACCATTTGGACACACACACCCTGAGGTACACGGTGTGTTCACCTGTAAGCCACAGCATATAGAGAAAGTTTCAGCAACTGTATCATTTCCTGTTATTACAGACACTGATTCTCTTCTCTGTGTGTGACTGAAGTAAAATGTAAACAACTCATTATTTGATCCTCTAAAATATTAAAATATCAAGCCATATAAATGCACTACTAACATTCTTTATTACTACCGGCATACAGTATAATTATATTTTTTTATATGTGTAGTAACAGTTATTGTTCGAAAGCTTTCATGATGAGCACATCATAGCACTATTACGTCTTATAACAATCAGTTGTTTCTCTCAGGCTTGACTTCTGAACTCTTCTATACATATGCTGACAGCCACAAATAAACAGAGAAGATAAAAGAGGACACAGAAGAGGACTGCTTTATTCACACGGCGCAAATCTGTGTGAGACAGGCACACAGATAAGAAATAAGACTAGCATCTAGTGATGCCATTATAAATGAAGTACCTCTCCATCTACTCTCTCTGACAGACATTCTTATTTATTAACTTACACACTGGCCCGAGTCCAGCGTCTGGCAGCGTCTTTGGCATTCTGCACCTTTTGCTTCAGGTCCAGCATTCGAGCAGTTGAAGAAGTACATGGGAGCTGAGCAGTCTAAAATAAAAATGAACAAGAATGGTGTCAGTTCCAACATAGATAACCCATTAATAAATTATATGTTGCATAATTAGGAATTTCATGCTCACCAATTTGCACTATTCCAAGGCACTCAAGCTTTCCGTGAGTGCAGGTGCTGTGGAAAAGTAAAATAATTAACATTCAAATGTTAATTCGATGTGTGGTTATTGCATGTCATTTCAGTAATGAATGACTGTCTACAGTATGTTTGTTGTGCTTTTCCTGCTCTCACACACCTTAACTCATAAAAAGCTCTGATGATAAAACTGTATTAGAGCAGGTAAAACGCTAGCACTGCACAGGGACACTAAACTTACAGCAGAGGACAGACAGCCGCTGATTAAATTCACATTTTTACCATGTAGTCCCGTCCTTGCTGATGACCTGAGATGGAGCCACAACCTGATCGTTGTAGTAACAGGGGCAGCTGGAGGCTGGCACACACTCGCCCTGGTCATTCAGGTAGGTACCCTCGGCACAGCCACAGCCATCCACAGGAGTGTGAGTGACCTGACAGGTGTGGTCATATCCACTGAGGGAGCGGCAGGTGGTTCCACAACTGTTCAGACTGTAGGTGTACACCATATTTCCAGGGCAATCCATGGAGAACTTTCCTGCATTACATGAGACAAACTTCACTAGGGTATATACTCTATATGTTTAAAAGTTTGAGCTTTAATGTTCACCACTGTTATACAGGGTGATCTTTGGTATCAGCACTTCTTACAAGCTGTTGTATCTGATTTAAATTTATGTTTCCTTTTGCAAATTTCTCAAAAGCTTCAATCAACTAACTACAATAGTTAATAGAAAGGCTATTAATATGAATGCTCTCTCTCCATGGTTACCACAGTGCTTGCTTAATGATGCTTTCAGGAGTCCAGCAGCAAACGACACTGGCACTACAGAAAGCAAAAACACTCAAAAGGCTGTACAGCCGCATGCATTACCATAGCGGTGCAGAATTATTGTCAGTACGATTAGCAGCATGATTATCAGTACCATTGTTCACTGTTTGCATAGATATAATATATTTCACAAATTCTTTATTATGCTGTGTTTATCTTGTGTTTATTATACAAAAAAAACCCACAAAAGCATGATTCCAGTGCAAGAGGGCACGCATACATTATATATAGCATGATACAAAAATATATATTATTATTATTATTTAATAAATCGTTAATAGTTTTACAAACAGTTGTCTCTTTGAATAAATAAATGTATGATAACGATATCTTCTATCATCGTCTAATCACTGTAGGAATTGAGAACAAAATACTTCATGGTTTTCTGATACGGGCCAAAAACATGGCAACATGTAAATAAAGAGAGTACCAACATTTCTTTGATTCCATTTCCAGCACCATTTAGTATGGTACTATAAATAGAAAATAATGAGAGTCTATAAATTTAGTTATTTCTAATTTTGTATCTATTAGTGTCTGTCCTAGGTGTAATACACTTCTACAGCTACATTTGAAACCACTGCTGTGCTACTTTAATGATACTCTTTCCAAGTGTTCAAATCAGACTCTCACCACAGATGGTGTTTCTCCAGTCCTGAAGTAGTACACCTTTAGCAGCACATGCATGGACGTAGGAAGACACAGCTGCACACATGCACTCCTCGCTTTTGGCACACTTACACGTATCGTAAACACACCTCTACAGAAAGAGGATTAACAGGGTTAACAGGGCTTTTTACAATACTCTTGAAGTATGATAATTCATGTTCTTATGATATAAGACCACTACTCAAATGAAGCCTTAAGCTTACATCTTTATAAGGTACTGGGCTGACTTCAACATGGCAGGAAGAAAAGTCTCCTCTTCTGGGTTGTAAGCAGGGAGCAACCATTCTTTAGCATTGTCTCTGAAAAGACAATTCTTCAAACTTTAGGATTTAATGCATGTTAAGTGTTTTTATCCTCCCATATTAGTTTTTTAATATCTTTGAGCTGCACATCTGAAATTAAAAGTTTGTACCTTTCTCCACACTCATACTACAGGGGTCTTGATGGCAGTTATAACTCAGGAAGGTGGTCATAACTTTCCATGTGTTGGCAAAAGTTGCGGCTGTCCCCTCTATCAATCCTGACTCTGTTTTGAAATCATCTTCTTGGACATCATTAAAATTCCCCCACAGACCTAATTGAAAGATAGAGTCACATTTAGTTCATTATACAAGCTAATTGCTAAAAAAGTTGGGACACCACACAAAATGTAAATGAAACAAAATGCAAAGAAAATAATGCAAAGATAATATATCAAACGTTTCCAAACAACAATGCTATGAGAAACTAGTAGAAACACACACCGGTCAATCTCCTCTTCTTTTCAGAGTTGGCTACAATGTACGCTTGCATGATTGGAACCATCTGGATAACCAGCTGAGGCTTGCAGTGTCGGAATGATGTTGAATGTAGAAGGCTTGAAGATTTTCACTTGATCTGATTCAAAATTGAGAACACAGAACTTCAAACACCACAACGTTGCATCCTCAATAGTACTAATTAACACTTCTAGTTATTAGCAATCTATTTCATTGTTTTCATTATTAATATATAGTTTAACTATAATGATAACAGTTATCATTAGTAATGCCAAAAGGGACACCGAAAGGACATACAGAAGTTTTCTTTTCATAGTCTCACACACAGCAGTTATAAATATATACATTTTCATGCATGTTACAAACAAAGTAAAACACTAAGGTATGTTCATTAAACTGTCCCCTCAATTTGTCTGATGATTTGGTTGTAATGTTTTTTGATTTTGCTTTTTGTAATGAAGATGTTAAGCTTCCAGGCACAAATGTGCCTTGTCAGATTATATGACATGAAGCTTATGGTAAAAATGAGTGTTTATAACGTTTCCTATTTTCACCAGTTGTAGCGATACACTTAAGACAAAATGTCCTTTTTTGCCATGAGGGTAACAAAAAGGTATTTATGTAAAAAAAAAAACTCACCAATAAAAACTGGAAGTTTAGTTGCAATCATTCACAAGTATGGTGCCAGTGGACAAGAAAGTAACCTGTTTATGAGAGATACATGTTTGAAAAGTATACTTTGTTAGCAAATAACAGAACTTTTCTGTATTCATGTTAATTGATAGATTTGCTGATATCTATATATGTATATATGTGTTATAAAACATGTTACTAGCTAATATAACTACGCCGGTCATGGGTCCATGTTTGTGGATCATTAGAAAGTGTGGCACAAACAGAGGTCATAGTGCAATAATACTTGAGGAATTCCAACAATTCACTGGTTATATCACCGGTTTCACCACAACCACGTACATTAGCAGGTTTATAATTTAAAAATGTGAAAATGCTTACAGTGGTTGATGGGATGATGAACTTCACCTCAGTCAGACATGTTTCAGTATCAGTCTGACCACACTGCACCAGTTTCCCTAATACAGTCACATCTCTATCCTGAGGAGGAAACAGTCTATTTACATATATTTTGCTACAGGAACAAATACTACATGTATCACAAATCATAAAAAAATTAAGTTTAAAATATTAGTCACTGGTTTATCCTTATATGGTATATATGAGCGAGTTTGGTGACAGGGACCTTAGAAAGAACATAGTAGCAGTTTCCATGGAAGGTGTAAGCTTTGCCATCATATGTGATGATGTGAGACCCTCCCTGCAGAGAACAAGTGCCAGGACAGTCCAGGCTCACACACCTCCATCGGCCATCAGAGCACACACTGACACACAACAGAGTAAAGGATGAAAAAAGATATTTTTCCTTTCAGTCAGTGGGAGTGTCTGTGAAAACTGAACTAATGACATACCATTCTTGGCAGGTTCTGTTGAACGACCTCTCCAGGCTGGTAAATTTGGCCATTGTGAATGCAGGGACACTTTTTGGCTGGGATGCAGCCATTTTTTTCAATGTTATTCAACACAGTTCCTGTACAGTGAGACATATTACTGAGCACTCCTTAGCAGATGTTAGACCTGCAGAACTTTATACATGACCAAAAAATGTTATGCCTACAGTACAACCTTACAATATAACCTGCTCTGTTTATTTACCTTCTGTTTATGAGAGGGAGGTTACCTGAGGGGCAGAAACAGCCCCTCTACACAGTGATCACCACAGACCTGGCTCCCCTCTTGGTTTGAACAGGTGTCTTTGCATGGATTCCTACATTCACTGTGTTCCAGGTTAAACGGACACTCCTTAGCTATACAGGAGAAACCGATGCTATATAAACACTCGAAAAGATTGCCAGTCAGTAAGTGGCATTTGTTGATCTTTACATTTTCATCATGCTTTTATTTTCATGAAAGACGTTCATAAACTACCTTCAAATGTCTCATTAACAATAGTATTACACATGATCAAACTTTTGAAATGAGTTGAGAGTTGCAGATTTGCTGTTACCAGCAATGCCCAATTTTCTAAACAGTCTTTTCAAAAACCAAAACTGTCCTAATGTTTCTAAGCAATGTTCTCAAAAAGGTCAAGCTGAAGTGCTCATGCTGTACTGATGCTATTATAGTGGGACCTTAGGATTTAAGTGTGCTCCTATAGTCTCACATTAAAGATGTACTGTTCAGATGTTACTATTTTACAACAACAAATCCTTTACCCTCATGGAAAGAAGGTGCATGTGACACTCAGAGCTACGTTAATTACTACAGTTACATACCACACAACCCCTCTTCTCCTCCAACTCTGCGCGGCCGCTCCTGCATGTGCACACTGGCGTGAGAACTCAGACAGGTGTCAACAGACACACAGACAGGCTGCTGTTGCACTGGACACATGTCTCTAACACCGCTTCCACAAAAGCCTTAATGGACAGCAGGCTGTGGCAGCTAACTGAAGGCTGGATCAGAAAGCAGCTTTACACAATCATTTCTCTGTAAATGAAGAATTAGCACTAGATTACAACTGCCAGCTTTAAAATTAAAACAAGATCAGATGTTTAAGAGTAAGAGATGGATTTACTGTGTACCCAATTTGACTCGCTATAGGTATTTTTGGTGCTAGTTGTTGTTGAATGCTAAACATTCTAGGACCATTCATTTCATTGATTTAGTACTTAAGTACTTTAGTTCAGGCCTGTTATATTAATTAAACAGTTGTCAGCCTAAAAGTTTGAACAAAAACAGCTTCTTACTTCATGAGTATACTTGTTGATTCATGCAAGTAACATTACAGCCAATATTATTCCAATAACCGTCTAAGATTTTTTACAAAGTGGCACACTAATACAGAGTTCAGCTGCTGTGAGGGGGTCATAAGTGTGTGCGCTCCGAAAGTGGCTCAGCCATCTAGATTTTAGGGCTGGAAACATTTGTTTCACTAAAATCTACTTTACCGCGTCTAGTCAACCACCGGCACAATATATCGGTGCTGTCCAAAAAAAAAACAACATGTATCTCCATTATTGTCCTTTTTTTTCTGCATTCAGGTTTTCACATAACACATTTCACATTTTTTAAATCTTTTTTACCAGTACTTTTATTTAGACTGGAACAGGTGCCAATGATTTTAGGAAACCTGAATAAGAAGCTTAGTCGTTTAACATTACATTTTTTTGGAAAGTGAATAGACACTGTATTGTAATGTTTAGCTGGTGTTACATATAAGGGCCTAAACTAAAATGAATACATTTTTACAAAGCTCTAAAAAGCTTAAGTCCTTGGAGTATCAGGACAGTTCATACCTTCGCTTTGCATTCCTGAGCATGGAGCTCAATCTCTTCACACGTCTCAGTGGGAGCATCCATCTTCCATTTAAGGCCGTAATGCTGTGCTGTTAGTTGTTCGCCTTTCACAGTGGAAATAAAAAGTGCTTTAACAATGATAATCTTTAAAAGTACTCTGTAGTTGTACAGAGTCATTATAGTTTATTTTCTAATTCTCAAGCTAGCATTTTGAATATTGTATCTGACAGAGTCCTGAAACAAAATCCAAATATAAACAGTATTCTGTTTTTGAGGCATTTGTTATATTAAACATAATGTAAGCAGTAATAATGAATACAATCTGGACAAAGAAATAAATCTTATACTTCATTGTTCTTTAAGTAATGATCTGATCTTAAAGATCTGACTCACCATTTTCAGTGAACTCGTTGTCTTTGAAGCCATCAAAGTCCCCGCAAAGTCCACAGGTCTGACCGCTGTACTTTTTGGAGATCTCAATCTGATGAGTAGATACAGTACACACTGTCTATCTGAATAGTGACCAATGGCAACGGTTCACTGGATTTCTGAGCACTTTAACAACAACAATGCATTTACTTGCACTATATAGTTCTGAGTGTTTATAGATACATATAACACATCAGCAAAAAGTATATGTATTAATATCAATATACTGAAATGTGTGCTATTTTACATTAAATGTTTTTTATTTAGACCAAACTGTCAATATATTTTACTTCTGTTTATACTTTTTCTATTCAACAACAAAGGTGTATAGTATGTAACAACAGTGGATTACTTAGCAATGAAAACTTCTAATTTAGAAAAAGCTACTATCATATTTACATAAAACAAATGGATACAGTGTCGGGTATTGAAACATGCGGCCTGTGTAAATGTTTATGGGCTAAAAGGCTATGCAGGAATAATTCCTGTAGGATCTGAGATGTCAGAATATAAAAAGTTTGTTCTTGTATAATAACAAACTGTTTGAAAAAACAAATCAAGCATCTGCTTCTCGGAAAGATGTCATAAGTATAATGTGATTATACTGACACTTATGTATTTACTATGGAATTTAATAGGAACTATTGATATTTGCAAACATTTGCAGTTAGGAACATGATTACACAAATATTTTTATCCATAAAGTAAATACATAAGAATTAAAATATTGATTTAAGGTCAAAAACAAGATTTTTAATGAACATTTGGAACATTATGTAATGAAATAAACTGATTTCGAAAGATAAAGTAAATGAATACTGGTCAAGTTTGACCCATGTTTTGCATTAGAAGGGGTTTCC
This sequence comes from Megaleporinus macrocephalus, assembly GCA_021613375.1. NCBI lineage: Eukaryota > Metazoa > Chordata > Actinopteri > Characiformes > Anostomidae > Megaleporinus > Megaleporinus macrocephalus. The sequence goes on along the minus strand of CM038702.1, from coordinate 39,869,000 downwards.
TTAGCTTGTGCCTCAAAGGGTTAAAAAACGAGGGATTTTGATTTTAAAGGCTGTAATGTGATTCCAGGCTCAGTTATAATAGGAGTAAGTGTAACATCCTAGTAGCTTCTATAGTAGCAGTGCTAGTAAATTATTTAAGAGAATAATGAGTAGAACTGTTACTTCAGGGCTCTGTACCAAACTTCTGATGTGAGTACTTCTGAGAGATGGAATCTGGTTCTGACTGCTAATCTAAAAGATTATGCAGGCTTGCGGAAAAGTTGAATTGTTCCTGGTTGAATTCCTGTAAATTTAACGCGCAGAACCAGAGTTATCCATTTGTAATGTTTCCTTATTTGGTTAGACTCTGGCATGAACGTTTAATATCCTGTTCAATGTTTATCTTTCCTACTTGCTGTTTGTATGTAAACGTACTATTTGCATTTTTGTCTCTGAGACTCTTAATAAACCACAGTACAGCTGTGTGTCACCTTAACAAGCATGTTTGATATGAGCCAAGGATCGAGTGACTGATAAAGCTTCTCTATAGCTATTATTAATCTCTCACCCTCAGTGCTTAAGTACATGTTTAAACAAAAAAAGATTTGTTTAAAAATGTCTTTACATGGTAACGGTGCTGTATGAACCTGTATACATTCACTGCCTAAACTTAACTAGCTGAGTGTAAAGATACAAAGGCCTCAATATTCATCCTATAAAAGTTTTTAGTTCATTGATCTACACCCACAGAGTGTAAGACACAGATCAGCTTCCTAATATATTCCTATTTTACATTTAAGGTAACAGGGTTACTCACGGCCGGTGTGTTTTACCGTGTGTGTGTAGTTAATTTAGAGATTATGCAATTATGCAATTACCATTTTCTTGGGTGTAGGTTAAAGATAAATATTAGTTGCTAAATTAGATTTACACTCTAAATTGCTGCATATTAGCCATGCATCGTGTAGTAAATGCAGTATGAGGAGGATAGTTCAACTGTACCGATAGAGAGTTGTGTTCATCCCAAAGGACAGTGAGTCCCAGCTTGGAGCTGATCTTAATGAAACTTGCAATTCTCTCAATCCGAATTCCATACTTATAGCTTGGGACGACCATGCTGTTTTAAAATATAACAAAGAGAAGGTTAGAAGCATCCCATAATCAAATTAAAAAAGTATAAAAGTAAAATATTTTTAGCTACAACCTTCAATTCAGTATTGTGAAGAATTCCATACAGACTTGAAGAACCTTCACAGGCAGTCAAAGTCACAACAGGAGCAATTTAAAACTTTTTTAGAAAGGTGATGCAGTTATGCTTGTGTATAAAATGTGCTTCATGAGCGACAAGGAATTGAGACTCACTACTTCACCAACAATATATTAACAGTTAAAGTTCAAAAAGCAGTATGCCTTTTAGACTTTTTCAGGGACGTCTCTGCTTGTTTCAGCAAGACAGTGCCAAACCATGTTCTGCATTACCATAGCGCAGCTTCATAGTGAGAAAGTGAAGCAGCTAGACTTGACTGTCTGAATTCAAGACCTGTTTCACACTGAATACATGCGGCACACTGTGAAGCACAATGTATGGCAACAGAGAGTCGACCTGTTAAGCAGCTGTTTAATATCAAGCAGTTCTACTTTCACAGCTACAACATGTGTTATCCTCAGTTCTAAACTTGAAAAAGGAAAGGTGTAGTGACACTGTAGTAAACACACTCCTGTTTCAGCTTAATTGAAATATTTTGCAGGGATAATTTTAGAAGCACATTATTATTATTATTATTATTATTATTATTATTATTATTATTATTATTATTATTATTAGGGCATGTAAACTCACTAAGCCCTGAAAATCATACATAACAATGCAATACAATAATATATTTAACAATTAATTATTAAAAGAAATTACATCTACAAGTGAAATCTGCCAAAATATTTAAAAGTACTTTTAATTAAGTAAAAAGAAAGAGATTATATATATTAACACTCTGCTGAAAAAAAAAACCTCTACGGGCATTACATGAAAATGCTTTCTTATCCAGTATATGTGTGTTTTATATTTCAGATTTCTGCAATGTAACCAGGTAACATAGTAACATAGAGGCTGCACTAATGTTATGTTAACAGAATAATTGTTTCATACTGTTCTCTTTTTTATTTGATAATGTCAGTAAAATCAAAAAGTAGCCACATTATTTTCAGTTAAAGTACCAAATCTCATTTTAAAGCGTAGCCTGAAATGTGTCTTTCTCAGTAAAGACACTTCCAAAATTTCTTTTTTTTTTTTTTTTTTGTACTTTAGTTAAAAAGACTCACTTGATCTGGTTCATGGTAACATTGCCATCCAGAAGCTGGATTACAACCCCCTCTATCTTTATGGTAAAGGAGCTGATGGTGGGGAGGTTGTTGATATACTTCCTTCTCATCTGGATGTTAAAGTCAGACTTGGTGCTGTCGCACAGGGTGGTCAGTATGTAGTTACAGGTATAGGGCAGTTGGAAGAATTGTCCATCAAACGTGCTGAAGTGAAAGTTGCCCCACGTACTGCAGACCTGCATGTTGTGATCCAAGTTGATTGCTGAAAAGACATAAACACACTCTCTTAATTGCTATCTTGATAAACTGTAGTGTAATAAAGATTTAGATATTTATGTATTTACCCATAACACTCTCATCTATGATTCCTTTTGTCGGTAGCATGGAATCTTGGTGGGAGACAAAATAAAGAGACAGATATGTTGATGAAATAATACTTCACTACTATGTTATAATGCTTTAATCCACATGTTGTAGTATTAAAGCATAATTTGGTTAGTTCAGTTAATTCACTTGCATTTCATACCTGTTGATTCCGACATCATCCCTGTCGTAAAGAAAAAAAACTAATTTGGTCAAAATAACAGCAACAACAGTAAAACTTAAAACTTAACTTAAAAATAAACTTAATTTAAAATGTCGCTCTATGTATTTTAATAAAGAGGGAACAAACAAATACAATCTCATGAAATTATTTCAAATATGCCTCAATTTAAAAAAAACTATCAGCTAACTAAGCAATTAAACTAATGTGTAATAATAAAAAGAGAACAGCTAGTTCAGAGTAAATACATGTAAATAAATCTACATAGATTTTTGTTTACAGTTATAATGCGAAATATATCCAAGAACTGATGTGTTTAAGACTTCCATGTCTTTCCAACCTGATTGTTCCGTTGGAAGTCCATTTAGTATTGTAACCACACTCAGCACCCACACTCGCAGCATGGTTAGGGTCCCCATGGGTGTCAATCCGAATGTGAGAGGCTGTTGTTGCCTCTCTCTCTCTGCACTGTCTTTGTCCAGACACTTGGAGCTTATATGATTAAGGAGAACAGGGCTACTCATCTCAAGGCGGAGCTTTGACTTAAGACAAGCATTGTTATATGATCATTTGTGTCAATTCCGAATTTTTGTTTGAGAGCAAACATGTTGCATTTAATATTTGATTCTGAATCATCACAGATCATCAGATAACAATGTATGTCTTAAGACTGCATCAAGTAAATATTGAATACATAGAAATTTGTGTTTGAGATTAAACATGAGCTAGATAAATTTAATCACTCAGTGCGTGACTAATGGTCTGTTTGTCCATAGCCTATCATAGACACAGGACATGCTGGTCTAAGATACCATGTCAACAGTTTTGTTAAACCTAATAAAAATAGAGTAGGAGCCCTAGGCAGTTCACTGTTAACAGCTGCTCTCAGAAAATACAGAATTTAACAGAAACCACATTTTAATTTTCAATTAGAAGAAATTTGGCCAGTGCCAGTGTGACAAAATAATGCACTATAAAACATTATTTTTTTGTTAAAAAAGCTATTAAAATATTAATTAAACATTAATTAATTAGATAAATACAAAATGTTTAAGCTAGTTTATTTGTTTTTACATTCTAAACGAAAATAGATAGTGAAAAGAATGGAAAAGAAGAAAGAGCCTGGATGTGAATTTGATTGGCTGGGCGGTTTTAGTTTGCGATATGTCTGGGCTGCGTGACCGCTACTTGTTGGCACGTCTCCTATTGTCCCCACCCCTTTGTGGTGTGTTTCGGTGCTGCCAATGTGGTGGCCAGCTTGTCATGGTTGGACTGAGCCCGTGTTTATATTTTAAAGTAAACATTTTGTTAAACATGCCCAACAAATGGGCCTGTAGTTTATTATTTGTAGTGGTTATTATTTGTACTTTTTGGTTACAGTCGTTGAGTTTGTTAAGGTTTATATTAACCAACTGCTAAAGACGCTAAAGTCATTTGGGAAAGCAGTAGTCCGTACACTTCGCCACTTGTTCTCGTGCAGAAGAAGGATGGGAGCTTGCAGATGTATTACAGCTTCATGAAGTTTCTTGTGCTCAAGTGGGCCATGACTATTAAAAATATTAGGAGTAATTACTTAGGCATGAGTGTGTGGTCTATACAGAAAACACTCCCCTTAGCTATATTCACTCAGCTAAGCTGGGGGCTATAGAGCACATGTCGGGAACAAAACTTGCCAGCATGTGGCTGAGCAGGCTTGGTACAGCAGTTTGGCATCTCTACAGCAGGTTCTTGGTGATGCTTTTGGGATGTCTGCTATGCAGGCCCTAACTGGAGCCCTTACATGTCTCTCTCCAGTTACTGTCTGCTCCATGCAGGAGGTTTAGTCTGTGCTGAGGGATGCGTTAAGACTTTTGGAGGAGGTAAGTTTAACCCAGTTCTGCTGAGAGGCGATAGCTTCCAAAGCTGATCATGGTACAGTTGCACCTGGTAGAGCAGGATAGGGGGTTTGTTCCGGTAAGTCTTATGACCCATTAGGGGTGAAGAGATGTTTCAACTCATACTCTCTGAAGTACAGGGATTGGACAATGAAAGTGAAACACCTGTCATTTTAGTGTGGGAGGTTTCATGGCTGAATTGGATCAGTCTGGTGGCCAATCTTCATTAATTGCACATTGCACCATTAAGAGCAGAGTGTGAAGTTCAGTTAGCAGGTAAGAGCACAGCTTAGCTCAAAATATTGCAATAACACAACATTATGGGTGACATACCAGAGTTCAAAAGAGGACAAATTGTTGGTGCACGTCTTGCTGGCGCATCTGTGACCAAGACAGCAAGTCTTTGTGATGTATCAAGAGCCACAGTATCCAGGGTAATGTCAGCACACCACCAAGAAGGGCGAACCACATCCAACAGGATTAACTGCTGCCCAAATCACGACAGAATTAAATGTGCACCTCAGCTCTCCTGTTTCCACCAGAACTGTCCGTCGGGAGCTCCACAGGGTCAGTATACACGGCCGGGCTGCTATAGCCAAACCTTTGGTCACTCGTGGCAATGCCAAACGTCGGTTTCAATGGTGCAAGGAGCTCAAATCTTGGGCGGTGGACAATGAAACATGTACTGTTCTCTGATGAGTCCACCTTTACTGTTTTCCCCACATCCGGGAGAGTTACGGTGTGGAGAAGCCCCAAAGAAGCGTACCACCCAGACTGTTGCATGCCCAGAGTGAAGCATGTGGGTGGATCAGTGATGGTTTGGGCTGCCATATCATGGCATTCCCTTGGCCCAATACTTGTGTTAGATGGGCGCGTCACTGCCACTACCGAACCATTCTGGAGGACCATGTGCATCCAATGGTTCAAACCTTGTATCCTGAAGGCGGTGCCGTGTATCAGGATGACGATACACCAATACACACAGCAAGACGTGAAAGTGAAGTTGAACATCTCCCATGGCCTGCACAGTCACCAGATCTTAATATTATTGAGCCACTTTGGGGTGTTTTGGAGGAGTCAGGAAACCTTTTTCTCCACCAGCATCACATAGTGACCTGGCCACTATCCTGCACTATCATGGCTTAAAATCCCTTTGCCCACTGTGCAGGACTTGTATATGTCATTCCCAAGACAAATTGGCCGCAAAAGGAGGCACTACACCATACTAATAAATTATTGTGGTCTAAAACCAGGTGTTTCATTGTCCAACCCCTGTACTTTGAACTGAAGTTGCAGTTGCATCAGGAGCATGGCAATCAGTACATTAAGCAGATGGTGTTATTGGGGTTGGTGCCAAGAGTGTGACAGTGCCTAGTGGCCAAGGATTTTGGTAAGTGCCTTATAGCTTTATGGGCCATTTGCTCTCCTCTAGCCCTAACAAGATTTTAGCTATCAATTTTACTGTGTTGGACCAATGGGCTGGAGAACGTCCTTGTTATGACATACGTGTTCAGTAAGTATACTGTGGTCATTCCTACTTTGGATCAGCGGGCTGCAACTGTAGCCCAAATGCTATTGGTGGAATTGTTTTGTAGCTTTGGGATTCCGAGTCGTATTCATCCAGACCAAGGTAGGAGCTTTTGGAGCTCCTTAATTTAGCAATTGTGCTGTTTGTTTGAGGTCCCCACCCACCAGGTCAGTGTGAATGCTTTAACGGGAAGATGCACAATCTTTTATGTGCATTACCAATTATATGAAAATGCAATTGACCTGCCCTGCTGCAGGTTCTGCTCTGTTACAACAGAACCTGCAGCAGTGCCCCTCATCAGGCTACAGATGAATCACCATTCTTTTTGATGTTCGGGATGTCGTGGATTCCTGCTTGGTCGGGATCAGGACCCAGTCCAGAGAGATGTGCAGGAGTGGATAGCTGAGCATGAGGCACAACTTCAGGTGGCCTTTTAGGATGTTCAAGTTCGGTTGTCGGCAGCTGTGGGTCACTGGAATGAAGTATGTGAAGCACTATTAAAGGTCAGCCAGTTGGTATACCTCTGGTATCAGAATACCAGAGGTGGTCATAAAATCCAAGACGTTTGAAGTTTGGTGGTCTTTTGTGTTGTTTAGGCCCCCTCAGTTGAGGACACTGTGTACACTATTGCCCTTGTAGGGTACTTGCAGAAAATGAAATGAACACTGTGACCTGTCAAAGGCTCGGGTTGGTGTGGAGTCTCCAGTACGTGGCTTCTCCTGTGGCTTTGGTGCCACTGGAGGACTTTGTATCTAGTGAAGGGGATAATTGGTGGTTGGTTTCAGAATATTTGGCGTCACCTCTTGTAATCCTGACTTTCTGTTCGGATCCCATGGAGCTACCTGAAAGGTTTCCAAATAAGAATGTGTCTGGCTTAGGAAGTTCATCTAGCCCTGTGACTTTGACACCTTTAGCTGCAGTTTCTTCAGGTTCCAGAGCAGCTCATCATTCTACTTTTGTGTTGAATGCTGAGGCTACATTGTTTAGACTCTGCCATTAGAACTACTCTGTATCTACTTTTGGTTTGTTTTCCTGGGTTGTTGGGATGAGGATGCAAGACGGGGTGGGGGCGTATTGTGACAGGATTGTGGCATCTAATTACTTGCCAATTGGAGTTGGTAATTTGCACGCCGTCTGTGTGATTGACTGGGTAGTATTGCACTAGTTTGCACTAGTTTTGTTTATGAAACCACATCTTAGTCTCTCACAGTGAACTCAACCTTCTGCTTAATTTAGTTATTTCATTCTTCTATTTTTCTGCCACATTGCTGACACAAAAGCAAATGGAAATCCCATCACTAAGACTATTCTAAGGGTTTTTCCAGGGAGGGATAACAAGAATCTTTTAAAAAGAAACAACAAATATGTAGCCCAAGTTCTTTCCATGGCATTTGTTTGTGAAGCAACTGCTTGAACTGCTCAAAACATTCCTTGTTGTTATTGTCATTATTGTTATTTTTTTATTATTTGAATTTTTTAAAAGTACGAGAGTTTTTAAAATATATATTTTACATAGAACTGATGTACGGCTATCTCTAAGTGAAAATTAGGTTTAAGTGATTTAATAAGGTTATTTAATAAAGGTGATAAGGTGATTTAATAAAGATACAGGGGGGCTTTCTATTTTAAAACGTGCACTGTTCAGCTGAAGTTTGTGAGTTGAACATTGTTTGCATTCAGAGGAATTTGACCTCCGCATATATTCCATCCACACAGTTAAACACCCACATTCATACTTAGTAGTGAACACACACCCACATACACAGGAGGCACTTGGTCAGAGGGGTGGGTGACCCTATCCACAGGACCTGGGGAGCAGTTGGGCTTTATATGTCTAGCTCAAAGGGGTACATTGGTTGTGTCCTGTCGGCTCAGGGGATCTAACAAGGTTGGTTCCTACAATGCAAAAGTGGAACAAAGACAGATATTGAATGTTTCATCTCTTCCACATTGTTTGTTGTATTGTCGCAGTTTTCTCCACATTCTATACTGCATATAATTGTAAACTATATCCTCACTGTATTGCCTTTGTGTTTGTTTTGCTATTCAGTGTGGACCAGAGGAGAATGGATTCCTCTCCAGGTTTCTCCTGCCACTGTCACCGCTGGCTTGCTCACTGGGGGCTTGGACCTGGATAAAAAACGCTACTTGATGTTCGTCAATTTGCATCAGTAAAAAATCCAAAAGTTATAAAATAAAGTTCCTCAACGAGCAATGATGCATATAGTCATTAAAAGATCGGGAAATTTTAGAGAAATCTGTGTGCGTAAAAAGGAAGACTATAAAACACGTAACTTAATCAGGAAATGACTTACAGTTTGGCTCTGAGATGTTTAATAAGCAGCTAACCAGCAGCACAGGAGAGCTATCATCAGACCCGGGAGCTGCTGGACTGTTACACTCACCTCGCTGTGTGATCTAACACTACGCTCCAAACCACACACTTCTGTACTTCACAGACTACACTAATGAGTGCACTTATGCTATATAATCTATATACTATATGCACTATTTGCAGTTTGGAAGATACAATAATAATGTCTCTAATAATCAAATATCTCACTAAAATATAAAACACTTTATTAATCTTCATCAACTGCATTTCAAAAAATGCCGGGCCACTTACAGCTTTCTACCTCAGAATGTAAGTTAAGACTGTACTAGGAGTACACTAGTAAGTTAAGACTTTGCTCAGGAAGTCATTTATCAAAGAAGAAAAAGACTGTCTAAAGCATGCATACAGTCTAAAAGCCAGTTGGAGTATGCTTCAGTCCCTATGTGTAGTGTTCAGTGCCTAATAATGTAATGTTCATCTTATCATACAGCAAACGGGCATCTTAGGTTTTTGCATGCTGGTAGGTGTTGTGTATTCAGTGCCCTTTTTAGTTTTTGCCCCTGCCCTCCAAACATCCTGAATCTGCCACCGGGAATGAACTTATATTTACAAATAAAAAAAAACAACAGTCATTAAACAGTCATGTTTTTAGTGTTTTTAATTTATTAATCAGTGCTTTCATTTTGTTGCCATTTCACACGCTGTCCCAGCTTTGATGGAGATGGATTTTATTTACAGCTGCTACTTTGCTTGGTTTTTGTTCAGCTGTGATTCCTGGTTAATTTTATTTTGTTGTAAAGGGCCTCAATCTAACTCAGTGGGCTTGTCAAGAACTTCATGTGTAATAATTCTTAAAATTCTTAAAAATCTAACAGACGCTGTTTTATCTGTATCTCAAACTGAAACTAAATTAAAAAATAGATACTCAAATAACCATCAAAGAAACAACAATGGAATAAGAGGTCATATTTATGTACATTGAGAAATCGCTATCGCTTCAACCGTAAATAAACATGCAGCGCACGCATTTGGTCGCTTATGTGTGTTTTTCTGGCATTTCTATAAACTTTATCGGGGTTTGTATAAATGTTTGTGTATTTGATGTGCACAGCTATGCTCTATCTGCAAAGCTGTGAAATAAGAGAAAGAAAACTGCAGTACTGGACTTCTGGACTGGAGTAGGTGAATATTATATGTAGTATTGCAAAGCCTTCAGCACATTTATACTGGAACTGGTGAATGCACACAAGTCAAAGCATAAATAAACCACAAATCTACCAGCTTGAGACTTCAGCTTAAATGGGTGAGTTTCACTGGTATTTTGTTAGATAGTTAAGTATCCTTATTATTCAGTAACACTGGGTGAGGAGATCTGGCATAGTACAGCCTGAGAGGTGGCCTGAGAAATGCTAAGCTGGTGGGTTGTGGATAGCAAGTAGACAAAACAGCTAATTAACTATTTATCTCTGACAGTCACGCCTGCTGGGGCCCAAGGTTATAATAGTTTTGGATTTTTAATTATAGTTTAGTTTTATTTCGTTGGTGACTTTAATTCAGTTAGTTTTTAGAGTGGGTTTGTTAGTTTTTATTAGTTATTGTTATTTTTTAATGCTTATTTTTAGTTTAGTTTTCATTAGTTCTAGTATTCGTTTTAGTTTTTTTATACTTTATGCTATTTTTCAGGTGCAGGATTCAAAAGTCAGAGTAAGTATTGTGTAACTCAACAAATGATACCATTTTAAAAATGTATTCAATTACTGTTGAACAACCAACAGTCCACAAAAACTATAACAGTCCACAAGATAGCAGCCTGAAGTGCAGAATGTATGTAATACTGCTGCTGAAAATAGTCAACAGACTAAGGACACACATGAACATAGACATACAAACTATAAATATATTCATGAGACTCACACCAGGTAGCTCAATCTGAGAAAAACATAAATAAACTCAAAAACCCAATTAACTCTACAGGTTCGATTCATTTTTGACCAAAAAAAATTCTCAAAAATAAATTAGGAAGTGGACTACCCAGCACTAGATGCAGGTACAGCTTTTTGGCATATCAGTGCAGTAGAACTAACAATACTGTACCTCACATGTTGTATATAACATCAGAAAGTGAACAGAGAGAGAGAGAGAGATATGGGTGTACTTCAGTCAATCAACAGTTTCTTGTTAATCTTGAGGAAAACACGCTGCTCCAGAGATGTGGTTGTTCTGTTTCTCAGGCCAGATGACAACAATCCACACACAGAGAAGATGCGCACCACAAAGGCTTGTGAGGCAGGGGCACTAACAAGATCCAGTGCCACAAGGGCAAGTTTTGGATAGACAGCCTCTCTTGATCTCCAGAACTGCAGTGGTGTCTCACTAAAGACACTCTGTTTGATGTCACTGACATACTATTTCATTTCGGGCAACAGGCTGTCGGTCCCATTAGGCTGATTTGTCAATGACACATTGACCTCCATACGAGATGCAAGGAAGCTGTATTTCTGGAGGACAGTAAGAGGGGAGTCTGCTGCATTCTGAGTGGCAATGACATCATCCTGAAAAGCAGTAGCTGGGTTATACTGAGCTGCCAAGTTCTCTACGAAAGACTGTGCTGCCCTCCTCAATGGCACCATGTCTGGTGTTTGAAGAATCAGTGAAACACTTGGATTCAATAGACAGGCTGCTGCAGGTGTAGCATCAAAATGTGAGGAATCAGGGCTAAGAATGGCAGCGAAACGTTCTCACAAGGACTTCAGCAGCACTTGAGCTAACGGCTTTGCAGCAGCAGCAGTCATCAGAAGGTGTGCCTCAAGATTGAGCAGGCATGGCACTACATGTGAGAGTGACTGGCTTGTCACTCTGAAGCTGGTCTGTATGAATGGCAAAGGGATCAAGCAGCTTGACCAGGTTTTCTAGCTTAGCCCAATCGCTTGTGGGAATTGTGTCCATGCCCAACTCCTCAAGAACTTGGTTTAGTTCAGTTCTGATCTCCAGCAGTCTTCTCAGCATATCAAACGTGCTGCTCCAGCGTGTGCTACAATCTCGGACCAGAGTTTTGCCACACTTTTTGATCATTGCTTCCTTTGCCACTGACGATTTTCTCCCAGCGTGTACCCGCTTTCTTGCTCTTGATATAAGCAACTCAGCATTTGGGTGCTTCATGGCATCTTTCAGGGTGAGCTGAAGGGTGTGGGCCAGGCATGGCATCCTCTGGAACTTGCTGTTCTCACCATCATCTGGCATCTAATGTCTCATCAATGCAGCGAGCAATGGACTCCCCGGTGTGTGGGTGCTCTATTCGGTGTAGGTTAAGCAGAGCATGGTGAACCTGGCCTTCGGGTGGATGATAAAAACATGCTGACACACCTATGAAAGATGCAGTTAATCCTCTCTTGCTTCAACCATCTACACAGAGGGTCAGCTTCCTCGTGTCCTTTATGATCTCCTTCAATTTGTGCTTTGCCTTTTTCATCTTAGCTCCAATAAGGTTATTCACTCATGCAGCACCAGGTGAGTTGAATTTTGGTTCGAGTGAAATGTTAAACTTTTTGAAGGCAATCGACACAAAAAAACAATGCATTTACCAATGCATCCTCACGCTTGCGGTGCTCCTGCGTATTAACTAACCAGCAGCTTGGTCGCCGGTGAAAGCAGTCCGGTATGGTTGTTTTCTTCCCGGTGCTACCTGGCCAGGATGTGGCTGCACTTTCGTGGGACGCTACTCAGAGAGGCTAGCTTGTCAAGGTACTCGCAATTAGCCCTCTTGTGCGTGCTTCTCTAATGGACTTTGAGATTCGTGGGGTTCTTCCCCTTGAGAAGTATTCCACATATTTTATCCCCTGTTTCCAATACAAGACACTTGCTTTTATCTTCCTGGCAGTCATATTCAAAGAAATCCCATATGGACTCTCCGCTTTCTCCCAACTTTTGCTGTGGTCATTTTGCAGGCTAGCGTCGTGAGCAGGAATAGACTGTAAACAAGAAGTGTGGTCAGGGTGCCGTACGGTACCGGCAGCTAACGTAAAACTGCTTGAGTGGAAAAAAACGATTTAGTATCTTCAAGGCTTATACATAAATGGACAAACACGAAAACGATGGGCTTTCAGCACGTTTTAGTTAGATTTGTAAACGCATAATACAGTTCCAGTTAGTTATCGTTTTTGTCTTTTAATTGCCGTTTTTATTTATTTCAGTTAACGAAAATTATTTCTCAATTTCAGTTTTCGTTATTTCGTTTGTTTTCATTAACGATAATAACCCTGCTGGGGCCCTCAACAGCTGTCTGCCAAACCTGGTATAACTGGAGGGATTCTAGGTTTCTACCACAAGGGGGCATTGAAAAGCTAAACCATTCCATGTACATGAAAAATTGAAATGCGTGCAGTAAAGGTGTATCGAAACTGAAACCTGGATGAAGGACTGCAGGATAGCCTGTATATTATATATTATTCCTGCTTAGCACATTTTGTGAACAAAAAAAAGTGACAGACTGAAGAGCTGTTTGAGAGTTCAGCCAAGATCATTGACCACATTCAACTTCCAACTATTTTGCTACGGTGTCTGGGTTGAACATGTTTCATCAACAGCTTTTGAGGAATGTTTTCTATTTTTTGATGGGTGTGTCAGAGGTAATTACCTATGAAGCTCAAACAACGTACAAGTATAATTTAATTAGTGTATCATGGAATTTTGGAATTTATGAAATTGATATAATCCTGTAAAAGTGTAGAACATTGTAAAATATCCTTCACACAGACTGGACACACGCTGTCTATGATGCTGTTTAATTTTATTTTTTATCATTGATCATAAAAAGAAATGACATGGTTAATCAGAAAATAATATTTAAAGAAATAGAATATGTGCTTATCATGATCAGTTGAGTTAAGACAAAGCATGCAGTAGGTTATAGTGCTTAAATATTTCACATCTTTTAGATGGCAGATGTTCCCTAAAAATCGAAGAATATAATTAATCTGATAAACTGAATCATTACTTGGATTCAATCCAACAAAATTTAATGATCAGATGTGATCACAGTTGGTGTAAACCTCAGCAAGCTCATTGTTAATCATTGTTTTTTTTGTCTTGGCACTTTGTCACATGGCATCCACACTCTTCAACATAGGTGTAGGTGTGAGTGATCTGCTTCTGACCAGGACAGTTCATCTTCACCTGCCTGCTGCTGGTACGCGTCTCCTGACAGCAAGAGCAATGGTGCATCATGGTGTTCACTGCCATAGAGTATCTGCAAAAACATGACAAACATGGTCATCAGAGGAATAGAGACCAACCAGTTTATTTTTTAAGAAATAAAATAATTAAGAAAATGGTCATGTAAGAATGTGAAACGCCAAGAAATGATATGGTGCCTTTAAAGGAATGGCTAGGCACCACCTTCCCCAGATAGAACTGGTCAGCCAAGGCATGTTTTTTTATTATTTAGAAATACAGTAATGAGGTAAATGTTGCTAACAAACACTAGAAGTCGATAGTTAGTTAGCCCAGATTGTTTCTGTATAAATACATCTTCAAAACGTCCAACATGTTCAAATCTTCTTTAGTTCCTTTAAGTCTCCTTTTCCTGCTTTACTATTTCTGCTCAGTCAATTTTAAATGTGTGTGTGCGTGCACAAGTGAACACACTCACATTGAACTGGTGTTACAGGAGCCGGAGCAGGAGGTTATCTCCACAGGATCAACAGATGTACAGCTGTCAGCCACCAAGAAGGTGCTGTTCTTCTGAGCGCTGCATTTCTGCGGCTCACCTGAGAGGACAATTAATTTTAACAATTAAATGTGTACTGTGCAGGAAAATTATATTATTTACTATCAGTAGTTATCAGAAGAGGATGTGAACTCTTCAAAACATGTAATTTGACTGTTAGTGTTATTTATATATAACTTTATAATTAGATATATACCACATTACAGACAGAAAGATTTACACATTCTTTTCCAACGCTATGATAATTCTTGATTTCCAAAAGAGGAAACAGTGTGTTTATGTATTGTTTTGTTTCTAAACTGTAGGTAAAGGCTATTTAATGTACTGCCCTGTAAATCACATTCAGGGAATGACAAAGAATGATTGAGACAAAGAATGATTGAGACAAAGAATGATTAAGACAAAGAATGACTGAGACAGTTTATCTTACAAGTCTTGCAACATCCATCTGGTGTAGTTCTCACAGTGCCCTGGAGAAAAACAGTGTAAACATTATTCATTACTATTATACATTAATATTACATTCCTTACAAATCTGAACAGTCTACTGCAGAACTCTGAAACACTTACAGGTAGACACTCTTCTGGGTTGAATGCTGGGCAGTTTGTAGAGACCTTCTCCAAAATAAATGTGATATCAACTTTAGAGCAAATATAGTTCACACACTTTTCATTTGGAGGGGTGAAGCTCTGTCCATCCTGAAATTACAGACAGGAATGATCGTGCTGCAGTTATAAAGAGCTCATAAATACGTTTTGGAACTGGATGCTTAACTTACCTCAATAGTGTAAACTGTGCCATTCTGATCTTCATAAACACAGCGTTGCTGTACACATTTTCCACAGCACTGCAGTGGATCAGGTTTGTAGATAAAGCCCTGTATAAAACAACAGTGGGACAATTTTAGGGTGATTATTTGTTGTCTAACAGGAGATGTTTAGCACACTCCTAGCTACCCTGCTGCTTCAATATTACTTTAGTTTTGTTGTATTACTTTAAGTTTTTCAGGTTTAAGTTTCACGAGAACAGATACAGCAAACCACATGATCTGGCAACCCTGTGAACCCAGAGCACAAGATTACACAGATGAAGGCCACTACCTGAGAGCAGGTTGTGTTGCAGATTTTAGGAGAGCAGTCTGGAGTTTGTAGTCCGGTCTTTGGGTCCACGATGGAGCCACAGATGCAGTCCTTACAGATGTCCATTGGAATACTAACCCCTGGCTGTAAATGACAGTCGGACATCAGTGACACATTTTTCTAAGTCTCTGTACTGCATGACTGGAGGGTCTTTACAGACCACTAGGCTTACAACTCTGCTGAAATACTCTTTGTGAGTAACTGAGAAACTCAATCTACGTTTTACTGAATCGAGAAAAGAGATGACTCCTTAATACACGGTCCATGTGAGAACACAGATGACTGCACTACACAAGAAGCTCATCTCATATAAATGTTAACATGTTGGTATTTAAAGCAAAGACAACACACAAAACATAAATCTTACCCAGTACTCTGTTCTGTTGAAGACGCAGACTGGTTTGGGTACTGATCAAACAAACAGACAGGTTAAGATATAACTGTGTACACTAGTAAATGTCTTTAAAAGATTAGATTATTAATTAAATACTCAGCTCCACTCAGGCTGCATGTAATAGGAAATATACTTGTGAGACTGAGACTTACTGCAGGAGAAGGTGGGGCAGCAGTCGCCCTCTGTACGGTTTAGATCAAAGCCAATGTCACATGTTACTGTTGCGGCACTTGGGCACAGAGCAGGCTTACACTCTGTAAGTTAGAGGAAAAGAAAGATAGAAAAAGAAAGAGACACAGAGAGAGAGAGAGCGAGAGAGAGAGAGAGAGAAAACATGCAAACATCACCTTATATAAAATATATATATAAATATATAAAATGTATAAAAGCAATGTCATCTATAACTAGATCTGTCATTTTAATTTACTCTGCACATTTCACTCTGGACAGTCTCAGCATCACAACAGCATCACAACCCAAACCTGCAAGTAGCAACCATGCTGTGTGGTTTTATGCACTATGTTTGCTGGTTAAAGCAGATCATCTTAGGAACAACTTTAATTGTAGTTGTAGTTGAGATTGAAAACAAGTTGCTAGTATAGTTAATATTAGCCACTAACAAGCACCAAGTAACTAGCATAGCTAAATCGATGTGAAAAAACTCTAATTCATCAGAGAACAATTTCATACTAATCCTAAACAACTATACTAATCCTAAAAATCATTTTGTAATGAAATTGTGTGAATTGTTGGATAAAGTACAGTCAAATACTATATGAAGTGTGCTGTGTAAAAATGAATACTAATAAAGCAAATACATTTTTCCTGCTTAGATTGACTGTCTGTATTGTCATAGCAGATGCATAGCTAGTAGCATGTTTAATCCTGTCAATGGGACATAAATACTACCTAGAATTCAGGCTAATCACACAAATGTATTACTGTATATAATGTATTATTAGCTTTATCTCAAAAACCTGTTTTCACTTTAAATAATAACTGATCACTCACCACATGTTGAACAGCACTGGTCGCTGCTTGCTGGCTTAATCACATAGCCAGTTTTGTTACATGGTAATACAGTTGGACACGGGGCAGTTTTACACACTGGACCCATGGTCTCTGCACTGCATTCACAGTCTTTACAGTTCATGCTCCATCTGTCTCCCGGCTGCAGGAGAAGCACACAATCAGAACGTACATACATGCATGTAGTTTATTAGTTTGTGAATTCATGTGATGTGAAATGATTAATTAAGTAATTAAGCAATTCTCTTCATGAAACTTAACACTGAACCATGGGGCGCGATATTTCTCATCACATCTTCCAGACACTTCCCTCTGCTAAAACACTCAGAACCATCAAAACCAGCACAACTAGACACACTAACAGCTTTTTCCCCCAGAGCTGCAGCGCTCACCAACCACAGTGGACAACTTTAAACTTCCATTACTGTTTTACTGTAACTTCTCTGTAACTGAAATTTCCACAACTGTACTGTAATGTTCATATCATTCTGTAATATTCTGTATATATTAGTTTTACTAGTATACGTCAACTCTGGCCTGCATATGTGTAGCCATCCATAAATGCATGAGTGTAGATATTTGTACACCTCTTCAACTGCTTTTCATGGCTCTCTATTTTTCTTTATTCTTATTTTATGCGCTGTGTTTTTGTATATTAGGTAAATATTTTTTTGTGAGTGTCGGTGGCAATTCTTTGTTTATGTAAATTACTTACATAGTTAATTTAATTAGCATTGTAAAACACTGGGTGAGGGACTGCTTCACTGCAAAAACCTTACTACTTATGGAAAATATAAAAAGTCCTTAAACATTCCATTAATATGCCTGGGAGATGACATGTACAAGGATAACAGAGAAATCCACTCATTTAATGTACTCACTGACATATAAACAGCCCAGATTTCTTTACAGTGGTCTTAATACACTGTGTTCACAATACGAACTTAGCCATTTACATATGCATTTTATTTACTATCCAAAAGCGCCTGTGCACCTCAACATGTCTTTTTAGGTTTTATATGTAATGCTGATGATGGTAAATGGTTTGGGGCCAGAGCATAACAAAAGAAAAATAGTTAACTCACCTTCCTAGGCAGTCCATCAGGACCTACACAACCTAAGACACAGAAGAAATACATTTACAGAGAACGCATAGACAGCTATACTGGAGAAGCTGCATCTGTTGTGTTATAGATCAGTTATGAATCACAGCATCGACTTACCACAGAAAGATGTGCAATAGTCTGTAGCAGTGTTAAAGAGGGTGGTGCCTTTTGGACAGAAGCATCCTTCCCTAAAGCCTTGACACATCTTAGACTTACAATCTACAAATTTGTCATTGAACCTGGATTGATGACACAAAAAGAATATGATGAACATGAAAACAACAAAGCATTAAAATAGCACTATAGTGTGACTGTTTACTGTAATTACTGTAATACTATAATACTTTGAATTGCAGGTTTCCTCCACAGTGGGTCCGCATGCCTGGTACACTTTAGGACTGGGACACTCGTATTCTATTGTTTAAAGAAGAAAATTACTGAAAGCAATCTTTCATATTTTGCAAGTCAGTATTTGATAACAGTTATATTTTTTTGCTTCTTACCACAAACTCCATTAGTTGAATTTCTCCAGTCCACACATACGTTTATCTGAGCGCACAAGGCAGCGTAGCTCTCCAGACTGAAGCAGCCAGTGGCTCTTTTCATGTTGTTCACGTCAAATTTACATGCTTGATAGAAATACTCAGGAGGATAGAACTTGTGGCACTCTTTAAACACACTATAAAAGAACACAGAATTGTGATACAAAGCCAAAACACATTTAGACTAATTGTAGCAAAATATTGCTTTTTAATACTTGAACAAAGGTGGGTAGAGTAGCCTAAATCAATACTCAAGTAAATGTTTTGCTACTTGGGTTCAACACGGACAAAAGTAAAAGTGCCTTCATATGAAGCAACTTGATTAAATTTATAAAAGTATCAGATAAAAAAAACTACTTACATACTTAGTAACTTATAGAACTGCATTAAAATTTCTTAATAAATCGAGCATCTATCAGCACAGACTAAAGTTATTAAACTTAATTAAATGTAGAAATTAAACTATTACAATCAGAACATACCCTGCAGAGTACAACATCAATAATGTAATACATGTACCTGAGTAAATGTAACAATCCACCTCTGTCCATACATCTCTGAAATCTCTGATATCACACCAAATAAAGCTGAAGGTCTGTATTACTGTGTGTGTCTTACTCGCTGAGGATGATTTTGCAGATAGGTGGGTCACTTCCTGGGGTTGTGGTAGGAGTTGAAGTTAGGGTTGTGGTAGGAGTTGAAGTTAGGGTTGTGGTTGTAGTTGAAGTTGGGGTTTTGAATGTGGTTTTGTTTGTGGTTGTATTTTTGGTTGAAGTTGGGGTTGGAGTTGTGGTTCTGGTTTTGGGTGTAGTTGGGGTTGGAGTTGTGGTTCTGGTTTTGGGTGTAGTTGGGGTTGTGGTTCTGGGTGTAGTTGGGGGCATGGGTGGAACACAGTATGTGTTGTTGTGTGTCACTGTCCAATTTTCTGCAGTTTCTTTACAATCCAGGATTTGCCCATCACGTTGTCTGCAGTCATTTTCTGTGATGTTGTCACAAACACCTTTCAAGACAGTTCATTGAAACAGTCAAGAAAAAAATACCCATTGCACATGCTTTATGACTGCTTTATGTATAAAACAGGACAATAACAGGTATATACCATTATTAGTTACCATTAGTTACAATCTAGGACACAATTATGTGAGAAAGCATATACTGTATGTAGCGTAATGCAGATTTGTAACTTCACTCACCACACTGTCCTTCAGTGTTGTTGTAGAACAGAGAAAGTGGCAGGTCGATTACGAAGTTCAGGCCTGCAAAGTTAATCTGAGCTTTTATAGCAGGAATGTCCACCGTCATCTGAATCCCAGTAGTGGTTATTCTGAAGTCTGAATTTGAGTAAGCTGGGATTTTCTTTACACCATTGACCAAAACCTGGTGCGAATAAACGAGTTTCAGGTTACATGGTTGTTATGTTAAACACTGCAACAAAGGATTATTTGTTTAAAATGCATAATGACTAATAAATATTCCTCAAATTATACAAATTACATTACATTGTTTATTCTGAAATGTATTGCTGTCATGCAAAAACTTTGTGCCTGTTTTGGTTGTAACTTTCAAGTTTTTTGTAGTTACAGTAATGAATATCTATAAAGCACTTTGAGCTGCTACTTGAAAAGTTCTCTATAAATTAAGTATTTTATCATTTAAAAACATATATTTTTAAATTGTACACATAAAAATGTATTTAAGCTGTAGCAATTTCCAAAAAACAATTTCCAGTGATCAGTTTCAGATTGTTGATGAACTTGATGTACATGGTATGATGGCCTATTACATCAATAAGCCTGTTGTCACTTAAATGTGATTACTCTTTGTATATGTATAGTATATGAAGTGGTTCTCAAACCAGGCTCTCCAGACAGTCCAATTTTTTCTCCCTATTTCTTGCAAAGATGTGGACCACCGGGGGGCCTGAGGACCGGGTTTAGACCACTGAAAAGTACCTTCAGCAAGGTTGTCATCAGTTTGAGTGAGCTACTTACTGTGTTCTCAGTTGGGTTTCTTGTCTGTATCAGGTCAATTTTATATGACTTAAAGTATACGGTCAAACTGTCAGGACAAGCCAAGGTATGGGCAGTATCACAAAAATAGTTCTTAAGGTGAACACTGAAGTTGTACTTATTAATGATTTCCTGGACCAACACATATGTGCAGTTCCCTTGGAAATCATAATACTTTCCATCGAAAGTCACATAATGTGGATCTCCCCAGCCCATGCATCTACCTGTAGTTTCAGAAAAAGAACAAAGTTACAATGCAGTCAAAGTGCTACATGATTTTCAGTACTCTACCTACATCATGGAATTTCACATTTCTAAATTATTATTATACAGTACTGTGCAAATACTTTAGAATCTTTGGGACATTACATTTACAACGCTATTGTTCCAGACAGAAAGTTTTTATTTTCTCAGAAAAACACTATATAGATATTTGAATAGTATTAATACAGTAGTATTATAGTACAGTAGTATTACAATAGTAACTTTACAAATGTCAGTGTATTTATTTAAGCTTTTCTAAGCTTCTGTGGCAACCCAGTATTATTTGCAATTACCATCTAATACCTCTTTTGACTGCTCAGTGCGTCATTAAGCTAAATCAAGATTGCTGCTATTAAAGGAATTTAATAGATTCATACCATGTTTGGAGCGTCCAGGAGAAATCTGGAACTAAACTTTGTTCTTCAAACTGGAGCTCAAGATATTATCCACTTTTTTCAAAGTACTTTGTATTGTATTTATCTGATCTAATGAAATCTGGTGTACCTACTGGTGAAAATACTCTTATTGCTAAGACACAATGATTTTAGATGCCTGAGACTTTTGCACAGTAATGTATTTGTTGACATTTCACAATATCTACTTAATGTTCTGCATTTTAATAAAAGACGTGAACAGGAACTCACATGGACATTCATAACGGCACTCATCCTTAAGATTCACAGCAGGCATATTATTTGCACACACTGGAGGAGGTGTCTTTTCTAGAGATTCTATGATGGTTGCACCATTTATGCACTTCTTTACAAAACAACCCTCAGTCCAGCTGTCTCCATGCTGTTATGGATGATGAATATAAGTAACAAAGTAAACACAGTTGTATCATTGCTACTCACTGCCTGATGGATCTCAGTAAACAAAACTTATATAGAAGTCCACCTTAAAGCATGTATGGTCAAGCTGTCTGATAAAAGGAATGTTTGTCTAAAGGAAACCAAAATTATGTAAAATGATCACTTCAAATTGATTTGTTAAGGTTAGAAAAGTCAATAACATAAAATATACCATCATGTTTTGCACAGGCGTTTCTGAAATGGTTAACTCCTGAAAAACAAAACGTATTTTGGAGGCTTTAAAATGTTCCTGCAAACTGCCACGGTGTACTGCTGGCAAGCTGCTAGAATTCCATAGAGACTCGTAGCAGAAATGATCATTTTCTCTCATGTTATGAAGTATTTTCATGTATAACCCAAACAGAAGGTTGACCACTGGTGTCAGGGCATAATTACTTCACATAAATATGAACAAAAATATAGACTTTAAACTGTAAATAAAGGTTAATAGATTTAAAATTACTTTTTTTGGTGGATTGAGGTATGTGCAGTTGGAAGGGGCCGGAGGGGTTGGAGTGGTAGTAGTAGTAGTAGTAGTATTTGTAGTGGTAGTTGCTGTAGTAGTCTTTGGAGAAGTGGTAGCAGCAGGTGTTGTTGTGGAAACATAGCAAGGTTGTGTTTCCTTGGAGACATTGCACGCAGAATCACAATGTGCAATGAAACACCACCCTGTTCCATCTGTTACATTATAGATGACAGATCCTATACACAGAATTGGGTAAAAAAGAAATGATTAACTCATTCTTTCTTGTATATATATATATAAAATCCTAACAGATAAAATATAATAACAGATTCATTATAACATATAAAATCCTAACAGATAAAAAATATACTAACATTTAAATACTAACAGATAAAATACTAATAGATAAAATCTAAATAAAATGATAAAAAGATAAAACAAAGTGAACATCTAGACTTTATTTCTCACCTGTATTTTTCCCTCAGAAACATGCCATGTTATGGAAGGAAAACTAACTTGATACTGTCACGTCCTCCCCGTTTGCCTGTCTGTCTTTGTTTACATTCCCTTGTCTGTCTCATGTGTTTTTGTTTACGTTTTTGCCATGTGGTTCTGTTTGTTTTGGTCATGTGCTCCCTTGTCTCCGCCCCTCACCTGTTTCCCATCTTTGACCCTGCCTATTGTTCTCAGGTGCCTTTGTTTTGCTCTCTGTCTTGTGGTTTGTTTTCTATGGTTTCTGTGAATGCTCTGTTTGATGTCTCCCTTGATGTGTTTCTGTTTTGTGTTTTATTTTCGTTTTCTTTATTAAATACATTTTACTAAACTTGCGTTTGAGTCCACCCCTCCTTCCTGCCTGTCTCCTCGTCTGCTCCTGGCTTCCCATTGTGACGGATACACATCTACAAAGCCTCAATATTTATTGTAATATTATGACCTTAATTTACTTAAGGTTTACGTGTGCAAAAACAATCTTATTGATTTGCTATTAGTAAGTGTGCAAAGTACCCTCTGGCATTCAGGGGGTCCCATGTCGGCTAGTTTCTCACTTGACACGCTGATACCAGCTTCAATAGCAAAATGTCTGGTCTAACAGTTCTTCTGGAAATGCTCTTTTCTGGTTTGGTCATGTGATCATTAACTGAGATCTTACAATGAGATCTCCTATTTTGTCTTTTGGTACTTTGGGAATGAAGTAAGAACAAACTCTTGGGAACTAGACAAGTTTTCAGATGTACAGATAGACTGCGGTACATTGCAAACATTTTCAGAGGTATCCCAGTCATGGTTACAGTCGCTAGGTTATGAAGACCAACTGAATGAACAAGCGCCACCCTGAGGCAGATCAGTGCTGCATCTTTACCTAGTTATGACTGTCAGACACAGAAGCTCACTGACAAATCAATGACCTTCTCTAAATTTGTACCTGAGCATAAGGTCATAATTAGACTATTACTAGGGACTTCCTCCAAAACTTTTGATCTTGAGACATGGCTTTGCTGAAGAAGAGTCCAGGTGCTAAAGTAGCCTGCCTGCAGTCTAGAACTTTCACCAACAGAAACATTCAGCAAAGCAGACCCAGAACTGTTTACATCAGACAAGAATAGGAGAACATTTCTCTCCCAAAACTCCAGCAATTTTCTCTCCCAAAACTCCAGATGTTTGCAGACTGGATGCTACACAGTGGTACATGTCCCAACTTTTTTGAGATGCGTTGCTGTCATCCGGTTCTAAATGAGTAAATAATTTTCACTGAATGTCTGACTTTCCACATCTGATATGTGTTCTGTTTTCTGTTGTGAATATAATATGGATCTATGAGATTAGCAAATCATAACTTTTTTGGTTATAAAGTCCTCACAAAAAAAGAACCTCTAAAGGAACACAAATACTACTACACAAACAACACAGGCAAATTGGCAGTCTGTAACTGGGGTCTTAGTAAATCAGGGCGTAAAAGTAAACCAGAATAAAATATTAAAAATTCAAACTTTACTTGCCTGGATAGAAAGTATTGTTTCTGTATGTGCAGACACAGGGGGTAGTTGAAGGAGTTTCTGTGGTAGTTGAATGTGTTTCTTTTGTTGTTGAAGAAATTTCTGTTGATGTGCTTCCTGTAACAGGTGTAGTTGAAGAAGTTTCTGTTGTTGTTGATGTGGCTTCTGTTGTAGTTGAAGGAGTTTCTGTTGTAGGTGAAGGAGATTCTGTTGTAGTTGAAAGAGTTTCTGTTGTTGTTGATGTGGCTTCTGTTGTAGTTGAAGGAGTTTCTGTTGTAGGTGAAGGAGTTTCTGTTGAAGTGGTTTCTGTTGTAGTTGAAGGAGTTTCTGTTGTAGTTGAAGGAGTTTCTGTTGTAGTTGAAGGAGTTTCTGTTGTTGTTGATGTGGCTTCTGTTGTAGTTGAAGGAGTTTCTGTTGTAGGTGAAGGAGATTCTGTTGTAGTTGAAAGAGTTTCTGTTGTTGAAGTGGTTTCTGTTGTAGTTGAAGGAGTTTCTGTTGTAGTTGGAGTTTCTGTTGTAGTTGAAGGAGTTTCAGTTGTTGTTGAAGTGGTTTCTGTTGTAGTTGATGTGCTTCCTGTAAGAGGTGTAGTTGAAGGAGTTTCAGTTGTTGTTGAAGTGGTTTCTGTTGTAGTTGATGTGCTTCCTGTAACAGGTGTAGTTGAAGGAGTTTCTGTTGTTGTTGAAGGAGTTTCTGTTGTAGTTGAAGGAGTTTCTGTTGTAGTTGAAGAAATTTCTGTTGTTGTTGAAGGAGTTTCTGTTGTAGTTGAAAAAGTTTCTGTTGTAGTTGAAGGAGTTTCTGTTGTTGTTGAAGGAGTTTCTGTTGTAGTTGAAGGAGTTTCTGTTGTTCTTGAAGTGGTTTCTGTTGTAGTTGATGTGCTTCCTGTAACAGGTGTAGTTGAAGGAGTTTCTGTTGTTGTTGAAGGAGTTTCTGTTGTCGTTGGAGTTTCTGTTGTTGTTGAAGGAGTTTCTGTTGTTGTTGAAGTGGTTTCTATTGTAGTTGAAGTGGTTTCTGTTGTAGTTGAAGGAGTTTCTGTTGTAATTGATGTGCTTCCTGTAACAGGTGTAGTTGAAGGAGTTTCTGTTGTTGTTGAAGGTGTTTCTGTTGTTGTTGGAGTTTCTGTTGTAGTTGTAGTTTCTGTTGTTGTTGAAGGAGTTTCTGTCGTAGTTGAAGGAGTTTCTGTCGTAGTTGTAGTTTCTGTTGTTGTTGAAGGAGTTTCTGTTGTAGTTGTAGTTTCTGTTGTAGTTGAAGGAGTTTCTGTTGTAGTTGAAGGAGTTTCTGTTGTAGTTGTTGTGAATATATTACAGCATTTGACCCTCATTTCATAATTATGACAGACTGAAAACGCTATCTGGTCTTTGTTTTTACAAATTAAACCAACAGTAGTATTGCATGTGACCTTTTGATTAATTTGTGATAAAGGCACATCTTTTCTCTCCACAGACCTGCATTCAACCTCCTCTGGTTTCTCACACCTAATATTTCCTGCTTTCCATAGGGCATCTATAGATTCAGTGTCTCCTTCATTGGTATAAAGCGGATACCCAGTGTTAAACCAGGTAGACCAGCAATCCAAAACTGTTGTTGAACTTGGGGTTATGCTTGTTGTTGAAGGAGTTTCTGTTGTTGTTGAAGTGGTTTCTGTTGTAGTTGATGTGCTTGATGTTACAAGTGTAGTTGAAGTTTTTTCTGTTGTTGTTGAACTTGGGGCTATGCTTGTTGTTGAAGGAGTTTCTGTTGTTGTTGAAGTGGTTTCTGTTGTAGTTGAAGGAGTTTCTGTTGTAGTTGAAGTGCTTCCTGTAACAGGCGTAGTTGAAGAAGTTTCTGTTGTTGTTGAAGTGCTTCCTGTAAGAGGTGTAGTGGAAGGAGTTTCTGTTGAAGAAATCATTGTACAACATGTTACTTGGCTTCACTGACATAATAAATGACTTGAGACAATTATTAACATTTTATACTGAGGTTATGTTAAAACTGTACTACATACCAGGAGATGTGAAAATAAATACAGTGGTTGAAACTGTAAAAGTGGTAATAGAGGTGGTAGTAGGGGTGGTAGTAGAGGTGGCCATAGGGGTGGTAGTAGGGGTGGTAGTGGGGGGAGGGGAACATGGGAACATTGTCCTGTTAATTGTTCCATTGGCCTCACATACAGCATGGATACATGTTCCATCCCCATCTGTTGTACTATATAGTACTTTTCCTAAATACACAGGATGGTGATAAACATAAACCACAAATTAGTTTGTATAGAGCAGAAACTGCAATGTCTCTAATAAGTGCAAAATCATAAAGGTTGCGTAGTGGGTATAGTTTACTGACCTGTTTCAATGTAGCATGAAGTGCCCTGTGAGGTGCAGGTGCTTCACAAAGAATGGCTGATTATCATTCATGTGCTTTCAGTATTCATAAAATGTTTTTAAATCAGTTTATATCAAGAAGAATTAGATCTTGTTTGATTGTGTGTTATATTTTTTGCATTACCATTTTTTGCAGATATCGCTTGTAGGAATTATGTCCCCAATCTTGTAGCGCAGACCATTCCTGTAGCAACCACATTCAAGTCCTGATACACACTTCATGGTTGCCTCATCCAGGTATGGACTTTCTGAGGGGCACTCGGGAAAACAACCTAAGAACGAGATAAAATACAGTGGTAACATATAATTACAGTACATGTTCCAGTTCTATCTGCTACACACTGTTTCAGGGATAAGAATCATGAATGAAAGGCTGCTACAGAAGTTTAACTGACATTTTTAAGACTTTCATTAACGTTTTCTTCATTGCCTGTACTGTCATACAGTAGACCAGCTGCTGCTCTGCTATGCAATTAAAATTTGATTTCAATTCAAATGTGTATATGTTGACTGTTTTATGTGAATTCTTGTGTGAATTCATCTAACATTAGTTCCACCTCTAACAGTTCAAAAATAAAACCACATTTTGACCTAATTGTGAGTCACCTGTGTGTATTTCCTTGTATACTCTTTTTTAAATTTTCTGATTTCTGACTGATATGTTGTCTTATGTCTAAATAAAAAAACTAAAAATAATATTCAATTGATTAGTAAATTAGTGAATTAGTGAAAATAGTACAAAATATAATTCTTATTGTTTTTTGGAAATATATATGCTTGTAACATGTTCCACAAGTTGGGACAGAACCACGTTTACGTCTGCTTTAGATGACCTTTTATTAAGCAGTTTTAAAAGCATGGACACATTGTTTGTTCTTTAATGCAACAAATTGCCATTTCAGTTTTCCATTTTTAGATCAGTTCCCTATT
Source organism: Megaleporinus macrocephalus (assembly GCA_021613375.1). Classification (NCBI taxonomy): domain Eukaryota; kingdom Metazoa; phylum Chordata; class Actinopteri; order Characiformes; family Anostomidae; genus Megaleporinus; species Megaleporinus macrocephalus. The sequence goes on along the minus strand of CM038702.1, from coordinate 39,841,617 downwards.
CAAATAACATGAAACAAATTAAGCGAAACATCAAGTACATGTTTACCTCGGAGCATGCAAGGTGAGACACAGGTACTGAAAAGATCAGCGTGAGTTTGTTTTGCAAACTTGCTGTATGTGACATATTGACAACAACTATGCCAACCGCTGGTTCTGTGCTGAAGTGCAAAGGTTACAGCAAAAATCTGCCTTCCATTTTTTACCAAATTTTATTCAGTGTCACAAGGACTGCATAATATCCTAACCTGAAATTCCCAGGTGATATGCATCAGCAGGTACTTAAACAATATGCATTCAGAATTTCACTTAAACACTTGACCTGTAAGCAACGTTAACATGTAGAAACTGCAATTCCATCAGTGTCTTTAACATTTACATGTACATCTGCTAGCCTTTAGGAAACTGGTTGGTAGGTTCATGCCTATCCATCAATTTAAATTGTTTTGGATTTCTAAACCTTAGGCATCATTTCCACTACACTACAATATTCTAAAACAACTGCCAACATCAGAATTGGTGTTTGTCTTAGAATGCTTAGTTGGTGTGCTTTGACCCAGCTAAATGTTTTCTTGCACCAACTACATCAGACAACTAACTGGCAACTACTGAAATATAGTTAGTTGTATACTGATATGTTTAGGCCTACTAAAATAAATGTTTCACAATTGTTTATCGTTTATATATTGCTAGTCTTACCTTCTACCGGAGTTTGATTGATGCATTGTCCTGATGGATTAGAGCAGGTTTTCACACATTTCCCACAGGGTTTATAGTGCCACTCACATCCGTCAGGTGAATTGTAGTAGTCACAAAACAAAGCTGCGGGAAAGGTTTGAGCCAGTTAGTAGTTTGTCATAGTCAAAGGTGACAATGCCCTGTATTGCCTAGTTTTCAACAGGTAAAGCCAGATCATCCTAAACTAAAAATTTCATATTGAGCTAACAACTTCATATATCGTTGCTGTCCAATGAAAAAAATAGTATGTTCAAAATTGCAACTTTTCAGGAGAGGCCAAAACGTTGTAAGTGAATGAAACCAGATTTTTTCCAGGTTATTTTTGGCCATTTCTATTGGCCTATTCAATATACAATTTTCACAGAACATAAACGGCAGCTGAAATGGAGTGGAAAATAAAAATTGTCTAAAATGCAGGTACATGTTTTTCTGTGGACAGTGATGATATATTATCTTTGTTTACACGGAGCCTCATTTTATTCCTTTTAGCAGTTTCAGGTGTCAGTCGAGCATGTAAGAAATAAACTAGAACTATAGCCGTACATTCAGGTGATTCATGTTTGGGTCAGTTCTTGTTCTTAAAGGGAAGACGTAAAACAAGATATACATGCATAACTGGTGCATGATTATATAAAATTAAACATATAGCTTCGCTGTAGGTCAGTGTTAATGGTAGTGCATGTAGTTTTTTCTCTATTCTGACAATTGCACTGACCACCTGTCCAACCATATCAAACATCAGATAATCAGTCCTGATCTAATAGACATACTATCATTGATGTCTTTATTCAGACTCACGGCAAATGGTTGGGCTCCTCCACGATATGCAGGCTCCCTGCTCCCTGCATGCTGCAGCATATGCTGCTACGGCCGTGCAAAAACACTCAGTCTCCTCCACTGTCACATGCACACGTGTCTTGCACACATATATCATAATATTGAGCTGGGTCCACCTGAGAGAGGGGAAAGAAAGTAGAATAACTCACAGAATATGATAATCAGTATCTATAAAAAATTAATCATTCTCATGTCGAGTCTATTTTCTAAAAGGTGTAGGAACATAATCTGCTCTACACAGCATTTGTGAAATTCCAAGATACACGTACATGGCTTACAGAAAAATGGAAAATAAGGTGAAACATTATCCATTAAAATCAATGACCTTGCATATAAAGCCAAACTAAACACTTGTGCATGTACAGGACGACACAGGATAACATATACACTTTCAAACGCACAAACAAGAACTGTTAAAGGCAAAAAGCCCAACTCCCTTCCATTTCCTGTTATAATTTCAAATGTATTGTGACCTCTTGAGTCCTTAGTTCTATCCGACTTTATCAATCAGCTATTTATCTCTCTTTTTCTCTTTTTCCCTCTCTCCATCTACATACCTGTCTAACTATCTCTCACACTCAGCATCAATATCAAGTGAATGTTGTAAGCAAAAGTACTCACAAGGGAGTGACATGGACTGAAGACATCATTCTTGATAATACTGCAGTGTTTGATGGCCCAGGTCTGGCGATGCGGTCTCAAGTCGCAGGGGCTGCTGATAATGCTGGCTGTAGGGCAAGTAGCAGCTCTCCAGCTGTTTCCAAACTCGAGGGGCTCCACCACTTCCTCTCCTCCTCGAGTCACAAAGTCATTTTTCCCATTACCGTCATAGTTACCACACAGCCCACATACTGTGCCCTGGCATAGTGGAAAAAGTTAGATGGAAATAATAAAGGAATAATAAATTGATACAAATTATTAAAATTGAATTAACAAGAAGATACAAATAGTCAAATATGACTTGGATCCAGTGTTCTCATATAAATAGAGTACAGTACGCACTTTTTGCAGTGTATGAAGAAGAACAGTACTGATTATTACCTTAAATGAGGGCTCGAGTTTGATCATCAGACTTGTCTTCTTGTCCCAGAACAGAACCAGACCGTGACTGGTCTCAATAACTAAATAAATCCCCAGGGTGTAGAATTTGTATGGAATCTCTGTGCTGTTATCATGAGTAGAAACTTTAAAATCCTCATCTGACAATAGCAACACTTTGTTCTATTAAAATACAAAAAACAGCAACAACAAGATTAAACAGTATTTTAAGGTCATTAGTTTAAAATACAGAAGACTTTAATGATTGGTGTTATGAAAGTGCTGAAGTGGAATCATGTACTGAGGCAGTCGTGTGATATCCTCACCCCTAAATACATTTTAATGGACTTAGAGCAGGTGGTCCCGGTTGTGCCACATGGGATATTCTCTGTGATGATACGGAAGGAACCACTGGGGGAGTTCCCACAGTAATCCTGCAAATAGTAGATATTGTCAAATTTATTATTTTTGTATGGCACATTTTATACAATGATTGTGTGGCAGCACAGTACACTGCATTGGTTTATTATTGAATTCAGCAGTTTTTAATCTAGGGCAGCTTATTCTCCACAACTTTAGCATCACAGTTTTCTATATAGAGTTGTCTTTGTCATGTTGACATTTCTGCCTCAAAACAAATATATTTATTGATCTGTCTTGAAAAGAATGAATATAGAGAGATACAGGAGCAAAATCATGGACGACACACCTGGACCAGAGTGTACATACAGTCTCCACTGAAAGAGAATCTTCTACCATCAAATGTTATGTAGTGGCCTTCACCATAGATGGTACAAGTGTCAGGACACTCGTTATATGTGCAGCTCCAAGTTCCTTTTTTGCAAGTGCTGAAGGTCCATAACACAAACAGTAGTTTATAACACAACATACAACACGAGCAACATTCAATCATAATACAGTATTTATAAGATTATTAAAACAACAGATCACCACATTGACTTTGCTCACCATGTGTTACAGTCTTCTTTAACAGTTTCTCCAGGACGATTGTACACTCCGTTATGAACACATGGACAGTCCTCTTTTTTGACTACACATCCTCCTTGACCATCAGACAGTTGACCACTTGGACACACACATCCTGATGTACATGGCGTTTTCCCCTGTGACCCATGATGTACAAGATTTAGATTATTTATAGTTTACTACTGTACAGTTTACTACTTACACTGCTGAAACAGGCTAATTTTAAAATCCTAGACTGTTCAGTAAAAGTCTTAATTCATTCATATTTACACAAAATTTACACAGACCAGCCTCACGTTTCAGTCCAGAGAAACAACCACAACAGGGAATAAAATTTTGAAAAAATCTTTAATCTTTACTTTTTATACTGTTTCTTATGACCTGTTAACAAACATGATTATCTTTTTGTCATTTTTTTATTGTTTTCATTACACATTTGTTGTGGTGTTTCTGAATTTGCTTTTGTGTTTTTGATTCACAGTTGTGTTTTTGGTTTGGGTCACACCAGCTCAATTCATCTAGTCACTGTCCAGTTAATTCATGGACTTCAATTAATTCATTTAAGCAAAACCTTTAATTTTATATAAAGCAAGCTTGCACACTATCAGCACACTATTTTCATTTTCTGTTCTTAGAGTTATACTCATTATTATACATGTTATCCCAAAACCTTGCACTCACAGAGAAACACATACTTTTTACTAACACACACACACACACACACACACACACACACACACACACACACACACACACACACAGCGGATATGTACACACATCAGCCAGAAGAACAGAAAGTGTGAAGCAAATCACAGAGCACTCAAAATACAATACAGACACACAGCAACTGAGTAAATAATTTACAGTTCCAAATAAAAGTCTGATCATTCATATATTTTGATTACTTAAAGAAAAGCAACTTCCCTCAAATATTGTTTACTTTACTAACTCTGCTTTGACTTCTGAGTGAGAACTTACCTAGCGAGTTTGACGAGACCTAAACCGGAGACATTTTGAACATGTATGAATATATAAACTATTTTATAGCTTTTTCCTGATTTTATTTTTGGTTTTAAGGAAATTAAGGACTTGACTGAAGGCGAGCTGTTGTGGAATGACCTATTTTGTGTTTTTTGTATTTCTGATTCTGCCATGTGTCTTAATATTATGGTGCTAAATCAGAATTAGTTGTAAAAAATGTTGTATATCGTCGCTGTCCAAAGAAAAACATGTATCTCCATTTTTGTCTGTTTTTATTTTTCTACATTATTTGAACACGACAGCTGCTGTCACATTATGTGAAAAAGAAGAATGGATCAATAGAATTGCTCTATAAAAGCTTGAAAAAAAATCTGCTTCCATAGACTTAAATTGAAAAAATAGACTGTACTTGGACAGCAACGATATATTTGATGGTAGACACGCACAAATGCTTAGAGTGCTCGCCTTAAAGCATTGTTACAGAAGATGTGTAATATGAGACTTTCGGTAGCGTTAGTTATCTGTTATCTAGTTTATTTTGTTATCTGTTCACACATTTACATATTCACTCATAAATATATTCATGCACTCCTCCAACACTGTCTGCAGATTCACTTACACACTGGACTGAGCCCAATGCCTGGCAGCTTTTCTGGCATTCTGTTCCTCTGGCTCCAGGTTCAGCATTTGAGCAGTTGAAGAAGTACATAGGAGCTGTGCAGGCTAAAACAACAAACAATCCTCAAAACCACTGTCAAGAAACACAATCTGTTAATCAACTTCTAGTTTAGGAAATTAGTGCTCACCTGGAACTTCCAGCTGCCCAGTGCAGTGTAGCTTGCCACGAGTGCACGTACTGTGGAAAAACAGAATAACATCTAATTAGGAATAACACTTCACACCTAACCCTAACCCTAAGAAACATATTCCATCTATTCATATTTTAAAGAGGCTCATGGATTGGTGGTGCGAGAGCTCACCAAGAGGCAGTGCTGATTAAAAGAGGGGAAAATCTAATGAACATATGATGTTGTAGTGTCCAGTGCTACTTTTGACCCCATCATCTTTTGAGATCTGAACATCAAGACAGGTCTCCTTTTTGAGCATGTGCATGTGAAGTTAATGTGTAAAGACATGGTTGTGAAATCTGAAATCTGATCCTCTGAGTTTGAAACAGAGGTGGCAGATGTACACAAGTTCCTTATGAGTATGAGTAATTTAATAAAACCAAATACTCAAGTTCAAATACACCTTGCATTTTTTACTCAAGCAGAAGTATAAAAGTATGTGTGCTGAAGTGTACTTAAAGTAAAAAGTATTACTTTAAAAATCTGTTCTAAAGTTTTTTAAACAGAATTTATTTTATTAAGGGTTAGTGGTGCACATTTGATTGTATATTGTTTTCTTTCCCTGTGTGAATATAGGGGCCTGTAAAATTAAAGTAACCAATCGCAGGTTAACTCTTCGTTTCCCACTTCGATGCCTTTTTGTACTTCATCATATGCCTAAATGGACCAGGTTGTTTTCTTTTGAAATATAATGAAAAAAATTAAAAAGTATCAGAAATACTTAAATAAATTACATACACCTAAAAATGACCTAAGTACTGTAACTAAGTACTTATACTTAAATATTATTTCAGAATTTACAGGGTGTACAGAGTAGAGTGCTCTTGCCACTTATTTCACTTTTCCAAAAACATTCCATTCATATTCTTACCATGTAGTCCCATCTTTGCTGATGACTTCAGACGGGGCCACAATCTGATTGTTGTAGTAACAGGGGCAGCTGGAGGCTGGCACACACTCGCCCTTGTCACTAAGGTAAGTGCCCTCAGCACAACCACAGCCATCCACAGGTGTGTAAGTCACCTGACAAGTGTAGTCATATCCACTGAGGGAGCGACAAGTGGTCCCACAACTGCTCAGGCTGTAGGAGTACACCATATTGCCTGGACAGTCTTTGGAGAACCTCCCTGCATGACGCAGAACGGAAAAATTCATATTACAAACACTTCACATGACTTTAACTTTAATGGGGACCTAATATGCTTTACCAGATTCTCTTTTCTTTAGTACAGCTGTGCATGTAAACACCAAGTACATGCTAGGGGGAGAACCCCCACTTTTCCCAGCAACCTTAAATGGCTTGTTGGAATTCCAGCCCTTTACTCTGTTACAGGTTAATGTGTCACATTTAGATCCTACTGGCAAGCACAGCAACTACACAATGCACAGCAACTACACAATGCATAGCAACTACACAATGCACAGCAACTACAGGAGGGCGGGTAGAGATTGTTCCCTCCACTGCTCCAAACATTTTAATGAGTGCCATGCACTTCGCAGAAGACTGCTTCACTGCTTCACTACTTCCTCCTGAAGGATGGGGCAGTTCCAAATTTGTGTGGGGCAGTTCAGGTTCATAACTACTGTTGTAACTTCCACCTGTCTCTCATATACTGCTATAGTGTGTAAAATCCAACACTACCAAGAATGCATTATTATTTGTGGGTTTGATTTCAAGTATGTTTTTAAAACAGTAATCAGTTTCGAGTCTCTGGGTCTCTCCCCATTCAAAATATGCATTGCAAAGATGGCTGCCAAGTAAACAAACAAGGTAGCTACTATGAGTGTTTAGGTGTGGAGATGTTGGCTGTAGGCCAGCTAACAAGCCTAACCTAATCACCTAATCCTATTGTGTTATAATGGTTTTGCTGATCAGCGGCTGACATAATTTTACCTGAAATGATGTTGAAAATTATTTATCCACAATTATATTGAATTATATCCCAATAATTTCACTGAATTAAGGTTTTGAGAAGTAAAACTAATGAAGTTGTCAAAGTTAATGACAACAAGGCTGCAGCTTGGAGCTTTAAACATTAAAAACAAGCAAGTAACAATGACAACACAGCTCCTACTGGTTGGTCTGCTCATTACTGCATCTAACAAACATCACTCAGACTAGCTCTGTTGAAAATGTTACCCAGAGACTCAGTCAGACAGATTCAGTCTTCACATATAAGACACTGCTAGACTGTTGACAGACAGACTGCTGTTAGAAGAAGACAGGATGCTACACAATGGTAGACACACCTGATATGGGTTCTATGTTCTATTGAGAATGAAATAATGGTTTATGAGATTTGCAAATCGTTGTTTTATTTACATTTTACAAAGCTTCCCAACTTGGGGTTACCCTTTTTTCTTCTGATATCCAAACCAATGATGCTGGCCAGTGTCTGATACTGACACTGAGTTCTTAATGAACCTGTATATGGTCATTGTATATGTATATGTATATGTTGTCTGAGGTTTTTTTTTATCAAAATCTGCACTTGACTTGACTCCACTTGAAAAAGGCCTTAGACGCACTGAGACACACTTCATCATATGGTGGTCCAGCACAAACATATGGAAAAAGAGCTCACACAGTTAAAGAATCTCTGCAGTAAATATTAGTTGCGTAAATAAATGATTGGCTTTTACATTTAAGTGTTTAACAGCTGTGTAAGTGGGGTGGAAAGTGCCACTCTGCATATTTGCCTCTTAGCTCTATTCACTAGATATCCTATTCACCTGTGTATTTTGCGTAATCCTATTTTGTAATTATTGATGTTTCTTTGGTCTGTGTATTTAACTTTTTGTTGCATAGAAATGTTGTTCATTTGCACAATTTGCCTTCCAGCTCTTTCTGTGTTTTTTGTTAGCTACTAATTAAAAGCTACATATCCACCATCCAGTTTTAACCTTAAAATACAAGCACAAAAGCTCCTTGTTCAAAATTCTGCTATTATATGTAAAGCTCTTCTCAGTAAGCTGTGTTATGTGTAGGTTAACTGTTTAAACAGTTTGGAATCTCACCACAGATGGTGTTTCTCCAGCCTTGGAGCTGTACACCCTTGGCAGCACATGCATAAACGTAGGAGGAAACAGCTGCACACATGCACTCCTCACTTTTGGCACAGTTGCATGTATCATATATACATCTCTGCAAAAAGAATAACACAATAAAGTTCATTAATAAAATCACATGCTTGTAATGTATTGTTATGCAGGGACGAGGCTAGACAGTATTCAGGCCTGAACCCAAGGTCCATCTCGTATGGCTTGCAAATATAACATCCAAAAATTGCTTGTTTATATGCTTAAAAGATGAATCAACTATGGAATGAATGAATATTACAAATCAAAGCATGTGACTGAGTTATATATGATGATCTATATATGATAAATAGTTTTGTGTGCATCACTGTCTAAGCTGGACAGTTTGGCAAATGTAGATGTAAAGTCAGAGATGATAGCTCATCTGCTGCAGCACAGTTTGTGTTGGTCATCCTCTAATTCTTCATCAGAGGTCACAGGACGCTGAATAGCTGGATAGTTTTGGTTGGTGAACAATTCTTAGTCGAGCAGTGACACTGGATGTTTAAAACTCTAGCAGCACTGCTTTGTCTGACTCACACTAGCACAACACAACACACTCTAATACACCACCACCGCATCAGTGTCACAGCAGAGAAACAGATGTACCACAGTCTGTAACTGTAAAACTACAAAGTACATCTATACGATAAGTAGAGCTGAAAAAATAGTCAATGACTACACATACAACAAGGTAGGCCAGTGGGTGTTTATGCTCATATGATTTTAAAAAATCCCCTTACGTCTTTGTAGTCACTTGGGTTGACTTCAGCATGACAAGGTGAAAAGACCCCAGATGTACTGGTAAGCATGGTACACCATTCTCTGGCATATTTCTCTGAAAGAGCACAGCATTTGACACTTTAAAATCAAATAATTTTATGTAGATACAGAAAATGTATTTATTGTGATTGTGAAATAATTTTTTTTGTTATGTATTAAAACACTTTATTAAACAATCTCTACCTTTCTCCACACTCATACTACAGGGATTTTGATGACTACTACTAATGTCATCACAGCTGGCGATGGCCTTCCATGTGTTGGCAAAAGATACACCTGTCCCCTCTTTCAGTCCTAATTTTGTTTTGAAGTCATTTGCCTGGATATCATCAAAGTTCCCACACAGTCCTAAAGACAAAGATACATATTATCACAGTTTCAGCGTATGAGACAGTTGAAATGAGACAGTTGAAATGAGACAGTTGAAATGAGACAGTTGATATGAGACAGTTGAAATGAGAAAGTTTTTTTGTATGGTGCTACAGAAACGGAAGTGGAAATACCCACCACTCAATTTTCCCTTCTTTTTAGAGCTGGCCACTATATACACCTGCATGTCTGGAACCATTTGGATCACCAGCCGAAGGCCTGAAGTGCGGGCGATGATGTAGAATGTAGAAGGTCTGAAGACTGCGATTTGATCTGAGAGAAAATAAAGAGAACAGCATTTCAGACACCACAGCTTTTCACATCACTTACTGTACTCATCATTTCTGGCTAGCATTACTTTTTAACCTAGAAATCATGCATTAACATACATTAACATGCATTAACATGCATTAACATGCATTAACTTGTGAGGTACAGATGAAAGGCATTCATGAAAACTCACCATTAAAAATGGGAAGCCTGGTTGTAATGTCATTCACAAGTACAGAGCCGCTTGATGATAAAGTAACCTGTTATCAATATAAATAATAAAGAAGTGTTTATTTTATGCTCAGTCAGGGGTCAAGTTTTTTTTCCTCAGAATTCTCAAGTCTGGTCTCAAGAACAGGTACCAGTCAAACAGGTCAAAGTTTGGAACATACTGTGTACCATGGCACGGAGAGGGTTACTGAGACCAACTCCTGGAGCCAGGCTTAGGGGTAGGGTTTTTTCCATGTAACCTGGTCGGGCTCAGCACAAAAAGGAATGGCATGTGATAGGCAATGATGGAGTTCCTTAATGGTTCTTGATGGCATGAAGCCTAACAACAGAAACTGTCTCTGAGCCCATGGAACTTAATTTCACTTGAGAAGGAGGAGCCGGAGCTCGTGTGCAAGGTAGAGAAGTACTAACAAGATAAGTGTTGGCTCTGAAACTGAACTCCTGGGTAGACTGGAGGTCATCTAGCAGACCCAAGCAAACAGGCTTTTAGGGTCAGGTTGGCTCAAAAGAAGCAAAAAGTTTTGAAAGGCAACTCAAGTCAGTCTCAGAAGCAGTATTCAGCATGTGGAGAGGTTCTGACTTCAAATGAGGATATTGTTGATCAGTAGAAGAAGCACTTCCTAAACCAGTGATAATTACCTCCTTCACAGATGTCAGGGCTAGATGCTTTTGTGGTATCAAACTCCATTCCTTTGGTGAAGGTCAGTGAAGTAGTTGGCAAGCTCCTCAGTGGCAAGGCACTGAGGATGGATGAGATTTTACCAGAAAAGCTCTGGATGCTTATGGCTGACACATCTATGCAATGTTGCATGGACCTTGGGAACAGTACCCTTGCACAGGCAGACTGGGGTATTGGTTCCTACTGCTGGTATGCAGATGAGCACCTCAAAGTATGAGGCCATGGTCCTGTCCTGGGAAAAAAGGCAGTATGGCTCCCTGGGTAAAGGGAAAGGACCCAGGTGGAGTAGTTTAAGAATCTTGGGTCTTGTTTACGACTGCGATGGAAAAAGGACCAGAAACGAGCTGAGTGGTGGGCCACACTGTACTTGACAGGGTGATAAGCTCAGTCATCCAGAAGGATACTCCTCCACAAAGATGCCAGTTGAGGTGGTTCTATGCCCCCTGGCCACATTCCTATGGAGGTTTAAGAGGCATGACTGACATGGACAAGAATAAGACCTGCTGGAGAGCATCTCCAAGCTGGCCTGGAAAATATTTTGGATTCCCCAGAATGAGTTGGGGACAGGGATGTCTAGATTTTTCTGCTTTCCCTTCTGCAACTGTAACCCTAGCTGGGCTGAGTGGTATAAGATGTATATTTACATTGTTCTGCAATATAAACAATTAAATTGATACAGAGTGCAATTTTTATACCTAAAACACTGCATATTAAATTGAAAGTTATTAATCAATTCTGTTTAAACGGCCGAAACAGCAGAACATAGGTTCCACAGGTGAATTAAAACCTTTAGACACATTGAAATGCTTACGGTAGTTTCTGAAATGATGAACTTCACAGTAGTCAGACATGTCTCGGTATCTGTCTGACCACACTGCACCAGATGCCCCAATACAGTCACATGATTAATGTCGTCCTGAAAAGAAAAGTATATGTTATACATTTGTTGTCACTTGTACTTTCTTTGTACACCATAGCCACAAATCTTCAGATTAGGCTGCATTAAGTAGGCTTGCATATTGTTTTGGTCATTAATTAGTATGCAAATGTAATTATAACCTTTGAAAGAATGTAGTAGCAGTTTCCATGGAAGGTGTAAGCTTCGCCATCATATGTGGTGATATGAGACCCTCCCTGCAGAGAGCAAGTGCCAGAACAGTCTAGGTTCATGCACCTCCATCGCCCTTTAGAACACACACTGACACACAACAGAGAAGAGGGTGAAAATAAAGACTTAACCTTTTAGAATCATCTAATAAACATTTCTGCTGTTTAATCTCTGATCACAGCATCGTTTATAATGACTTTTGTTTAATTTACTTAATTGTATTTAATCCAATAAAATTTAATCTAACATAATTAACAAAGCTAAAAATTCATAGATTTTATAAAGTTTGTGTCAACTGTGCAAAAATGAACCAATTAAATATTTAAGGAATTTGTCTTTTTACCCTTTAAGCAATTAAAATTTACACAGAGTAAGTACATATTCACACTTGCCATTATGTATACACAGATACATCTACCATTATACCATTATAATTTAATATATTTTTAATAAATACACTACCAGTCAAATGTTTTAGAACATTACTGGCCAAAGGATTAAAAACACTATCAGTCACAAGTTTTAGAACAGTTCCAAAACGTTTGGCTGGTATTGTGCTAAAACTTTTGACCGGCAGTGTTCTAAAACTGTTGATTGGTAATAATCTAAAACTGTTGATCAGTAGTATTCTTAAACCTTAAACCAGTAGTATTCTACAACTTTTGACCAGTAGTGTAAAAACTTACCATTCTTGGCAGGTTCGATTGTATGACTCTCCAGGCTGGTAAATCTTTTTGTTATGGATGCAGGGACACTGATAAACTGGAACGCAGCCATTTTCCTCAATATCATTATAGACCATTCCTATACACCAAGATACACAATTGAGATTTTATGGGATTGCATTTGCAGATGCCTGCTGCTGCAACTTAACTTTTTTACAACTTACCTAGGCTCTTAATAAAACAATCTGATCTGGGTATCCTGTAAATAATCAATCTTAACACATAATCAAGCTAACTAAGGTCATGGAACTCTGTCTGTGAGAGCATCCTAGTATTCTGAGATGTAAGTTATGAGTGTAAAGCACTTCGTTGTTTATTCTTTTGTTGATCACAAGCATTACATTATCACAAGTATATCCACCAGCACCACCAAACTGAACCTCCCACCAAATCAGTTTAAATATAGTGGGGGAAATTTTATAAAACATAACCAATTATTAAAACATTATTACTATGTACATGATTACATTACTTTGGATATATATGTAATATATTTCAATATATATTTCACTCAGCTCTTTACTCTTATCAGTATAGGTTTGACATATTCTGTAGCATAACACTATTGCATAACCTGTTAATTTAGTTGACATTGGTCTATGTAGCACTTTAATTAGACAAGTTTTGGAAAGCATTTAGCAATTAAAAACATTAGCAAGGCACTTAGTGTTTTAGAAAATGATTTAGTATTTTGATAGATTACTTGTATAGTATGTTTTTACATACTATATGTTTTCTACTACTACTACTATACAAGTATGTCAAAAACCTGAGGAAAAATGTCTGCCTGCAGAATCTGTCAGTGAAAGTCTTTGTTGATAAATCAATTACCTTAAGAAACAAAGAACAGACAGCCCACTATAACTCGTCTACCCATACAGCATGATAAGAAAGTGTGCAAAAATCCAAAAGCCCACATAGACTATGTTTTAACTAATTAGCTAGTTAAAGTAGTAACCCTGGCAGCAGCCTATGGTGCAGGTGTCAGGTATGTCCATCATTTTATAACTGGGTGAAATGTAGGGAGTTAAATCAGTGTCAGGAGAACCTGAACCTAAAATCATGTTTTGTTTTGTTTTTTTTAAATGTGTGAAATTTGGTGTTATTGAAAATTTGACCTTCAAATTTTTTCATATTTCAAATTCAAAAACTGAATTAAAAAATTTCAGGTTGTGAAATTCATGTCGTAAGAATTCAGGGAAACATCTGGGGTACTGGGGAAGAGCAAACAGGCGCAGATGTAACTTGCATCTGGCCAGTAAAAAAACACCTCTAAGCTTATTGGGAGGGGCATCTTTTATCACAGAGTGTGTGTGTGTGTGTATATATATATATATATATATATATATATATATATATATATATATATATATATATATATATATATATATATGTATACAATCTCTGATATGACATTTTCTTCTCCTAGTAGTTTCTATAATAGCCTGAATCGCCAGAGCCACGCTGAAGACGGTAAGCCCCCCAAAGCTGTTGGAGATGGGCCAATTATGGAAGGATTTATGGAAGAAAATGGACTGGAGAATAACTCTGGGCTGGCGAAGATGAGTGTGAACTAAAGGTAGAGAAAGGTGGTTAGTAAAGTTGTTTAGTTGCTTGTTTGATGTTGAAGGTCTATTCTAAGCAGGTAAATATCAAGTCAGGATGTATTATTATAGCGCTTTTCACAACAAATGATGTCATGAAGCAGTATATACGGGTCCAAGCCCCCAGTGAGCAAGCCAGAGGTGACAGTGGCAAGGAAAAATTCCCTTAGAGCAAGAGGAAAAAACCTTGAGAGGAACCAGACTCGAAATAGGGACACCCATCCTCCTCCGGTTGACGCTGGATAACAAAACAAATAAAAGTGTTACTTATGCATATGGAGAACATTTCCATGAGAGTAGCTGTGAGAAATAGCTCAGTGATTGGAGGAAGGGGAGGGAAAATTTGAGGGAATGGTAAGTTGGACAATTGAGAGATAGGGAAGAATGATTGAGGGAAAGGGAAGTTGGATGATTCAGGGATGGAGAGGGAGGATTGAGGGAAAGGGAAGTTGGACGATTGAGGGATGGGAAAGGATGATTAAGGGAAAGGGAAGTTGGATGATTAAGAGGTGTGGAAAGACGATTGAGTGAAAGGGAATTAAGATGATTAAGGGATCGGGGGCAATTGAGGGAAAGGGAAGTTAAACAATTGAGGGATGGGAAAGGATGATTGAGGGAGAGGTAATTGGACGATTGAGGGATGGTTAGGACGTTTGACGGAAAGGGAAGTTAGATGACTGAGGGATGGGAAGGGAGAATTATGGCAAAGGGGAGTTGGATGATTTAGGAAAAAGGGAAGTTAGATGATTGAGGGATGGGGAGGGAGGATAGAGGGAAAGGGAAGTTGAACGATTAAGGGATGGGGATGGGCGATTGAGTGAAAGGGGATTTAGATGATTGAGAGATTGGGAAGGATGTTTGAGGTAAAGGGAAGTTAGATGATTGAGGGATGAGAAAGGACAGTTGAGGAAAAGGGAAGTTAGATGATTGAGGGATGGGGAGGGACAATTGAGGGAAAGGGAAGTTGGATGATTGAGGTATGAGGAAGGACGATTGAGGAAATAGGAACTTAGATGATTGAGGGATGGGGATGGACGATTGAGGAAAAGGGGATTTAGACGATTGAGGGATGGGAAAGGATGATTGAGGGAAAGGGAAGTTGGATGATTAAGAGATGGGGAAGGACGATTGAGGGAAAGGGGAGTTGGATGATTGAGGGATGAGAAAGGATGATTAAGGGAAAGGGAAGTTGGATGATTAAGAGATGTGGAAAGACGATTGAGTGAAAGGGAATTTAGATGATTAAGGGATCGGGGGCGATTGAGGGAAAGGGAAGTTGAATGATTGAGGGATGGGAAAGGATGATTGAGGGAGAGGTAAGTTGGATGATTGAAGGATGGTTAGGACGTTTGACGGAAAGGGAAGTTAGATGATTGAGGGATGGGAAGGGACAATTATGGCAAAGGGGAGTTGGATGATTTAGGAAAAAGGGAAGTTAGATGATTGAGAGATGGGGAGGGAGGTTAGAGGGAATGGGGATTTAGCTGATTGAGGGATGAGGAAGGACGATTAAGGGAAAGGGGAGCTGGACGATTGAGGGATAGGAAAGGATGATTGATGGAAAGGAAAGTTAGATGATTGAGGGATGAGAAAGGGACAATTATGGGAAAGGGGAGTTAATGATTGAGGCATGGGAAAGAATGATAAAGGGAAAGGGAAGTTGGATGATTTAAGGATGGGGAGGAATGAGTAAGGGAAAGGGGAGTTGGACAATTGAGGTATAGGAAAGGATGATTGAGGGAAAGGGAAGTTGGATGATTGAGGAAAAGGGAAATTAGTTGATTGAGGAATGGGGAGGGAGCATTGAGGGAAAGGGAAGTTGAACGATTAAGGGATGGGGATGAATGATTGAGGAAAAGGGGATTTAGATGATTGAGGGATGGGGAAGGATGATTGAGGGAAAGGGAAGTTGGATGATTAAGGGGTGTGGATAGACAATTGAGGGAAAGGGAATTTAGATGATTAAGGGATTGGGAAGGACGATTGAGGGAAAGGGAATTTAGATGATTGAGGGAAAGGGAAGTTGCATGATTGAGGGATGGGTAAGGATGATTGAGGAAAAGGGAGGTTAAATGATTGAGAGATGGGTAAGGATGTTTGAGGGAATGGGAAGTTGGATGATTGAGGGATAGGGAGGGACGATTGAGGGAAAGGGAAGTTGGATGATTGAGGGATGGGGAGGGAGGTTTGAAGGAAAGGGATGTTGGATGATTGAGGGATGGGGAAGGACGACTGGGGGTAAACGATGTTAGGTGATTGAGGGATGGGTAAGGACATTTGAAGGAAAGGGAAGTTGGATGATTGAGGGATGGGGATGGATGATTGAGGGATAGAGAAGTTGCATGATTAGCTGACATAAAGCATGACCTGCTATGATACAACATTGTAAGAAGGTAGACAATGGTGTGACAACGCATGTTCGCTGGAGTGTGAGAAGCAGCAAGTGGGGCCAAGAAGCCAGGGCAGTGAGGCGGAGCCAGCAGCTGCAGGTTGCAGTAGCCTGGAGGCGGCAGCAGGGGGCACAGGGGCGTAGGGATAAGGCCAGATACAACAGGTGGTGTTTTCTCCAGATCCAGCAGGAGGTGTTTACTTCCAACGTAGGAGAGAGGCAGGGGAAAATAGGGCTCAGTCCACGGGGCGGAACGGGCGAAGGGGACGCGACGTTCCCCCAAACTTTGGAGCCTGATGACAGTCCAGTTGATCATTGAGTTTTAGAGGAAGAGAAGAGGCGCGAGGAGACTCGGCAGGTGGGTTCTTCTACCAAACTTTAGTCCTTCTCCCAAACTTTTTTAACTCACAAAGTTATTTCATACCTTCATTTTGGTTGTCATGATAAATAATCAATTGCGTAATTTACATATAATCTCCAAGTCATTGTTAGATGAAAGAAAATGTATTGTATAATTTATTTATTTTCTCTTTTTTGAGAAAATGTCAACATTCGCAGCCATAGCAGGTTACTAATGGTTACATAACAATGGTTACTGCTGTATGTGAGTGTTACCTGTTGGGCAGAAGCAGCCTTCACTACAGTGTTCACTGCAGATCTTGCTTCCTTCTTGGTTAGAACAGGTGTCTTTGCATACATTCCCACATTCGCTGTGCTCCAGGTTAAATGGACACTCTTTACCTATATAGATAAGATTAGCACTCAAAATCAAACCAACTTTTGTTTTGTGTTATGTTTTCATATGTCATTTTTTCAAACATTTGGAGAAGAGAATTGCTTTTTTAAATGAAACTTCTGAATAATAATTGAATACTGGTTGTACCATTCGTGCTAAAAGACAGCTGTTTTATTTGAAACGTAACCTAAAAATATCAATTACCTTAGACTACAATGTTGCTTTTGGCAAAGTAAATCTATGACATACTGCTCTACCATTTATAGCAACAACTTGCCTTACTTGTTTTGATGTAACCTTTGCTTCTTATCTTGCCTAGGCATAGCTAACTCTAACCCTAGTAACAGTTTCTTTCTAGCCTAGGCCCTTTCTCCTGCCTTCACCTCCTATTGCCTTCTTTCAATTAAGCCAAGCACCTTTCCCTACGCCTACTCTAGGCCACCTTCATTGTTATATGTCTTTATGTTGGTGTTTTATGTCTTGCCTTGTGTTGCTGCTAGACTAGTCTATATTATTAGTTTCCCATTTAGCTTAATAGTATAACCTGTCCTAATCTATTTACACTGTTAGTATTTGCATTAGCTAAGTCTAGCCTAACCAGTTTTACATATCATGGCCAGAGTCTCTTGGTTCTTATGACCTCTACTTGATTTCTATGTGAGCATCTTCATTGTTAACAGTTCTTGGTCCTCTTGAATATATCATTTTCTGCTGTAATCTCACGTTTTAAATTTTGCAGATGACATCAGACTTTAAGTGTTTATTGCTGTAATTACACACCACACAACTTGTCGGTCCTCCAACTCTGCGGCTGGCCCCCAGCATGTGCACACTGGCGTGAGAACTCGGACATTGTGTCACACAGACACACAGATAGGCTGCGGTTACACTGACACATGTCGCTAACACACACTTCCACAAATTCTAACCTTAAGTTAAGCTAACCTTAAGTTAAACATCACATGATCAGAATAATTCACTTTACTTAGAGACACCCTATCATCCTATAACCTACTTTACCTATTCAGGCTTCCCTGTACCCTCCACACTTCTGCCTATGCTGCCCTCACACTTCCTTATAGTTGCAATCCATGCATGAACAGAATTCCAGCGGTGCTTCCCCAAGACTCTGGAATGTCCTTTTTCAAATCACCAGAAGTTCAAGTATATTTAATGTTATTAAATCTAATCTAGGTATGATTAATTGCTACGTATCTCACTAACTTTCTTCATCAATCTAGGCTTTTCCATATACTCTCGTCCCCAGCGGTCCTGGCTTTTCATTCCACTGGTGACCGAGCTTTCAGCATTGTTGCCTTAAATTTGTGGAATGTCTTTCCTCAAACCATCAGAGGCTCAGACACAGTTAATGTTTTTAAATCTAAACTTGGTGTGGTTAATCAGTATTGTACATTTCTGAATCATAAGCAAATTTTAATTTCTCAAAAGTCTTAATTTGGAGTAAGTACTTTGTACTACTCGGCAACAACTTTGAACTACTATTTGATGTATGAAGTTAGAGTAGGGAATAGATATTTTGGTATGCTAAAAAACTAAACTAAAAATTGATGTTTGATATTAAATTACTTTTGGGAGAATTTTATAGATTCATTTTAAAATGTAGGAGTAGACTTGTGCTTTTGCTGACCCATTATGGTTTACGGCTATTCATTTAGCCTAAAAATTCTTAAACTGAGTATCAGACTAAATTAATACCTAGTAAGTAAAGAGGACAAATGAAAAACAATTAATAAAAAAAGCCAGTTGTTCTGTAGTAAACACTCTGTCTGAACTCTGGGAAACTGGAATAACTAATGTTTTTATTAAAAACTTTTAGAAGTGCTATTTAGTGGCCCATGATTAAAAACAAACATGCATGAGTTTGGACACCCCAGTAGGTTTCTGTTCTATTATTTTCCCAAAATATTCAGCTCAGAAAATGTACAGTAATTGTTTATTAAAATGTACCGAAGTGCGATCTCTGTAGAAATTATGTTTACTTATATTCACTTCATCAATTCACCAAAATATGTCAACTGACCAGGAGCTCAAATGTGCATGTGATTGTATAACAAGCAAACCTATTTATAAACCTTTCATGAACGTTCATACCTGGGGCTGGCATGTCTTAATCTGGAACTCAATCTCCTCACATGTCTTAGTGGGTGCATCCATCTTCCATTTATGGCCATAATCTTGTGATGTTAGTTTCTCACCTTTTATGGTGGATATGAGAATTTACTGAACATGAAAGTAATGTTGCGAATATACGTTTCACAATTATATTTTTAAAAATTACTTACGATTTTCAATGAACTCGTTGTACTTTATTCCATTAAAGTCCCCACACAGTCCACAGGTCTGATTCTTATACTTTGTGGGGATCTCCACCTGAGTAAGCACAGTACAGTAAACATATCATTTATAAAAAATATAAGTCTGGACACAGTACAGAAATATCTAATTAAAAAAACAAAGTGATCTTAAGTGTTTCAGGTTCATGTCCCACCATGTCTCATAAAAAACGTTTGAGTACTTGAGTACTAATAGCATATGTTAGAGTACAAGTGACTATGACTGGCAGTAAATTATTTAGCGAACACCAGATAGAATCATTCCTTTATGTTTTTTTACTTTCTCTACAGTGAATAACTGCAGAGATGCAAAGTGGCTCTACCTGGGGGTATCTGCTGTAATAAAACAAGCTTGTGTAGAAAGTGTTAGACCCTCCAAACTTCTCAGCTGAATTCTTCTGGACTTAACTCACAAAATCAGGTAATTCAGCTTTTCCAATGATTCTAATTCATTTAAAATGTTTCCCTATTTGATTAGACTCTGACATCAAAATTTTATATCCTGTTCACTCTTTGGATTAGGATTAGATGCTAATTAGGCGCTGACGTTTTAATCTTATGGTGCACTAAGCATGTAGTATGTACTAAAATGGAAATCAAAATCAAAGTTTAACTGTACCGAGAAAAAGTTGTGTTCGTCCCAAAGGACTACCAGTCCCAGCTTACTGGAGCTTATCCTAATGTAACTTGTTGTTCTCTCAATCCAAACTCCATACTGATGGCCTGGGATGGACAATCTAATTAGAAAACAGGAAAATACTGGAATCAGCACATAATCAAATAACGTAAAGTGTTTTTAAATTCTGAAATAATACATTTACGATGATTTTTCTGATTCAATTCTTTTGTGTATTTTCAGTATAGACACTTACAACAGGCACTGCTTATTGTTACCGTATATTATCCATTACATAAAAAATTAACAGTTGTAGTTACTTTCATAGTAATTTGTTGCATCATATAAATAACAGTAAAACTGCAACGGTATTCTGTGACGCCATAGTCAGCTGAAGCACAAGACTACTTAATACTGGAAACTCCATTTCCCTGTATTTTTACATAAGGACTGTAAAAGCTATGTAGCTAAAATAATAATACAGTTACTTTATTACTTTTTTACTTAATTCAGTTCAAAATATTGTGAAGTCCTGGCAATGATTTACAGTGTCGGTTTGAAAGACACTCACTTCTTCTGATTCATGGTAATGTTCCCATCAAGCAGCTGGATTTCAACCCCATCCATCATTATGGTAAAGGAGCTGATGGTGGGGAGGTTGTTGATATACGTCCTTCTCATCTGGATGTTAAAGTCAGACTTGGTGCTGTCGCACAGGGTGGTCAGTATGTAGTTACAGGTATAGGGCAGTTGGAAGAATTGTCCATCAAATGTGCTGAAATGGAAGTTGCCCCACGTACTGCAGACCTGCATGTTGTGATCCACTTTGATTCCTGAGGAAGAATTAAAACATTCTCTTAATTACTGACTTCATAAACAGTAGTGTAATGAAGATTCAGATTAATATATCTTTAATATTTTTACCCATAAGACTCTCATAGCTATCTGCTATGATTCCTGTAGTCGGCAGTGTAGACACTTGGTGGGGAATAAAATAAAAAGACACATATTTTCATTAAAAATACTGCATATTAATACTCTACCTTAACATAATCTTATGTTATCAAGTTGTAATATTAAAGTATGATTTGATTAATTAATGTGACATACCTGTTGTAGTTGGGATCACCTCTGTTGTAAACATATCCAGAAAAATGTCGTAATCTGGTCAAAATAACAATATCAACAACAATAAACTAAATTTAAAATGTAGAACTTGGGGGGGATATAACAATTTACTTTCCGAAAATCTGCTGTGTGGGTTTCAGTGATTACATTTGAAGTCAGTCAGCAACATGCTGAAAAGTGATGAACTGCCTTAGTGCCTTAAAGTTATGTAATATATGAAAATACATTGAAATATATACATGAGCCAAACATTTATAACCAACAACGCTACCACATCTTTCTAACCTGATTGTTGGGATGAAAGTCCATGTAGTATTGTAACCACACTCAGCACCCACACTCGCAGCATGTTTAGGGTCCCCATGGGTGCCAGGCGGTATGGGAGAGGCTGTTGCTCCCTCTCTCTCTCTTTGCTGAGTCTGAGTCACAGAATTTATATGATTGAGGTGAAGAGTGATACTGATCTCTGACTTACTGCGCATGTTGTGATCTGATAATCTTTGATGTTTACGAATCAAATAAATGCTCAAAGTACATGTTTGAGATTAAACTTATTCCAGGAAACCTTCATCACTCATTGTCCCATTTATCTTTAATCGACAATGTGTCTAAGGCAATCACTGGTATGTGGAGCTTTAGTCTTCCAGTTTCATTAATTTTCCTAAGAATACAAGCACTGATTCAAGACAAGTGATTTCAGCTAGACAGCTGAATTGAGTTAGTGAAACAAACCCTTTCTATAGCAAGAATGGCTATATAATTTTATAATCATAATTATTTTTTACAATGGCAAAAAAGAATAATATTAATCTGTCTATGATCTTCCACTTTATCCTGATAGTCAGGAGCCAATCCCAGCATTATTGGGTGGTTTCCCAGCTAACAAAAAAAGGTCCCTAGGACGTCCCCCAAACCAACACGGCGGACATCCCCTGAACGTTGTTTTGTAGGGTCGCCGTTCGTAGGACTACCAGGAAACCTCCAGGGGACGTTCATGGAAAGTCCTTTAGACGTCTCTTTCGACGTTCTTAACATTATAGACATTCTTTAACTTTATACCATAAAATAAATTGCTTCATAACTCACTTCAGACTTGCATGCCATTAGACCTTTTTGTCTACAGAACTAGAATGTAGTTATAACCTACAAAATAAACATATTAATCTGTTTTATGTAACATAACACGTTAGATTAATCCAAAGCTGTAAAAAAAGTAATTTAATGAACCGACTTAACTGTAACCCACCTTGAATGGAAGCAACAGGGCTGACTTTCAGGTGTTCATCAAGGAGGTCCTAGTGAATAGGTGCATATCATTAACACAGTGTAGTAACTGTGTTACCAACGCTTTGTGTATTTACTGTTAATTCATGTCAGACTCAGTTCAATGATCACTACATTCCTCCAATGCGCAGCTTTGTACTATCAAAATATCCTAATTATCACTTCAATGCTCAATCTTTTTTTAATTCTTATATTCCACCTTAAATGGTACCTGAGTGACTCAGTAGCCTGAAGGGCTAGACAGTAACTGCAGCGTTATTTAAGGTGGAATGGCAAAATTCAAAAAATAATTTGGCTTGTAGTCAGATGATAAATCTCTGCTAAACATTAAACATAACTCTTGATTCATTGTAGAAATACGTTGTTGTTGTTGTTGTTTTTAAGACGTAGCAGTGCGTTTGAGAAGTTGACGTTATCAGCATTTGTTCAGCTTGGTAGCTAGCTACCGTTAGCTAACTACCATTGCTGGCTGTGAAGCTGATTGCCTGTGAAGAGCTAGGAGATGTAGGAGCATAAAACGCAAATACATCGCCAGCACTATCCAACATAAACTAAACAAACCAAACCGGTACAAAAACACATTTAAAAAACTCTTTAAGTGTAACCTACCTTTGCTGAGTCGGACTTCTGCCACCGGCATTCGTTGGAAGTGCCCGTTGGTGGCTCCTCGCGCTGATTTTGAATAATGCCGGTTCCTCCGCGGCTCTGGACCGCCGCGGTGCTGTGTTCCTCCGTGGCAGTGGACCGCGATGCTGTGTTCCTCCGCGGCTCTGGACCGGACCCGTATAAAAACTTTAAACTACATATGAAATGTGACTCGGTTCTGAAATCATACTGAAGGTGTGGAATGAGTGAGAGTAATAAGCGGATTTATAATCAGTAAAACGGATCTATATCAGGAGTTTTTTGGATCGGGAACTATGTGGGTAACCACCAGGGGACCATATGCGAACGTTCTCAGAACGTCATGTAAAGGTAACAAAAATAACGTTATTTGGGGGACTATATGGGGGCGTTACTGAACGTCCCATGAATGGGGTTTTTCAAACGTCCCATATGACTAGAATAGGACCTGTTGCGAACCTCAAAAAAGGCCTGGTAACGCCCTACAGCGAACGTTACATATGTACCCAAAATGGGACGTCGATGAACGTCCCGAGGACGTCCGTTGTTTGCTGGGATACCATGGTCAGGTTACCAGGTCATCACAAGGACTACACACACTCACACCTACTGGCAATTTAGAGTGACCGATCAGTCTAACATGCATGTTTTTGGTCTGTGGAAGGAAAGCAGAGTACCCAGAGTAAACCCACTCAAGCACGGGGAGAACATGCACACTCCACACAGAACGGCCATAGAACAGAATCAAACCCGGATTGTCTTGCTGTGAGGCGACAGTGCTAACCACTTAGACCAACGTGCCCATCTATAATATCAATGCATCTGATAACCTAAGAAAATATGTGGTGATAAAATGGTACATATGTAGTACATTACTTCTGTGGATATATTCAGATATATTCAGTCAATTATGTGTTGGATACATGTTCTTGAAAATGCCGTCCCCTAATAGTGTTTCAACAAGATTTTCTAAATGACCTACTATCCTCTCTTTTCTCCTTGTTTTTGGAAGCCAAAATTTTCATTAGGCAGCAGAGACATGATGCTTCATTGCCACTCCTAACTTCTAGCATGTGCTAGCTAACTGCTAGCATGTGCTGTTTGTGCCCGGTTTGGTAGGAAGGGCTGCACCATTTTATTTACCCAGAGGGAGGAAAGTGTGCAGCACAGTGGCGCTCTGGATGTTTACTGTTAAGGAACTTCTAAGAAATTACAGGCATTACAGATCTAGCGATTGTATTCCAAACTCCTAATATATTCTGTCACCATTTTTAATCTTACAGTTAATTTTCTCTCTGTGAGTCTGTGAGCAGTAACTGCCCTTACAAAAAAGAAGTTCTTTCAAGTGTGCCTTTGGTATACTCCTTTTAAACTAAAAATAAGTGAGTATGCTTTCAGTTTACTTTTTTCGTGTATTTCTCAGTGATGTACTAAACACAGTTATTTTTAAGTACGCTTGGGTTATACTGAGAAGTATATAGAAAAGTCTAAGCATGGTTGGCCTTTACTTGTACTTAATCTTTTGATTGAGATATACTTAGGAAAAGTATAAGTAAGTATTCTTGCCCTGCACAAAAAGGCATCCAGTACAATATTTGTTTGGGAATATTGATTAATAGAGATTTAAAAAGACACAAATATGTTTCTTAATCTGAGTATGTCGTTTATTTTTTGGTGTGTCCACCGGTGAGTAAGTAAAAGTTATTAAAGATAAATTTTAAGTGGAAAAAATAAAACCTAAACCTAGTCATATACTTTAAAGTGCAATTGTAATATATAAGCAGTAGATTATAAGCATTATGTTCAGTTAAAGAAAACTTCCAAGTATACTTTCAGTTTAAAATATCTTTTAATAAACTGGGAGAGTAGTATATAACTTTATGTAACTAAATGGTAGCTTGGTAGCGCAGTGCGTGCCGCTTCATGGCAAGAAGTGTCTGGGTTCGAGTCACAGCCACAGTGACCACATTCCTCTCTGGGTAGAGACTGTATCTCCCAGTGTCTTCGTGGGTTTCCTGCAACACTCAACATATGTGCAGTCAGGTAAATTGTGAGTGTGTTTCTCAAAGTGTATGTCTGTATGATAATCTTTTTTGAAGATAAATTAACAAACTAGTAAACAAACGGTAAATCCATACGTTTACTTTTAGTGTAGTTGCAGTACGAAAGATGTAAACTAGTTGTGTACTTGAAGTCTACTACTCTTACACTTGAAAGTATACTAAAAAGTGAACCAATTTAGTCTGAAGAAGTATTAAAATAGTACATATGCAAGTGGTTAAGTGGAAGCCTGTGAACCTGTGTCTCCTCCTATAAGGACTGTGTTGCTTCTGCAGAATGTTGGTGGTCCTGCTGTTTATTTACAGAGGGCCAGGCAGTTACCAATTTCAAACAACAGTAAAACTGACCAATCATATCTTCCCTCAAAGTGGGCGGGCTTAACTCTATGATCATTTCTGCCCGCTGTGCTGACGCTAGCTGGAGAAACAGCTAGCTAGAGCTAGGCTAACACCGCTAGCTAGTTCACTGAGTACCAATGGAAGCCGAAGCTAGCCCTACCACTACAGAGGTGGACACCTTTGCAAATTTGTTATCCAAGCCGTTAATCCGCAAAGGACGACCTACACCAGAGCTTAATTTGGTGCAAAAAACAAAGGCTTTTGAGAGGCATTTCAACTCCAGCAATTACGCGCAATACGCCTGGATGACAGGCTCGATCAGGGAGCAGTGGGAGAGAGGGCCAAGGCTTAATGGTCACGGTTCGCTACTGCCTACTAGAGGTGGAAGCTGCAAATGGACAGGCTGTTCCTTATATTCTAGTTACATTGAGTTAAGTGTCACTCTCCCTTAAAAATTCTTTGGCATCTCTGTTGAAGGCCCCACCTTAGCTCTGGTGGTTTCTGACACCCACAAATCAGCTTAATCCTTTTTGCTAATAGTCATCAACACACCAGATGCTCTCCGTGAGTTATTTTAAATAGAGTTCGGTAGGTGGTGTTAAGGATCCTTGAAATCAGACACAAGGAGACTGAAGATAGTATGGTGGGCAGTGTAAAAGAGTGATGTACCAAAAGTCAAGGTTTTGTTTTGGAAGGTTCAGTGAATGTGAGAGGCCCAGAAAAGCAATTTGTTCTGCAGCAAGTACTTAACCTAAATTCTAGCTATTATCAAATTGAACTAGAAGATGCAGACAAACATATGACTGCCTTTGTGTGTCCATTTGGATTCTGGGAGTTCAGCCATCTTCCACAAAGCATAACAAACACTCCTAGCACATTCCAAATGCTTATGGAAAAAAAGCATGTCTGACCTTAATCTGAAGGAATTCATTGCATTCCTGGACAATCTCATTATTTTCTTTGTGACACTTAAAGAACATGTACATTGTCCTTCAACGATTGAAGGAATATGGATTAAAGATATCTCCTGAGAAGTGCAAATTCTTCCATACATCAGTCGGATATCTTGGATACATTGTATCATAAAACAGTGTTGAAACACTTCTCTACTGGTGCTACTAGATCTAAGTGCAGCTTTTGACACTATAGATCACACTATTCTCTTGGACAGGCTAGAAAATGTGGTTGGAATCACAGGAACAGCGTTATCCTGGTTCACATCTTACCTTAGTGATCGCTTTCAGTTTGTAAAGATAAATAATGTATCATCTAATTATACAAGAGTGAAATATGGAGTTCCACAAGGTTCTGTTTTAGGTCCTCTGTTATTTACACTATATATGCTACCATTAGGCTCAGTTATAAATAGACATGGAATTAGTTTCCACTGTTATGCCGATGACACACAGCTGTACATATCAGCCAAACCAGATGATAAATCCAGATTAAAGAAGATAGAAGATTGTGTAAGAGATATTAGACTTTGGATGCTACAGAACTTCCTTCTTTTAAACCCAGATAAAACGGATGTTCTCCTCCTCGGCCCAAAGGCTGCTCGGACTAAATGTTCAGATTTAATGTTAAATCTTGCTGACTTCTCTGTAGTTCCTGGTTCAGTAGCCAAAAATCTTGGTGTAACAATTGACTCAGATCTGACATTTAATCAACACATAGGTAATATTACAAGAACAGCGTTTCTTCACCTACGAAACATTTCAAAGTTAAGAAATGCGTTATCTGTGTCTGATGCTGAAAAGTTGATACATGCCTTTATAACCTCAAGGCTAGATTATTGCAATGCATTATTGTCAAGATGCTCCAGCAGGAACCTGAATAAACTACAGTTAGTTCAGAACGCTGCAGCTAGAGTACTAACTAAAACCAGGAAATTCGATCACATCAGTCCAGTTTTATCAGCACTGTTGGAGGACTGACCACCAGTACCCCCTTGTTACCTTGTAACCTCTTCATCTATGTCATCTGCTGCACCTTGATTGCATTACTGTATCATCCAAATGTAGCACGTGTGCAGCTTCTCTCCTTTTAGTTCTTTTTGTTTATAATCAGATCTGTCAGTCACCAGCTGCACTCTAAACACTCCATATCCTCTATACTAACCCAAACCAGAACTAACTCAGTCTCTGTACTAACCTAAACCAGAACTAACTCAGTCTCTGTACTAACCTAAACCAGAACTAACTCTGTCTCTGTACTAACCCAGACCAGAACTAACTCAGCCTCTGTACTAACCCAAACCAGAACTAAGTCTGTTTTTCTCTCTCTCTGAGGTAATAACCGCCCACCGGTCCCGTCGAATGCTGTTGGAGGTCCGACTGCCAGGGCCTCCTCATCACCTGGCACCAAACAGCTCTCCTCTCTCTGCTACACCTCGACTCCTCTGTACTAACCCAAACCAGAACTAACTTTGTTTTTCGTTTTTCTCTCTCTCTCTCTCTCTCTCTCTCTCTGAGGTAATAACCACCCACCTGTCCCGCCGAAAACTGTAAAAGACAGACCACCAGGGCCCCCCGTCACCTGGCTCCAACCAACGCCCCTCTCCATTTGTGCCATTTGCTCCACCTTGACTGCATCACAGTATCACCCACCTGATGTAGCACCTGTACAGCTTTTAAAGCTTTTACCTTCAAACTCAGCTTTAGTTTATACTTCAAGTACTGTTCGACCAGAGGAGGATGGGTCTCCCCTTGTGAGTCTGGTTCCTCCCAAGGTTTCTTCCTCCAGTTGAGGGAGTTTTTCCTTGCCACTGTTGCCTCTGGCTTGCTCACAAGGGATAAAGTGTGTGATTTTATGTTTTTCATGCTTTAAAATTCCTGTAAAGCTGCTTTCTGACAACACTGTTGTAAAAAGCGCCATACAAATAAACTTGACTTGACTTGACTTCGAAAAACTCACCAAATCCAAAGAATCTTAAAGGGCTACGCTCCTTTTTAGGATTTGCAGGGTACTAGAAAAGATTTATACATGACTATTCAAAGATAGTGAAGCCCTTGAATGACCTAACTTTGGTTATGATCCTACGGGAAAGAAGTACAAAGTAAGAAATAAGAATTATTACAAACCTAAAGAGCCATTTGGAAAACTTGAATCCTTAGCCCTTGAATGGGCTGTGACTGAAAAATTCACCGATTGCCTTATGGAAATTTGTTCACTGTCATCACGGACAGCAACCCTTTGAGATATATCCTTACCTCAGCAAAACTATGTGCCACAAGATATAGGTGGCTGTCTGCTCTATCCACTTTTCACATTCAAATTCCAGTACCGCCTAAGTAAGTACAACTTGGATGCAGATGCTCTTTCACAACGTCCTCAAGATCCTGTGGTGGATGACTCTACCTCACAAAAAGAGCAAGACAAGATCTGCCAATTTACATTGCAGCACTTAGCCGAGTTTGCCAACGACGTTTGCCCTGACATAGTTCAAGCCATTTGTGAAGGTCGTCTTGTGCGCCAGCCATCTGACACTGCATCCAAAAACTTCAGTGTTTCATTAGTGGAGTCCCTTGCAGCACATCCAGATTCCCTACCAGATGGTTTTGTGCAAGAAGAGTATTTTGCGGGATTTCCAGTCATTTCTAAGGTGTTCAAGGCAGAAGTACATGAAAAACAAAGATCTGATTCTGTTATTTGGGTCTCACTAGAAGGGGGAGGGGTGCTATCTCCATCTGTAAAGAGGGAGATTCCACAATTGTCTCTTATGTGCCGAGAATGGAACAGATTACTTGGAATGGAATATTATATAGGAAAAGACAAGAAGCACAAGAAGTGCAGTACCAGTTGGTTCTGCCAGAAGAATAGAGAGAAATGGTCATGACAATCTACACAATTATATGGGCCACTTAGGTGTAGAATGCACCCTTGATTCAGTAAGGTTGCGATTCTATTGGCCTAGAATGTCATCAAACATTGACAATAAGATCAAAACCTGCAACCACTGTGTCCTTTGCAAAGCACCATTGGGGAGAGCAGCCCCCTTAGTGACTATTCAAGCCACCGGCCCTTAAAGTTAGTATGCATGGATTTCCTTTCACTTGAATCTGACCGCAGTAACACTAAAGATATTTTTCCTTACTAGGTATGCAGCAGCAGTACTTACTCCCAACCAGAAAGCTAGAACAGTTGCTAAATACTTATAAGAGTACTGCATAGTTTACTACGACATCCCAGAGAGGCTACACAGTGATCAGGGCTCTGAATCAAAGACCATCAAACTGCTGTGTGAGGTAATTGGCACACTGAAAGTTTGTACAACACCATATCACCCATGGGGAAACCCAGTGGAATGCTTTAATAGGACTCTGTTGAGCATGTTTGGAACAATGAGAGAGAAAGAGAAATCACATTGGCATGATTTTGTGAAACCTTTAGTGCATGCGTATAATTGCATAAAGCATGAAAGCACTGGATTTACCCCCTACAAATTTATGTTTGGTAGAAAGCCCTGATTACGAATTGACTTTGCCTTTGTTTCTCCTGGTCAACAGCAAGGAAAATCTTGTACGTACTAGAAGAAAGTAAAAAATTGGCTATGGAGAATGCTGCAAAGATGCCAAAGAGAAACAAGACCAGGCTTGACAGAAGAGTTAATCTGTCCTAGAAAGAGATGACTGGTCAAAAATGTAATGATAAAAAGCGAGCACAAATTGATGTTTTGGGAAAATTGGGAAAAATGGGAATCTGCTGGCCATGTTGTTGTGGAACGCACTGGGGAGCTCAGCGGTCAGGCCCGAAAACAAAGAAGGGCCATAGCATACATTGCACAGGGACTTGTGCAAGCAGTCTCTGTGCAATGTGGAAGACAGGACTAAAGAAGAAACCCAGATGCAAGTGGCTCTTGTATAAAGCCATGGTGCTCAAACTTGCAGGTAGTGTAGGCAACTCCTTACTGTAGTTCATGCAATGACATTGTCTTCAAACTGGGTTTCTAATAAAATTAAGGAGGACTGCTGAGTGATGACTACAGCCATAGCTGCTGCTGGCTTGACTGAGTATCTCACTAAACACAGTTAATTTGGTTAAATGTGACTCCTTGTCTACCATACCAGCTATGTTATCACTAAACTGGAAATGTCCTGAAAATGTTTTTAAAAAATGATCTCTAGAAAACAGTTCTGGACTGTGGCACAACCTGTCCTCCACAACTAGACCTTGTACTTAAATTGACATTTTAAAACCCCTCTTTAAGACTCATCTTTTTACTTCAGCCTTGGATGCTTCACTTTAAGCTTACATTTTTTTTCCTAGGGGGCAAATCTAAAAGGCAGTCCTCTGTAAGGTGAAAAAGTTCCTGAATGTCGCTCTAATGAGTACGCTACTTAGTGTTGGTCTTGTTCTTATGTTCATATCATGTCAAAGCTAAGGTGCATGTATGTCAGCAAGTGTGATGTTGTAGGAGCAGGCAGGAGAGGCGGATACAAATACAGGTTTTTATTATTATCCGTGCTTGAACAGAAAACAGAGATCTGAAAACAACATCCACTCTATCGCACTACAAACACATATAAACAATGCCGAACCAGGACAGGAGCAAACAGAGAGTATAATTGGACAAAGGGAACAGGAAACACCTGAGACAGGGAGGAGACACACACTCAGGTGGGGGGAGGAGACAAAAGGAGCACAAAACAGAAGCACATGGGAACGACAGGACGTAAACAAGGACATAGACAGACAGAAGGAAAACAGGGCATGACTGTGACAGCAAGCCTTAGATTGTGTACCATGACACAAGTTTCATTATATTTTTTTGGGTCCCATTTGTTAAAGTTGCAAATCATTCAACATTATATTATCGGTATTTATTTATATTTATTCAGTGTGACCAGCACACCTGAGATTTGATTATATCCTGTCAACAGTACATGGTACGGTTTTTCAAATCGTCATGTACTTAAATATCGGACCTGAAGTTCACAGCTGTGAACTGGTCTAATCAAAGTCTATGGATCACTGATATTTAGATATTTAGAATACAAACATTTGTAAATATATGTTAATTTTAAATATGATACCTCCAGCACGCTTAATAAATTAGTGACAGGTGTATGTTTAAAAATGTGTTCATCACCTTTCCATTTAACAACACATAGCTAACATTTGTGTACTGAAGACCAGTTTTGAAAGTACATTTTTATTGCTGTTCTTCAGCTGTGAAACCGTATGGGGCCATATTTTACATTTCGTAATAGAGAACAGATAGGCCAGTTCAACATTTACACTCTCTGATTGCACCGATCAATTAAATTCAATTCAATTTTATTTGTATGGCGCTTTTTACAACAATGTTGTCACAAATCAGCTTTACAGAAGTTTTGAAAACAGACAGTTACAACATATATCTCCCTGAGCAAGCAAGAGGCAACAGTGGCAAGGAAAAACTCCCTCAGACTGGAGGAAGAAACCTTGGGAGGAACCAAGACTAACAAGGGGAGACCCATCCTCCTCTGGTCAAACAGTACTTACAGTTTAATAAACTAAATATCAAGGAAAGGATTCTCTGTTTGAAATCTGGATAGTAAAGCTTTAGAAGCTGCATAGGTAGAGGCAGTCTCTGACTGAGGCAGTCTCTGACTGAGTCTTTATGTAAAGAGGGCGTGAGCTGAAACAGTCCCATCCTATCTCAATGCTGGTGCATCTAGATGGCACAGTGATGTAATTGAGGGTGTAGTAGTTGGCACAAATGGACAGAAGAGCTGGCTGGTGATGGGTGGGGAGGAGGCTCTGATGGCCAGTCCTCCAACAGCATTCAACAGACGGGAGGGCAGTCATTATCTCAGGAGGAGTAAAGAGAGAAAGTTAGTTCTCTCTCAGGGCTCTAGAGTGTATGACTGTAGAGAATATGAAAGTAAGCAGATAAAAACAGTTTCAGAGTGTGGCTGACTCCGGCAGATCTAACTATAAACTAAAAGGAGAGAACCAGAAGGTAACATAGACATGAGAGCACCCTGAGAGACTGGGATCCCCCCACTCGACGGTAAACAAACCTGTGTAATCCTGTGAAGTGGTGGGACAACAGCACCAACATCTCAGTTTACCAAAACCTCTGTGTCCAAGAACCCCCAGGGAAAGATTAATCACCAAAAGCTTTGAAGTCTTCTGAATTGTAGAAACTAATAGAAAACCAGCATCCTGTGATCTGAGTAAGCGTGGTGGTTCATAATAGGAAATAAGATCTTGCAGGTACTCTGGTGCAAGACCGCGCAGGGCTTTATATGTCAGTAAGAGAATTTTATAGTTGATACAGAATTTGACAGGAAGCCAGTGTAGCGCTGATAAAACTGGACTGATGTGATTAAATTTCCTGGTTTTAGTTAATACTCTAGCTGCAGAGTTCTGAAATGACTGATGTTTATTCAGGTTCCTGTTGGAGCATCCTGACAACAATGCATTACAGTAGTCTAGCCTTGAGGTTATAAAGGCATAACACAGATTTCAGCATCAAGTGTAGATAATGCATTTTTTAACTTTGAAATGTTTCGCAGGTGAAGAAACACTGTTTATGTAATATTACCTATGTGTTGATTAAATGTCAGATCTGAGTCAATTGTTACACCAAGATTTTGGCTACTGAACCAGGAACTACAGAGAAATCAGCAAGATTAAACATTAAATCTGAACATTTAGTCCGAGCAACCTTTGGACCGAGAAGAACTTGTTTTATCTGGGTTAAAAAGAAGGAAGTTCTGCAGCATCCAAAGTCTAATATCTCTAATCTTTTTTAATGGATCTGCTGAGTTCTCAAAGTACATATTAAAATCTCCTGCAATTATTACTTTCTCAGTGCTCACAACTAGGTCTGCAACAAAGTCACTGAATTATTTAAAGAATTCAGAATAAGGTCCTGGTGGTCTATAAATTCTGAGTATACTTCTGTTAGTGGTCAGATTGGTGATGTTTATGGAAAGAATTTAAAGTGAGACTATGTTTCTGATTCATGTCTAATGAATTTTCATAAATGACACATACCCCCTACTTTACCGGACAGTCTAGGGCTATGTACATATCTATAACCTACAGGAGTGGCTTCATTTAATACCAAATATTCTTCAGGTTTAACCCATGTTTCTGTTATATCATCAGTTTTATGATACGTTATTGTATCATTTATAATGACAGCGTTAGAGTTTAGTGATCTTATATTACATAAACCAAACCGTCACCCATTCACCCTGATGGAGGGATCTCTAAAGCCGGAGTCCGTGGGGCAATAACTCTTCCTAAGGCACCCGCGGTAGACCACACTGAACTCTCTATCCCTGATTAAACCTCGGATGCGCACCTCTAACTGATTCTCCACCAGAGTAGAAATTAGCTGGCACTACTTACAAACTGAGCCACTATTATTATCACTAGTGGTGGAGAGAGGACTAGCACTATACATGCCACACTCCACACAAGCAATTACAGCCATAGTATAGGATAGTGGTACTTACTTTTTCAGTCGATTTAAAATCTTACCACCAGCTTTTATTAGAAAGCTAAACTGCATCTCCACTCTCTGTAGTAGGTAATCCTGTGAAAATAGTCTGTAAGCGTCTACAGATGGTTAATATACAATAACAACAGAAAAACAACAAACACAGAAGCAGTATGTTTCTTGCAAACACTTAGGGTGAAAACTAGCAGATCACAGAGCCACCGATCACAGGTTCACAGATATGCTGCTGTAACACATACAGATTTCTTGTTGTTGTCATGTTGAAAAAAGCATGAACATCGCTGAAAAAGATGATGTCTAAGAGGCAGCTTATGTAGCTCCAACATAAGTATATATGCTTTCACAGATGGGCAATAACATGCCCCAGTACCTTGACAGATACTGGCTTTTGATCCTATGCTGGTAACAATTTGGACAGCCCTTTCTTCTTTCGCCGGGAGAACACAACGTCCATTATTTCTAAAACATTTTAAAGGTTGATTCACCAAATGAAAATACACATTCCTACTGTACATCAGTCCATTTTAGATGAGCGCTGAGAAGTACCTGCATTTGTGAATGCAGCAACAACAGTATGTCAAAGTATTCCCAGCCAAAGTAGTGACAGTTGTCACAGAAACATGCTGTATGGCAGCGCTGTTAGAAGAAACAAAGGTCACGGGCATTCACTTGTGTTTACATAGACTAGATTTTTCTGGATTCCTGTAGCTCTTCATGATATTATACATCAATATCATAGTAGATACTGTTTTGTCTTTGTACTGTTTTTGCTTACATTTAATTCAAAGTAGTTTCTTAAATCACTGCTTAGTATGCATTTTACCTACCATGCCCGTAATTTTGGAATTATGTTTGTAGTTAACCACAAGTACACTTTTATGTAATTTGATAAAAACAAAATGCATGTAAAGTTTTGGTATCTTGTATTTCTTCCAAGGCACCCATTGTGATTCAAATAGCAACTAAATTGTTCCAAATATGACATTTTTGTGGCTTTTACAATGCCACCAACCTATTGGGTTTGTCTCAAAACCTAGTGAAGTAGGCACTGTCTATGTAGGCAGCTGTTTAAGTAGCAGCGTTTTGTCTGGCATCTCTCCTCATAAGACAGATCATTGAGACGCTCTAGTTAGAGAACTACATCAGGGCTTGTGTCCGCCCACTGCAACGCACGACCGGTGGTTTAGCTGGTTGCTAAGCTTCCAGCCAGTATCCAAAACAATAGCCTGAGGCTTAAATATCCGCTAGCATAAATGCTAATGGCTCAAGTATAAAACTGCAAAATGGTCTACGACTCGTTACAAAGTTGCTAATAAAATACTGTTTTGTGTGATTATATGACAAGAAACACATTAAAACACCAGAGAGAATCAAAATAACTTACATTTTAAAACCACTTTACTGCTCCTAGATTTGCCTGCGTTGCATCATGGGATTGCCTTAGCGGCTGAGGAAGCGTTCGGTGCTTCCTTAAAATTGGGTCAAAATAGCATGTCATCTAAGAATTGGGACCGCCTACATGTCAGGAGCGTGCATGCTATGATGTAAAATGCTGTCTATGTAGTCTAATCCACAGTCTTACCTGACACACTTTACTTGTACTGTACACTGTCACTGGTCTGTCTATAGAATTGTATTGTATATTGGCATTGGTCTATCTATAGAATATGTGAACTACTTAATATGTGGAATCTTATGGGGAGTCTTACATCTTTAAATATTTTACCAAAGAAACAAGGTTGTAACAGAGAGAGTGATGGTGGAGTAAACAGACATACATTCTTTACCCTTCAGCATGTTGTCTGTATCTTCATATCTTTCCACGTGTGCCGTGAACAAGTTTTGTTCCTGCACATTTATCAATTATTTTTTTTGCAGATTAGTTTTAACAACGAATTATGCCAATACTTAAGTGTTCACCCCAGATTCATAAATACATTTCTAAATGTATTAACCAAATGAAGATCATCTGCCCATTGAGGAAATCATGAAAGTGGATTAAGAAAACCTGCATATGAGCTTTCCTTGCCTTTTATGTTGTAGTAATGTTTTATTAATGTAGAATAAAGCTCAAACAACTCAAACAACAAACACCATCATTAATGCTGTTTGATTTTATTTTTTATCATTAATCATAAAAAGAAATTACATGATTCATCAGAAGATAATATTTAGGGAAATAGAATGAATAGAATGTGGTCGTCATGATCAGTAGAGTAAGTTAAGACAAAGCATGCAGTAGGTCATAGTGCTCAAATCCTTAACATTATTTGGATGGCATTAACACAGAAACCTTTTCCCTAAAAATCAAAGAATATAATTAGTTTGAAAAACTGAATCATTACTTGGATTCAATCCATCAGATGTGATCACAGTTGGTGTAAACCTCAGCAAGCTCATTTTTAATCATTGTTTTTTTTGTCTTGGCACTCGGTCACATGGCAGCCACACTCTTCAACATAGGTGTAGGTGTGAGTCATCTGCTTCTGACCAGGACAGTTCATCTTCACCTGCCTGATGCTGGTACGCATCTCCTGACAGCAAGAGCAATGGTGCATCATGGTGTTCACTGCCATAGAGTATCTGCACAGACAGGACAGACATGGTCATCAGAGGAATGGAGAGAGAAACAGAGGTGCTGAAAAACATGTAGTGTGTAAACATGTGCGTGTGGGACAGCGAAATACAACATTCACTACAGTCTTAAACTGCCAAGAAGGAATTAAAGGGGCCCAAACCAATTTTTCCTTACCTTTTATTTAAAATAAAAGCATTTAAAGTAGAACATAAACATTGTTCATAGATTCAAAACTCATGGAAACCAACACATTAACATATCCAGTTTTAGCTGAATTTTAACCCTTTAGTTATAAGGAATGTTTTAGTCTGTACTGCTATTTGAACAAAGCACAAGTTTATAATATCTCTCCAGCAACAAAAACAACCAGTTTATTTCTAAGAAATAAAATAATTTAAAAATGGTCATGTAGAATATGTGAAACATTAAGTAGTAATATGGTCTCCTTAAAGGAATGGCTAGGCAAACACAAAATGTACACTATTTCCCACTTTGTGAGTGTGCAAGTGAACACACTCACATTGAGCTGGTGTCACAGGAGCCGGAGCAGGAGGTTATCTCCACAGGATCAACAGATGTACACCCGTTGGCCAACAAATAGGTGCTGTTCTTCTGAACACGGCAGTTCTGCGGCTCACCTGAGAGAAGAAACGCAGGTGTGTTAGAGTCAAAACTTAGTTTCAGGTGCAGGCTTTAAAATCATATCACAAAGTAAAGCAAGATACATGCACACATGTTCAATGGTTCCAGAGTAGTTCAATAAAGCAATTAGCTACTTGCACAAGATGGCAGTGTTTAACTTCTGCTATAAACAGCACATAAACAGTGTATAAACAGAGTGGAAATTATTTTTTCTCCAAATCTGATAATTTCAACAGTTAAATGTGTACTGTGCATGAAAGTGCCATTATTTACTATCAGTAGTTATCAGAAAAGGATGTGAACTTAGAATATCTACAAACCATGTAATTTAACTGTTAGTGTTATTTATATATAACTTTATAATTAGATGTATACCACATTTACAAGATTTACACATTCTTTTCCAACGCTATGATAATTCTTAATTTCCAAAAGAGGAAACAGTGTGTTTATGTATTGTTTTGTTTCTAAACTGTAGGTAAAGGCTATTTTATGTACTGCCCTGTAAATCACATTCAGGGAATGACAAAGAATGATTGAGACAAAGAATGATTGAGACAAAGAATGACTGAGACAAAAAATGATTGAGACAAAGAATGATTGAGACAAAGAATGACAGAGACAGTTTATCTTACAAGTCTTGCAACATCCATCTGGTGTAGTTCTCACAGTGCCCTGGAGAAAAACAGTGTGAACATTATTCATTGTTATTATACATTAATATTACATTCCTTACAAATCTGAACAGTCTACTGCAGAACTCTGAAACACTTACAGGTAGACACTCTTCTGGGTTGAATGCTGGACATTTTGTAGAGACCTTCTCCAAAATAAATGTGATATCAACTTTAGAGCAAATATAGTTCACACACTTTTCATTTGGAGGGGTGAAGCTCTGTCCAACCTGAAATTACAGACAGGAATGATCGAGCTGCAGTTATAAAGAGCTCATAAATAAGTTTTGGAACTGGATGCTTAACTTACCTCAATAGTGTAAACTGTGCCGTTCTGATCTTCATAAACACAGCGTTGCTGTACACATTTTCCACAGCACTGCAGTGGATCAGGTTTGTAGATAAAGCCCTGTATAAAACAACAGTGGGACAATTTTAGGGTGATTATTTGTTGTCTAACAGGAGATGTTTAGCACACGTACGTATGTATTTTGTTAATATGCAAGCTTATTCTGAAGCTGCTTATTCCTGCTGCATTTGGCCTGCTTCAAACTTGAAACTCTCATAGTTTCTCAGAGTTGGCTCATAGACTGTATCCTTCCCTGCTTCATTAGTTCTTATCTTTCAGAATTGTATTATTTATAATTTTCTTTCTAGAGAAACTTGAAGTTGGCCTTTTTTTTACAATACTAGTGACCGATATAGATGTTTTTGTTTGTTAAATTAAAAAAAAGTGCAGCTGCTTCTTTTCTTCATATGTAATGTTGATAACTCTTATTTGTATAAATATGTCTCTGTACATTTTTTCTGCATATATTTTCTGCAGTAGCTTTCACAAAAAATACTGCCAGTCAGAATGTTAACACACAACTAATATAAAATAGTCCACATATAACAATTAGAATCTTAAAACCCTTCAGAATCCAGATTTCTGTTACTGCCAATGTGCTGCCAATTTTTGCCAAATAGTGCTTGAATCTCATATCTTAAAGTCCAATCTTCAGTAGGCAGGGTTCAATACTTCTGGAATGTAAGCCTTAGTCACAGTTATCACCAGCAATAATAAAACCGTAATGTCAACATACATGTATTTTGTTATTAAGCATTTTTCATATGTAGCTCACAAGGAGAGAAATTCTGCAAAAAAATTTATTTATTTGAACAGATCCCACACTTGTTTTCAAAAACATTATAGT
Source organism: Megaleporinus macrocephalus (assembly GCA_021613375.1). Taxonomy (NCBI): domain Eukaryota; kingdom Metazoa; phylum Chordata; class Actinopteri; order Characiformes; family Anostomidae; genus Megaleporinus; species Megaleporinus macrocephalus. The sequence goes on along the minus strand of CM038702.1, from coordinate 39,802,266 downwards.
TATAAGTAGAATGTTACTGTCAATACAATCTTGTTTTGCAGAAAGAAAAACGTCCTTTACATTTGTCATTTGGTAACAACAGTACAAATACAAATTAAAACATGTTAATATACTTTAGGTTTTTCAGGTTTAAGTTTCACAAGAACAGATACAGCAAACCACATGATCTGGCAACCCTTTGAACCCAGAGCACAAGATTACACAGATGAAGGCCACTACCTGAGAGCAGGTTTTGTTGCAGATTTTAGGAGAGCAGTCTGGAGTTAGTAGTCCGGTCTTTGGGTCCACGATGGAGCCACAGATGCAGTCCTTACAGATGTCCATTGGAATACTAACCCCTGGCTGTAAATGACAGTCGGACATCAGTGACACATTTTTCCAAGTCTCTGTACTGCATGACTGGAGGGTCTTTACAGACCACTAGGCTTACAACTCTGCTGAAATACTCTTTGTGAGTAACTGAGAAACTCAATCTACGTTTTACTGAATCGAGAAAAGAGATGACTCCTTAATATACGGTACATGTAAGAACACAGATGACTGCACTACACAAGAAGCTCATCTCATATAAATGTTAACATGTTGGTATTTAAAGCAAAGACAACACACAAAACATAAATCTTACCCAGTACTCTGTTCTGTTGAAGACGCAGACTGGTTTGGGTACTGATCAAACAAACAGACAGGTTAGGATATAACTGTGTACACTAGTAAATGTCTTTAAAAGATTAGATTATTAATTAAATACTCAGCTCCACTCAGGCTGCATGTAATAGGAAATATACTTGTGAGACTGAGACTTACTGCAGGAGAAGGTGGGGCAGCAGTCGCCCTCTGTACGGTTTAGATCAAAGCCAATGTCACATGTTACTGTTGCGGCACTTGGGCACAGAGCAGGCTCACATTCTGTAAGTTAGACAGAGGAAAAGAAAGATAGAAAAAGAGAGAGACAGAGAGAGAGAGAGACAGAGAGAGAGAAAGAGAAAGAGAGAGAGAGCATGCATAATTACCTAAATATAAAATATATATAAAAGTATATTTTAAAATATTTACAACTTTTAACGTTTAAACTATTTAGCAGTAAATCTATTATTATAAATCTAGTATTTATGTATAAACTTGAAACATTAGTAATAAAATGTAAATAAAAATGTTGCGTAGATGTAGATGCTTAACTTTGATTTAAAAATTTTAATGTTTAAATTTTCACAGTTGCATGAGGAGAGTTTGAAAGTCCCACATATAAATCAGAAGACAGTAAAATGGGCTGAAATCCGAGACTGTTATGTAACATACTTGCTCCCCCAGCCTTGCCCAAACAAAAAAACAGCAATGGCCCGCAATACATGCATAAATACCCCTTTCCAGGCTGTGAAGGGATGTTAGAACTTTTAATAGCCTTTCCATCAGTATAAACTGTGAGCGGGCATGGCTGATGTTCATCTTTAAACATAGCTGAAACTGGCTTGCTCTTGGTCTTCGCCAGCTTCTTAATCAAATTTTCTGTTCCACCTTAAATGCTGCAACTTGCAAGGGTGCCACAGTAAAACTGCTGCACCCATAATGTGGATCAGAAAAAAAGCTGGCTAACAGGAAGCCAACCACAGCTTCCACATCTTTAACTAGATCTGGGATTTTAATTTACTCTGCACATTTCACTCTGTACTAACTTATTTCAACGTATGTATGTTTGAACTTCCTTGGAAACATTAGATCATATCATCATCATATCGTATCAGCATTTCAAAATCTCCAAAAACTAGTTTTCACTTTAAATAATAACTGATCACTCACCACATGTTGAACAGCACTGGTCGCTGGTTGCTGGCTTAATCACATAGCCAGTTTTGTTACATGGTAATACAGTTGGACACGGGGCAGTTTTACACACTGGACCCATGGTCTCTGCACTGCATTCACAGTCTTTACAGTTCATGCTCCATCTGTCTCCCGGCTGCAGGAGAAACACACAATCAGAACGTACATACATGCATGTAGTTTATTAGTTTGTGAATTCATGTGATGTGAAATGATTAATTAAGTAATTAAGCAATTCTCTTCATGAAACTTAACACTGAACCATGGGGCGCGATATTTCTCATCACATCTTCCAGACACTTCCCTCTGCTAAAACACTCAGAACCATCAAAACCAGCACAACTAGACACACTAACAGCTTTTTCCCCCAGAGCTGCAGCGCTCACCAACCACAGTGGACAACTTTAAACTTCCATTACTGTTTTACTGTAACTTCTCTGTAACTGAAATTTCCACAACTGTACTGTAATGTTCATATCATTCTGTAATATTCTGTATATATTAGTTTTACTAGTATACGTCAACTCTGGCCTGCATATGTATAGCCATCCATAAATGCATGAGTGTAGATATTTGCACACCTTCTTTCTTTCTTTTCTTATTTTATGGAATGTGTTTTTTTATCTTCATCTTTTATCTTTTAATCCTTTGATCCTGTTTGTCTGTAGATGTTTTTGAAACTAGACTTAAAACTGGCCTTTTTAAACTAGCATATGCATGAGATGATTTTTTATCACATTTGGAATTTATTTCTTGTTATTCTTGTACTTTGTATATCTCCATCTATTGTACAGTGACCTTTGGTGTCTTGAAATGCACTTCTCAAATAAAATGTTATTATTACTATTATTATCTTATTTTAAAGATTTCTTACTAGTCTCTGTGGTAATTTCATGTCCATGTAAATGAATATAAAATATGTATATCCAGTACAGAACATAGTTCCTTTTATCAGCATTGTAAAACACTGTGTTAGGAACTCCTTCACTGCAATAACCTCAGTATTTATGGAAAATATAAAAAATTCTTAAGCATTCCATTAATATGCCCGAGAGATTTCTTTACAGTGGTCTTAATACACTGTGTTCACAATACGAACTTAGCCATTTACATATGCATTTTATTTACTATCCAAAAGCGCCTGTGCACCTCAACATGTCTTTTTAGGTTTTATATGTAATGCTGATGATGGTAAATGGTTTGGGGCCAGAGCATAACAAAAGAAAAATAGTTAACTCACCTTCCTAGGCAGTCCATCAGGACCTACACAACCTAAGACACAGAAGAAATGCATTTACAGAGAACGTATAGACAGCTATACTGGAGAAGCTGCATATGTTGTGTTATAGATCAGTTATGAATCACAGCATCGACTTACCACAGAAAGATGTGCAATAGTCTGTAGCAGTGTTAAAGAGGGTGGTGCCTTTTGGACAGAAGCATCCTTCCCTAAAGCCTTGACACATCTTAGACTTACAATCTACAAATTTGTCATTGAACCTGGATTGATGACACAAAAAGAATAAGATGAACATAAAAACAACAAAGCATTAAAATAGCACTATAGTGTGACTAACTGTTTACTGTAATTACTGTAATACTATAATACTTTGAATTGCAGGTTTCCTCCACAGTGGGTCCGCATGCCTGGTACACTTTAGGACTGGGACACTTGTATTCTATTGTTCAAAGAAGAAAATTACTGAAAGCAATCTTTCATATTTTGCAAGTCAGTATTTGATAACAGTTATATTTTTTTGCTTCTTACCACAAACTCCATTAGTTGAATTTCTCCATTCCACACATACGTTTATCTGAGCGCACAAGGCAGCGTAGCTCTCCAGACTGAAGCAGCCAGTGGCTCTTTTCATGTTGTTCACGTCAAATTTACATGCTTTATAGAAATACTCAGGAGGATAGAACTTGTGGCACTCTTTAAACACACTATAAAAGAACACAGAATTGTGATACAAAGCCAAAACACATTTAGACTAATTGTAGAAATGATATGGACTATTGTATGCATATACATACATAAGCATGCTTTATATGTATATATTATATATTATAATCAGAATAGGGAGGGTTATTTAAATATGTATTCTGATTATCTATCTTAAGGAACACATGATTAATTCTAGGTGACTTCAGTGTTTGTGTCTGTGTGCCAAAGTCAAAAGGTCAATCTGGTACAAATCTTTTGATGTTCATTTACTCTCCAAGTTTTATTATAAATAGGGGTCTGACTTATCATAATTTGTTATATCTACTATAAGGTCTATACTGGTTTACAAGGCTTCATCTGGGAGAGTGGTGCTCAAACCTGGAAGACTGCTGTTTGCTAAATTGTTAGACTCTTAGTGGCAGCAGTTTTAGCAGCCCACACAAATCAATGTGTCCTATTAATGATTAGTGTCGTATGATATTTCATACAAAAAAGTGGTAGCTGACTTTTTAGCTACTGATCATAAACACTGAAGCACGTTAACATTTTTTGCACTCAACACATATAATACAATAATACATTAAAAAAAACTTTTTTTCACCATTTCTTATTCTTCTAAGTTGGCTGTATGTTAGCTCAATTCAACATGTCAGCAGAAGTATAATCGATAGCTAATTCAGTTAATTCAAACACGAATAAGAGAATGTACTTCCACAGTAGAATCTGAATCTTAGTGTAAACCACAGTAAATGCCTGATTCAGATGTCTTCAGGAAAACACTGCATATCTCTGCTCTGCCAATGTGTCATATTTTGCTTCTCCTTTTGTCTGTTTCTGCTTTTGTTGTCACTCTGTCATGTTCCATTTGCTTATGTTTATTTTGGCTGTTTGTTCCTCCTTGTTTCCGCCCTCTTGTCAGGCCCCTAGTTTGTGGCTCCTCCCTGTCCCAGGTGTTCATTGTTTATTGTCTCTGTATTACTCTGTCCCTGTGTTATTGTTATTTTGTTAGTTTGTTACTCTGTTGTTCTGTTTTTGTAACTGGTTGCCTTGTTATTGTGTTAATTCTGACAAAAGGTAATTAAGAATGTTTGTGTGTATTTTGACTGAATTTAATCACCCCTGTAATCACACTGTTTTATAATGTAACACGACTAGTGGCTTTTTACTGTTTGCCCTTTTTATTGAACAGAGTTACCTTTTTTGTATACTCTGACTACATAACGCTGTTTGATATATTACTCTGATTGTAATTGTAGCAGAATATTGCTTTTTAATACTTGAACAAAGGTGGGTAGAGTAGCCTAAATCAATACTCAAGTAAATGTTTTGCTACTTGGGTCAAACACTGACAAAAGTAAAAGTGCCTTCAAATGAAGCAATTTGATTACATTTACAAAAGTATCAGATAAAAAAACCTACTTAAGTACAACTACTTACTTAAGTAACTTTTAGAACTGCAATAAAGCCTCTTAGTATATCCAGCATCTTTCAGCACAGACTAAAGTTACTAAACTTAATTAAATGTAGAAATGAAACTATTACAGTCAGAACATACCCTGCAGAGTACAACATCAATAATTTAATACATGTACTTGAGTAAATGTAACAATCCATCTCTGTCCATACATCTCTGAAATCTCTGATATCACACCAAATAAAGCTGAAGGTCTGTATTACTGTGTGTGTCTTACTCGCTGAGGATGATTTTGCAGATAGGTGGGTCACTTCCTGGGGTTGTGGTTGGAATTGAAGTTAGGGTTGTGGCTGTATTTTTGGTTGAAGTTGGGGTTGTGGTTCTGGTTTTGGGTGTAGTTGGGGTTGGAGTTGTGGTTCTGGTTTTGGGTGTAGTTGGGGTTGTGGTTCTGGGTGTAGTTGTGGGCATGGGTGGAACACAGTATGTGTTGTTGTGTGTCACTGTCCAATTTTCTGCAGTTTCTTTACAATCCAGGATTTGCCCATCACGTTGTCTACAGTCATTTTCTGTGATGTTGTCACAAACACCTTTCAAGACAGTTCATTGAAACAGTCAAGAAATAGTTATTAATAGTTATTAAATGTTATTAAGAAATAACAGGTAAATATTAAATACCATTATTAGTTACCATTAGTTACAATCTAGGACACAATTATGTGAGAAAGCATATACTGTATGTAGCGTAATGCAGATTTGTAACTTCACTCACCACACTGTCCTTCAGTGTTGTTGTAGAACAGAGAAAGTGGCAGGTCGATTACGAAGTTTAGGCCTGCAAAGTTAATCTGAGCTTTTATAGCAGGAATGTCCACCGTCATCTGAATCCCAGTAGTGGTTATTCTGAAGTCTGAATTTGAGTAAGCTGGGATTATATTTTCACCATTGACCAAAACCTGGTGCGAATAAACAAGTTTCAGGTTACGTGGTTGTTATGTTAAACACTGCAACAAAGGATTATTTGTTTAAAATGCATAATGACTAATAAATATTTCTCAAATTATACAAATTACATTACATTGTTTATTCTGAAATGTATTGCGGTCATGCAAAAACTTTGTGCCTATTTTGGTTGTAAATTTCAAGTTTTTTGTAGTTACACCTTGTACAAAATGCATCAGCACACATCCTAACAAAAAGTAAAAAGAGAGCACAGCACTCATGTTCTGACACCGGACAGAATATCTCTCTGTTTATAAGATCAAAGTGATGATCTTAGAACTGTAGACACTGGGCTTCTGCAAATACCCTGTCTAAATCACTGGAACTGCAGATGCCACATTCTGTTGTTTCAAAACTTTCACACTTATTGCACACTTTTAAGACACATTCGAATACATGTGCTTTTAATGAAGCGTAATAAAATTTCTACCATATTTTTGTGTTTATCTTTTAATCTGTTGTTGTCTTAATTTAATTAATATTCAATCTCAACTACAATGTATTATTTAATTGTATTTAATTACTTATTTCTATTAATGTCTTAATTTCATTTTTCAAGGCTATAAAGCACTTTGAACTGCTACTTGAAAAGTTCTTTGTGAATGAAGTATTTTATCATTTAAAAAGGATAAGGACCGGGTTTAGACCACTGAAAAGTACCTTCAGCAAGGTTGTCATCAGTTTGAATGAGCTACTTACTGTGTTCTCAGTTGGGTTTCTTGTCTGTATCAGGTCAATTTTATATGACTTAAAGTATACGGTCAAACTGTCAGGACAAGCCAAGGTATGGGCAGTATCACAAAAATAGTTCTTAAGGTGAACACTGAAGTTGTACTTATTAATGATTTCCTGGACCAACACATATGTGCAGTTCCCTTGGAAATCATAATACTTTCCATCGAAAGTCACATAATGTGGATCTCCCCAGCCCATGCATCTACCTGTAGTTTCAGAAAAAGAACAAAGTTACAATGCAGTCAAAGTGCTACATGATTTTCAGTACTCTACCTACATCATGGAATTTCACATTTCTAAATTATTATTATACAGTACTGTGCAAATACTTTAGAATCTTTGGGACATTACATTTACAACGCTATTGTTCCAGACAGAAAGTTTTTATTTTCTCAGAAAAACACTATATAGATATTTGAATAGTATTAATACAGTAGTAATATAGTACAGTAGTATTACAATAGTAACTTTACAAATGTCAGTGTGTTTATTTAAGCTTTTCTAAGCTTCTGTGGCAACCCAGTATTATTTGCAATTACCATCTAATACCTCTTTTGACTGCTCAGTGCGTCATTAAGCTAAATCAAGATTGCTGCTATTAAAGGAATTTAATAGATTCATACCATGTTTGGAGCGTCCAGGAAAAATCTGGAACTAAACTTTGTTCTTCAAACTGGAGCTCAAGATATTATCCACTTTTTTCAAAGTACTTTGTATTGTATTTATCTGATCTAATGAAATCTGGTGTACCTACTGGTGAAAATATTCCTGAGACTTTTGCACAGTAATGTATTTATTGAGATTTAACAATATCTACTTAATGTTCTGCATTTTAATAAAAGCATGAACAGGAACTCACATGGACATTCATAACGGCACTCATCCGTAAGATTCACAGCAGGCATATTATTTGCACACACTGGAGGAGGTGTCTTTTCTAGAGATTCTATGATGGTTGCACCCTTTATGCACTTCTTTAGCAAACAACCCTCAGTCCAGCTGTCTCCATGCTGTTATGGATGATGAATATAAAGAACAAAGGAAACACAGTTGTATCATTGCTACTCATTGCCTGATGGATCTCAGTAAACAAAGCATATTCAGAAGTTGACCTTAATGCATGTATGGTCAACCGGATAGTGACTACTGGACTACTATTCTAAATTAAAATATATATCATAGCATCAAAAAAATCACCATACAGATTATCAGATTTTTTTAACACAAAAATGCTGTCCAGTGGTTACATATTTTAATGAGCAAACCTACAACTGACTGGCAAAATGGGATACATGGGATATCCTGCTGAGTGTTTTAGGCCTATAACTCAAGCTAAATGCATATAACAAACAAATCATTTAAGTTAAAAGTGATAGGTCATTAAGGTCAAGGCCAGGTGGGGAAAATAAAGAATACAGCTAGAAACAGGTTTGCCTATGGGTTCAGAAAACTATGGACACTCATGCATCTAATCACAGATCCACAAACTGCAAGCTGTCTGACAAAAGGAATGTTTGTCTAAAGGAAACCAAAATTATGAAAAATGATCACTTCAAATTGATTTGTTAAGGTTAGAAAAGTCAATAACATAAAATATGCCATCATGTTTTGCACAGGCGTTTCTGAAATGGTTAACTCCTGAAAAACAAAACGTATTTTGGAGGCTTCAAAATGTTCCTGCAAACTGCCACAGTGTACTGCTGGCAAGCTGCTGGAATCCCATAGAAACTCATAGCAGAAATGACCATTTTCTCTCATGTTATGAAGTATTTTCATGTATAACCCAAACAGAAGGTGTTAGTCACAGTTCATAACTGGTGTCAGGGCATAATTAGTTCACATAAATATGAACAAAAATATAGACTTTAAACTGTAAATAAAGGTTATTGGATTTAAAATTACCTTTTTTGGTGGATTGAGGTATGTGCAGTCTGGAGAGACAGGAGTAGTAGTAGTAGTAGTAGTGGTATTTGTAGTGGTAGTAGTGGTAGTAGTATTTGTAGTGGTAGTAGTAGTAGTAGTAGTATCTGTCGTAGTTGTTGTAGTTGTTGTGGAAACATAGCAAGGTTGTGTTTCCTTGGAGACATTGCACATGGAATCACAATGTGCAATGAAACACCACCCTGTTCCATCTGTTACATTATAGATGACAGATCCTATACACAGAATTGGGTAAATGGGTAAATGAATTATTTATATGTGCCAGAAGAAAGAACCCCAGGTGAATATATATATATATATATATATATATATATATATATATATATATATATATATATATATATATATATCTGAGGCAGATCAGTGCCTATCTGAGTGTACGGACAGCATAAGGTCATAATAAGACTATTACTATGGACTTCCTCCAAAACTTTTGATCTTGAGACATTCAGGGGTCCAGGAGGATCATTAATATTATTGTTCAGCATGTTTCCCCCTTTATTGTTGAGCTTCTGTGTTTTTCATAATAAGATTATTTACATTAGGAAAATAGTATAGTACTGCTGATCCAGAACTGTTGAGCAACTAGAATCCTACGGCAGACAAACGTTTCTCTCCCAAAACTAATTGGGGTCTTAGTAAATCAGGACATAAAAGTAAACCAGAATAAAAGAATAAAAGTTTAAACTTTACTTGCCTGGGTAGAAACTGTTGTTTCTGTAGGTGCAGACACAGGGGGTAACTGTGGTGATAACAATTTGTTTACTTGGACTTGAGGTCACTTCAGGTTTTGTCACAACATTAAATGTTGATGTGCTCGTTGTTATCATTGTAGTTGAAGGAGTTAATGTAGTAGTAGTTGTTGAAGTTGTTGTTGAAGGTATTTCTGTTGTAGTTGATGTGCTTCCTGTAACAGGTGTAGTTGAAGGAGTTTCTGTTGTAGTTGAAGGAGTTTCTGTTGTAGTTGAAGGTGTTTCTGTTGTAGTTGAAGTGGTTTCTGTTGTAGTTGATGTGCTTCCTGTAACAGGTGTAGTTGAAGGAGTTTCTGTTGTAGTTGAAGGTGTTTCTGTTGTAGTTGAAGTGGTTTCTGTTGTAGTTGAAGGAGTTTCTGTTGTAGTTGAAGTGGTTTCTGTTGTAGTTGATGTGCTTCCTGTAACAGGTGTAGTTGAAGGAGTTTCTGTTGTAGTTGAAGGTGTTTCTGTTGTAGTTGAAGTGGTTTCTGTTGTAGTTGAAGTGGTTTCTGTTGTAGTTGGTGTGCTTCCAGTAACAGGTGTAGTTGAAGGAGTTTCTGTTGTAGTTGTAGGAGTTCCTGTTGTAGTTGAAGGAGTTCCTGTTGTACTTGGAGTTTCTGTTGTTGTTGAAGTGGTTTCTGTTGTAGTTGATGTGCTTCCTGTAACAGGTGTAGTTGAAGGAGTTTCTGTTGTTGTTGAAGGAGTTTCTGGTGTTGTTGAAGTGGTTTCTGTTGTTGTTGAAGTGGTTTCTGTTGTAGTTGATGTGCTTCCTGTAACAGGTGTAGTTGAAGGAGTTTCTGTTGTTGTTGAAGGAGTTTCTGGTGTTGTTGAAGTGGTTTCTGTTGTTGTTGAAGTGGTTTCTGTTGTAGTTGATGTGCTTCCAGTAACAGGTGTAGTTGAAGGAGTTTCTGTTGTAGAAGAAAGAGTTTCTGTTGTAGTTAAAGTGGTTTCTGTTGTAGTTGATGTGCTTCCTGTAACAGGTGTAGTTGAAGGAGTTTCTGTTGTAGTTGAAGGAGTTTCTGTTGTAGTTGAAGGTGTTTCTGTTGTAGTTGAAGTAGTTTCTGTTGTAGTTGATGTGCTTCCAGTAACAGGTGTAGTTGAAGGAGTTTCTGTTGTAGAAGAAAGAGTTTCTGTTGTAGTTGAAGTGGTTTCTGTTGAAGTTGATGTGCTTCCTGTAACAGGTGTAGTTGAAGGAGTTTCTGTTGTAGTTGAAGTGGATTCTGTTGTAGTTGATGTGCTTCCTGTAACAGGTGTAGTTGAAGGAGTTTCTGTCGTTGTTGAATGTGTTCCTGTTGTTGTTGAAGTGGTTTCTGTTGTAGTTGATGTGCTTCCTGTAACAGGTGTAGTTGAAGGAGATTCTGTCGTTGTTGAAGGAGTTCCTGTTGTACTTGGAGTTTCTGTTGTTGTTGAAGTGGTTTCTGTTGTAGTTGATGTGCTTCCTGTAACAGGTGTAGTTGAAGGAGTTTCTGTTGTTGTTGAAGGAGTTTCTGGTGTTGTTGAAGTGGTTTCTGTTGTTGTTGAAGTGGTTTCTGTTGTAGTTGATGTGCTTCCTGTAACAGGTGTAGTTGAAGGAGTTTCTGTTGTTGTTGACGGTGTTTCTGTTGTAGTTGAAGGAGTTTCTGTCGTAGTTGAAGGAGTTTCTGTCGTAGTTGAAGGAGTTTCTGTTGTAGTTGTTGTAAATATATTACAGCATTTGACCCTTATTTCATAATTATAACAAACTGGAAATCCTATTTGGTCTTTGTTTTTACAAATTAAACCAACAGTAGTATTGCATGTGACCTTTTGATTAATTTGTGATAAAGGCACATCTTTTCTTTCCACAGACCTGCATTCAACCTCCTCTGGTTTCTCACACCCAATTTTTCCTGCTTTCCATAGGGCATCAATAGATTCAGTGTCTCCTTCATTGGTATAAAGCGGATACCCAGTGTCAAACCAGGTAGACCAGCAATCCGAAACTGTTGTTGAACTTGGGGTTATGCTTGTTGTTGAAGGAGTTTCTGTTGTTGTTGAAGTGGTTTCTGTTGTTGTTGAAGTGGTTTCTGTTGTAATTGAAGTGGTTTCTGTTGTAGTTGAAGGAGTTTCTGTAGTAGTTGAAGTGGTTTCTGTTGTAGTTGAAAGAGTTTCTGTCGTAGTTGAAGGAGTTTCTGTTGTAGTTGAAGTGGTTTCTGTTGTAGTTGAAGGAGTTTCTGTTGTAGTTGAAGTGGTTTCTGTTGTAGTTGAAGGAGTTTCTGTTGTAGTTGAAGGAGTTTCTGTCGTAGTTGAAGGAGTTTCTGTTGTAGTTGTTGTAAATATATTACAGCATTTGACCCTCATTTCATAATTATAACAAACTGGAAATCCTATCTGGTCTTTATTTTTACAAATTAAACCAACAGAAGTATTGCATGTGACCTTTTGATTAATTTGTGATAAAGGCACATCTTTTCTCTCCACAGACCTGCATTCAACCTCCTCTGGTTTCTTACACCCAATTTTTCCTGCTTTCCATAGGGCATCTATAGATTCAGTGTCTCCTTCATTGGTATAAAGCGGATACCCAGTGTCAAACCAGGTAGACCAGCAATCCGAAACTGTTGTTGAACTTGGGGTTATGCTTGTTGTTGAAGGAGTTTCTGTTGTTGTTGAAGTGGTTTCTGTTGTTGTTGAAGTGGTTTCTGTTGTAATTGAAGTGGTTTCTGTTGTAGTTGAAGGAGTTTCTGTTGTAGTTGAAGTGGTTTCTGTTGTAGTTGAAAGAGTTTCTGTCGTAGTTGAAGGAGTTTCTGTCGTAGTTGAAGGAGTTTCTGTTGTAGTTGTTGTAAATATATTACAGCATTTGACCCTCATTTCATAATTATAACAAACTGGAAATCCTATCTGGTCTTTGTTTTTACAAATTAAACCAACAGTAGTATTGCATGTGACCTTTTGATTAATTTGTGATAAAGGCACATCTTTTCTCTCCACAGACCTGCATTCAACCTCCTCTGGTTTCTTACACCCAATTTTTCCTGCTTTCCATAGGGCATCTATAGATTCAGTGTCTCCTTCATTGGTATAAAGCGGATACCCAGTGTCAAACCAGGTAGACCAGCAATCCGAAACTGTTGTTGAACTTGGGGTTATGCTTGTTGTTGAAGGAGTTTCTGTTGTTGTTGAAGTGGTTTCTGTTGTTGTTGAAGTGGTTTCTGTTGTAGTTGAAGTGGTTTCTGTTGTAGTTGAAGGAGTTTCTGTTGTAGTTGATGTGCTTCCTGTAACAGGTGTAGTTGAAGGAGTTTCTGTTGTTGTTGGAGTTTCTGTTGTAGTTGAAGGTGTTTCTGTTGTAGTTGAAGGAGTTTCTGTCGTAGTTGAAGGAGTTTCTGTTGTAGTTGTTGTAAATATATTACAGCATTTGACCCTCATTTCATAATTATAACAAACTGGAAATCCTATCTGGTCTTTGTTTTTACAAATTAAACCAACAGTAGTATTGCATGTGACCTTTTGATTAATTTGTGATAAAGGCACATCTTTTCTCTCCACAGACCTGCATTCAACCTCCTCTGGTTTCTTACACCCAATTTTTCCTGCTTTCCATAGGGCATCTATAGATTCAGTGTCTCCTTCATTGGTATAAAGCGGATACCCAGTGTCAAACCAGGTAGACCAGCAATCCGAAACTGTTGTTGAACTTGGGGTTATGCTTGTTGTTGAAGGAGTTTCTGTTGTTGTTGAAGTGGTTTCTGTTGTTGTTGAAGTGGTTTCTGTTGTAGTTGAAGTGGTTTCTGTTGTAGTTGAAGGAGTTTCTGTTGTAGTTGAAGTGGTTTCTGTTGTAGTTGAAGGAGTTTCTGTTGTAGTTGAAGGAGTTTCTGTCGTAGTTGAAGGAGTTTCTGTTGTAGTTGTTGTAAATATATTACAGCATTTGACCCTCATTTCATAATTATAACAAACTGGAAATCCTATCTGGTCTTTGTTTTTACAAATTAAACCAACAGTAGTATTGCATGTGACCTTTTGATTAATTTGTGATAAAGGCACATCTTTTCTCTCCACAGACCTGCATTCAACCTCCTCTGGTTTCTTACACCCAATTTTTCCTGCTTTCCATAGGGCATCTATAGATTCAGTGTCTCCTTCATTGGTATAAAGCGGATACCCAGTGTCAAACCAGGTAGACCAGCAATCCGAAACTGTTGTTGAACTTGGGGTTATGCTTGTTGTTGAAGGAGTTTCTGTTGTTGTTGAAGTGGTTTCTGTTGTTGTTGAAGTGGTTTCTGTTATAGTTGAAGTGGTTTCTGTTGTAGTTGATGTGCTTCCTGTAACAGGTGTAGTTGAAGGAGTTTCTGTTGTTGTTGGAGTTTCTGTTGTAGTTGAAGGTGTTTCTGTTGTAGTTGAAGGAGTTTCTGTTGTAGTTGAAGGAGTTTCTGTTGTAGTTGTTGTGAATATATTACAACATTTGACCCTCATTTCATAATTATGACAGACTGGAAATCCTATCTGGTCTTTGTTTTTACAAATTAAACCAACAGTAGTATTGCATGTGACCTTTTGATTAATTTGTGATAAAGGCACATCTTTTCTCTCCACAGACCTGCATTCAACCTCCTCTGGTTTCTTACACCCAATTTTTCCTGCTTTCCATAGGGCATCTATAGATTCAGTGTCTCCTTCATTGGTATAAAGTGGATACCCAGTGTCAAACCAGGTAGACCAGCAATCCGAAACTGTTGTTGAACTTGGGGTTATGCTTGTTGTTGAAGGAGTTTCTGTTGTTGTTGAAGTGGTTTCTGTTGTTGTTGAAGGAGTTTCTGTTGTAGTTGAAGGAGTTTCTGTCGTAGTTGAAGGAGTTTCTGTTGTAGTTGTTGTAAATATATTACAGCATTTGACCCTCATTTCATAATTATAACAAACTGGAAATCCTATCTGGTCTTTGTTTTTACAAATTAAACCAACAGTAGTATTACATGTGACCTTTTGATTAATTTGTGATAAAGGCACATCTTTTCTCTCCACAGACCTGCATTCAACCTCCTCTGGTTTCTTACACCCAATTTTTCCTGCTTTCCATAGGGCATCTATAGATTCAGTGTCTCCTTCATTGGTATAAAGTGGATACCCAGTGTCAAACCAGGTAGACCAGCAATCCGAAACTGTTGTTGAACTTGGGGTTATGCTTGTTGTTGAAGGAGTTTCTGTTGTTGTTGAAGTGGTTTCTGTTGTTGTTGAAGTGGTTTCTGTTGTAGTTGAAGTGGTTTCTGTTGTAGTTGAAGGAGTTTCTGTTGTAGTTGATGTGCTTCCTGTAACAGGTGTAGTTGAAGGAGTTTCTGTTGTTGTTGGAGTTTCTGTTGTAGTTGAAGGTGTTTCTGTTGTAGTTGAAGGAGTTTCTGTCGTAGTTGAAGGAGTTTCTGTTGTAGTTGTTGTAAATATATTACAGCATTTGACCCTCATTTCATAATTATAACAAACTGGAAATCCTATCTGGTCTTTGTTTTTACAAATTAAACCAACAGTAGTATTGCATGTGACCTTTTGATTAATTTGTGATAAAGGCACATCTTTTCTCTCCACAGACCTGCATTCAACCTCCTCTGGTTTCTTACACCCAATTTTTCCTGCTTTCCATAGGGCATCTATAGATTCAGTGTCTCCTTCATTGGTATAAAGCGGATACCCAGTGTCAAACCAGGTAGACCAGCAATCCGAAACTGTTGTTGAACTTGGGGTTATGCTTGTTGTTGAAGGAGTTTCTGTTGTTGTTGAAGTGGTTTCTGTTGTAGTTGATGTGCTTCCTGTAACAGGTGTAGTTGAAGGAGTTTCTGTTGTAGTTGAAGGAGTTTCTGTTGTAGTTGAAGGAGTTTCTGTTGTAGTTGTTGTAAATATATTACAGCATTTGACCCTCATTTCATAATTATAACAAACTGGAAATCCTATCTGGTCTTTATTTTTACAAATTAAACCAACAGAAGTATTGCATGTGACCTTTTGATTAATTTGTGATAAAGGCACATCTTTTCTCTCCACAGACCTGCATTCAACCTCCTCTGGTTTCTTACACCCAATTTTTCCTGCTTTCCATAGGGCATCTATAGATTCAGTGTCTCCTTCATTGGTATAAAGCGGATACCCAGTGTCAAACCAGGTAGACCAGCAATCCGAAACTGTTGTTGAACTTGGGGTTATGCTTGTTGTTGTAGGAGTTTCTGTTGTAGTTGATGTGCTTGATGTTACAAGTGTAGTTGAAGTTTTTTCTGTTGTTGTTGAAGTGCTTCCTGTAAGAGGTGTAGTGGAAGGAGTTTCTGTTGAAGAAATCATTGTACAACATGTTACTTGGCTTAACTGACATAATAAATGACTTGAGACAATTATTAACATTTTATACTGAGGTTATGTTAAAACTGTACTACATACCAGGAGTTGTGAAAATAAATACAGTGGTTGAAACTGTAGAAGTGGTAATAGAGGTGGTAGTAGGGGTGGTAGTAGGGGTGGTTGTAGAGGTGGTAGTAGGGGTTGTAGTAGGGGTTGTAGTAGGGGTGGTAGTGGGGGGAGGGGAACATGGGAACATTGTCCTGTTAATTGTTCCATTGGCCTCACATACAGCATGGATACATGTTCCATCCCCATCTGTTGTACTATATAGTACTTTTCCTAAATACACAGGATGGTGATAAACATAAACCACAAATTAGTTTGTATAGAGCAGAAACTGCAATGTCTCTGGTAAGTGCAAAATCATAAAGGTTGCGTAGTGGGTATAGTTTACTGACCTGTTTCAATGTAGCATGAAGTGCCCTGTGAGGTGCAGGTGCTTCACAAAGAATGGCTGATTATCATTCATGTGCTTTCAGTATTCATAAAATGTTCTTTAAATCAGTTTATATCAAGAAGAATTAGAAACTTGTTTGATTGTGTGTTATATTTTTTGCATTACCATTTTTTGCAGATATCGCTCGTAGGAATTATGTCCCCAATCTTGTAGCGCAGACCATTCCTGTAGCAACCACATTCAAGTCCTGATACACACTTCATGGTTGCCTCATCCAGGTATGGACTTTCTGAGGGGCACTCGGGAAAACAACCTAAGAACGAGATAAAATACAGTGGTAACATATAATTACAGTACATGTTCCAGTTCTATCTGCTACACACTGTTTCAGGGAAAAAAATCATGAATGAAAGGCTGCTACAGAAGTTTAACTGACATTTTTAAGACTTTCATGAACGTTTTCTTCATTGCCTATACTGTCATACAGTAGACCGGCTGCTGCTCTGCTATGCAATTAAAATTTGATTTCAATTCAAATGTGTATATGTTGACTCTTTTATATGGATTCTTGTGTGAACATTAGTTTCACCTCTAACAGTTCAAAAATAAAACCACATTTTGACCTAATTGTGAGTCACCTGTGTGTATTTCCTTGTATACTCTGTTTTAAATTTTCTGATTTCTGACTGATATGTTGTCTTATGTCTAAATACAAAACTAAAAATAATATTCAATTGATTAGTAAATAAGTAAATAGAAAATAGTACAAAATATAATTCCATAATTCTTTTTTGAAAATATATATGCTTTTTCCAAATTTGAGGCTAGTCGACTAGTTCTGTGCAACCCCTCATCTTCAACCTTGATTAAAATTATGACATAATCTTATGAGGTGATCTGGAGTATTAGTATAACCACACCTCTATAACAAAAACACATAAGGAATTATAAAGACAGCGTGTCGAGGAGTCATAGAATTCTTCTTTCAGCCGAGCGTTAATATATTAGTAACCTCATTATGGCCAACCAAAATATCCCTCTCAGTTGACAGCTGCAAAAGATCAGAGAGCCATCTTTCAAAGTATTTAGTGGTAAACGTGGACTGTTGTCATGGGGAGACTGTAGCGCACTTCATCATATTTTCTCATTTGGAAGGGCGGTTAGAAGGGAATGTCAAGTTTATCCTATTATTAGGGCACCTATATATCACATTTTGACAGAAGAGCTGTGAGAGAAGAGCTCTGTGAAGCTGTCGACCCCAAAGTGAAGACTTCCTTGTCCCCATCACATGGGTAGTCAATCGTGAGCTTAAGAAAAGCAGCTGGAGTGAAAGACATTTGAGTGTCTTGTGTTGAAGCTTCCATCATCCATCCCTATCCATCAATTTACATGGAATGTTTTGGATTTCTAAACCTTAGGCATCATTTCCACTACACTACAATATTCTAAAACAACTGCCAACATCAGAATTGGTGTTTGTCTTAGAATGCTTAGTTGGTGTGCTTTGACCCAGCTAAATGTTTTCTTGCACCAACTACATCAGACAACTAACTGGCAACTACTGAAATATAGTTAGTTGTATACTGATATGTTTAGGCCTACTAAAATAAATGTTTCACAATTGTTTATCCTGTTGTTGAGACTGAACCTCAAGTAACGAGAAAAATTTGTTTAATATTGGGAAGTAATATTATTAACCAGGAAAGTCTTACCTTCTACCGGTGTTTGATGGATGCATTGTCCTGATGGATTAGAGCAGGTTTTCACACATTTCCCACAGGGTTTATAGTGCCACTCACATCCGTCAGGCGAATTGTAGTAGTCACAAAACAAAGCTGCGGGAAAGGTTTAAGCAAGTTAGTAGTTTGTCATAATCAAAGGTGACAATGCCCTGTATTAGCATTGCATAACCAAACTGTAGCACAGTTAGCATAGCTTATTATACACATGACTATTTCCATGCCATATAAAACTATATTTTACTTAGCCCTCCAATCACTGCTTACAGTTATAGTCTGGTCAGTAGATGTGCCTGTGTGATTTTAAAAGGTAGCATGAAAATCTATTTACATTGGTACAGTTATGGGATAACATAGTTCAGTATATAGAACTAACAATAACATGAACTATAAATACAAATCCCACAAATGCAAACTCAGTAAAACAGGCTGATTCCAAAATTCTAGACTGTTATGCAACAGTTTTAGTTCATTAGTAGCTAGTAGTCCCCAAAATTGACATGTGACTATAGAGGAACCACAATGAAACTGGTGGACTGTGTTGACATTCTAGGCTATGAAGGGGATGTTGGCATTTCTTCTACTCTTTCCAACAAGCAAAGTTCATGTTCATCTTCAAGTCTGAACATGGATTCGTATTCACCAACTTAATTTAAAATTCTTTTCCACCTTAAATGCTACAGCCTGTACACTTGCCAACTGTGGCACTTTTTAAGGTGGAACCCACAATTGGCAAAGCCAGATCATCCTAAACTTTATTGTTTATCTCTATTGTTTATCTCCAAAATTGCAACTTTTCAGGAGAGGCGAAAACATTCTTTCTTTTAATATAAGTGAATGAAACCGGAATTTTTTCCAGGTTATTTTGGGGCATTTCCATTGGCCCATTCATCATGCAACTTTCACAGAACGCAAACAGCAGTTGCGCCATTCAAATGGAGTGGAAAATAAAAATCGTCTAAAATGCAGGTACATGTTTTTCTGTGGACAGTGATGATATATTATCTTTGTTTACATGGAGCTTCATTTTATTCCTTTTAGCAGTTCCAGGTGTCAGTCGAGCATGTAAGAAATGAACTAGAACTATAGCCGTAAATTCAGGTGATTCATGTTTGGGTCAAACATCGCCTTACACTAGGATTAAACATGGCTAGTGTAAGGCTACATGAAATGCCTTAGGTGTGCTCTCAAATTTTGCAACTTCACTTTGAATTTTCTCTGCACTCTATTTTGTATGTAGCTTCGCTGTAGGTCAGTGACTGTTAATGGTAGTGCATGTAGTTTTTTCCCTATTCTGACAATTGCACTGACCTCTTATCCAACCATATCAAACATCAGACAATCAGTCCTGATCTAATAGACATACTATCATTGATGTCCTTATTCAGACTCACGGCAAATGGTTGGGCTCCTCCACGATATGCAGGCTCCCTGCTCCCTGCATGCTGCAGCATATGCTGCTACGGCCGTGCAAAAACACTCACAGTCTCCTCCACTGTCACATGCACACGTGTCTTGCACACATATATCATAATATTGAGCTGGGTCCACCTGAGAGAGGGGAAAGAAAGTAGAATAACTCAGAGAATATGATAATCAGTATCTATAAAAAATTAATCATTCTCATGTCGAGTCTATTTTCTAAAAGGTGTAGGAACATGATCTGCTCTACACAGCATTTGTGAAATTCCAAGATACACGTACATGGCTTACAGAATAATGGAAAATAAGGGGAAACATTATCCATTAAAAAAAAATGACCTTGCATATAAAGCCAAACTAAACACCTGTGCATGTACAGGACGACACAGGATAACATATACACTTTCAAATAAACTAGAGTGGTAGTTAATTTTGTTTTTTAATGCACAAAAAGGGCTTATTAAGGCAAAAAGCCCCCCAGTACCTGGGTAAGCACCCTTGTCTCTTGCATCCATTTTGCAGAATGTATAATTTGCATTTTAAGTCATTTCTAATATTTGCCATTTTCTAGAATGGTCATGAATGAAATTACAACACTAAATTATTATATTTCCATAATAATAATATAATATTTCCAAATAGATATTTCACTATCTGTTAGACATGACCAAACAAATCAGATATGGATGTAGCTCTGCCAAGTTGCTAAACACATATGCAAACTGATCTCTACTTAGATGGCTTGTGACCCCTTGTGACCCCTTGTGACCCCTTGAGTCCTTAGTTCTATTCGACTTTATCAATCAGCTATTTATCTCTTTTTCTCTTTCTCTCTCTCTCCATCTACATACCTGTCTAACTATCTCTCACACTCAGCATCAATATCAAGTGAATGTTGTAAGCAAAAGTACTCACAAGGGAGTGACATGAACTGAAGACATCATTCTTGATAATACTGCAGTGTTTGATGGCCCAGGTCTGGCGATGCGGTCTCAAGTCGCAGGGGCTGCTGATAATGCTGGCTGTAGGGCAAGTAGCAGCTCTCCAGCTGTTTCCAAATTCGAGGGGCTCCACCACTTCCTCTCCTCCTCGAGTCACAAAGTCATTTTTCCCATTACCGTCATAGTTACCACACAGCCCACATACTGTGCCCTGGTATAGTGGAAAAAGTTGTATGGAAATAATAAATGATACAAATGATTAAAAATGAATTAACAAGAAAATTTAAATAGACAAAATATGTTTAAATCCATAAATCAACACTGAAAAGTGTGCTGACTTTTGGTTCCACAAGTCCACAAGTACAGTTGTTAGAGTGGATATAATAGATTTTATTGATGTGGTTCCAGTGTTCTCATATAAATAGAGTACAGTACACACTTTTTGCAGTGTATGAAGAAGAACAGTATTGATTATTACCTTAAATGAGGGCTCAAGTTTGATCATCAGACTTGTCTTCTTGTCCCAGAAGAGAACCAGACCGTGACTGGTCTCAATAACTAAATAAATCCCCAGGGTGTAGAATTTGTATGGAATCTCTGTGCTGTTATCATGAGTAGAAACTTTAAAATCCTCATCTGACAATAGCAACTCTTTGTTCTATTAAAATACAAAAAACAGCAACAACAAGATTAAATAGTATTTTAAGGTCATTCGTTTAAAATACAGAAGACTTTAATGATTGGTGTTATGAAAGTGCTGAAGTGGAATCATGTACTGAGGCAGTCGTGTGATATCCTCACCCCTAAATACATTTTAATGGACTTAGAGCAGGTGGTCCCGGTTGTGCCACATGGGATATTCTCTGTGATGATACGGAAGGAACCACTGGGGGAGTTCCCACAGTAATCCTGCAAATAGTAGATATTGTCAGATTTATTATTTTTGTATGATACATTTTATTCAGCAGTTTTTAATCTAGGGCAGCTTATTCTCCACAACTTTAGCATCACAGTTTTCTTTATAAGTTGTCTTTGTCATGTTGACATTTCTGCCTCAAAACAAATATATTTATTGATCTGTCTTGAAAAGAATGAATATAGAGAGATACAGGAGCAAAATCATGGACGACACACCTGGACCAGAGTGTACATACAGTCTCCACTGAAAGAGAATCTTCTACCATCAAATGTTATGTAGTGGCCTTCACCATAGATGGTACAAGTGTCAGGACACTCGTTATATGTGCAGCTCCAAGTTCCTTTTCTGCAAGTGCTGAAAGTCCATAACACAAACAGCAGTGTATAACACAACATACAACACGAGCAACATTCAATCATAATACAGTATTTATAAGATTATTAAAACAACAGATCACCACATTGACTTTGCTCACCATGTGTTACAGTCTTCTTTAACAGTTTCTCCAGGACGATAGTACACTCTGTTATGAACACATGGACAGTCCTCTTTTTTGACTACACATCCTCCTTGACCATCAGACAGTTGACCACTTGGACACACACATCCTGATGTACATGGCGTTTTCCCCTGTGACCCATGATGTACAAGATTTAGATTATTTATAGTTTACTACTGTACAGTTTACTACTTACACTGCTGAAACAGGCTAATTTTAAAATCCTAGACTGTTCAGTAAAAGTCTTGATTCATTCATATTTACACAAAATTTACACAGACCAGCCTCACGTTTCAGTCCAGAGAAACAACCACAACAGGGAATAAAATTTTGGAAAAATCTTTAATCTTTACTTTTTATACTGTTTCTTATGACCTGTTAACAAACATGATTATCTTTTTGTTATTTTTTTATTGTTTTCATTTCACATTTGTTGTGGTGTTTCTGAATTTGCTTTTGTGTTTTTGATTCACAGTTGTGTTTTTGGTTTGGGTCACACCAGCTCAATTCATCTAGTCACTGTCCAGTTAATTCATGGATTTCAATTAATTCATTTAAAACCTTTAATTTTATATAAAGTAAGCTTGCACACTATCAGAGCTGTATTTAGTTATGAATTAGTATGTCTACATTTCTAAAAACTCTCAATTTTCATTTTTTGTTCTTAGAGTTATACTGATTATTATACATGTTATCCCAAAACCTTGCACTCACAGAGAAACACATACTTTTTACTACCCCACACACACACACACACACACACACACACACACACACACACACACAGCGGATATGTACTTACATCAGCCAGAAGAATAGAAAGCATGTGGCAAATGACAGAGCACTTTACAGTTCCAAATTAAAGTCTGATCATCCATACATTTTGATTACTTAAAGAAAAGCAACTTCCCTCAAATGTTGTTTACTGTACTGTTACACATGTTAAAGTTTCTCTCCTGAGTGAGAACTTAACAAATGAGTTTGACGAGACCTAAACCGGAGACATTTTGAACATGTATGAATATATAAACTATTTTATAGCGTTTTCCTGATTTTTTTTTTAAGGAAATTCAGGATGTGACTAAAGGCGAGCTGTTGTGGAATTACCTATTTTGTGTTTTTTGTATTTCTGATTCTGCCATGTGTCTTATTACCATGGTGCTAAATCAGAATTAGTTGTATCTTCTCAGCTCAAGTATATCGTCGCTGTCCAAAGAAAAACATCTCCATTCGTGTCCGTTTTCATTTTTCTACATTATTTGAACACGTGTGAAAATGAAAAATGGATCAATAGAATTGCTCCATAAAAGCTTGAAAAAAAATCTGCTTCCATTGACTTACATTAAAAATAAGTGTTGACACACTTAAACGCCTTAAAACACTGTTACAGAAGATGTGTTATATGAGATTACTTCTGGTAGCGTTAGTTATCTGTTATCTAGTTTATTTAGTCATCTGTTCACTCATTTACATATTCACTCATAAATATATTCATGCACTCCTCCAACACTGTCTGCAGATTCACTTACACACTGGACTGAGCCCAATGCCTGGCAGCTTTTCTGGCATTCTGTTCCTCTGGCTCCAGGTTCAGCATTTGAGCAGTTGAAGAAGTACATAGGAGCTGTGCAGGCTAAAACAACAAACAATCCTCAAAACCACTGTCAAGAAACACAATCTGTTAATCAACTTCTAGTTTAGGAAATTAGTGCTCACTTGGAACATCCAGCTGCCCAGTGCAGTGTAGCTTGCCACGAGTGCACGTACTGTGGAAAAACAGAATAACATCTAATTAGGAATAACACTTCACAGTTAAGATTTAGGAATCTGAAGAAACTCAGTGAGCAGTGTTAAGAAAAACATTTCAGAACATCATTTGAGCTTCAGAATAGGGTTGGATGTTAAACATATTCCACCTATTCATGGATTGGTGGTGCGAGAGCTCACCAAGAGGCAGTGCTGATTAAAAGAGGGGAAGTCCAAGAAAAATATGATGTTTTAGTGTCCAGTGCTACTTTTGACTGCATCATCTTTTTGTTATCATATTTTTATTAATATAAATTAATTTGCATTTGAGATCTGAGCATCAAGACGGGTCTCCTTTTTGAGCCTGTGCATGGGAAGTTAATATTTAAAGACATGGCTGCGAAATCTGACCCAGCTCCTCTGAGTTTTAAACAGAGGTGGCAGATGTACGCAACACTACCTAGCTTTACCGCTGCTTACTCTAGCTTAGCCTGTCTTAATCCTAGTCCTGAAAGCAAGTCCTGCTGTAAACGCTTGTATTAACTCAGCAAGGTGGTGTTAGATTAGTTGGATCAGGTATGTGGGTAGTAGGTAAAACGCTATATGTGCAGGGACCAAAGCGGGGAAACTTGCTAGCTAACTCCAACCATCTGCGTTTGATTATCATGTCCCAAATCTCTTCATACACACTAGAAAGTGCACAAAACAGATTAGCTAGTTTTATGTACAATAAATTAATATATGTATTATGCTGTGTGTGTCTCTAGTGAACACTGTGCCCTAGAGATGTGGCAGTTTTTCATTTATTGATTTAATGTTATGCTAAAATTTATTTGAATTGCACAATTAAAAATACTTTGATAGATGCAACTAATTTAGATTAGTTAATCACGAGCATGTAATTTAAATAAAATAACAGTTGTCTCTTATTCACTTTGCAGTTTTACGGAAGACCTCAAATGTTGTTTGTTAAATCTGTTTGTGTGTGTATTGGTCTTTCAAACATGAACAATATTCCATAACTGGTTAATAAATGTTTAGTTTTGTGTAAGTATATGTAATGACTTATATAATTCAAGGGAACTGAAGAAAAAGCATTTACATTTTACACCCTTTATATTTTAGTCGACTGAATCGACTGTAGATGGACTACATTCTTATGATAATTAGTCAACTAAAACTAAAAACAATTCAGATGACTAAATTATGACTAAAACTAAATTACATTTTAGTCAAATAAATATGACTAAAACTAAATCAAAATTTGCTGTCAAAATGAACACTGGTACACATTGGCGTAGGAACCAGGAGGGATATCAGAAACAGGTAGATTTGTTCCACAAAAACTAAACCACAAAAAAGCGGAAACTGTTTAAAACACTTTATTTTAAAAGTGCGTTTTGGCACTCTTCGCAATTGACGCTCTGTGTTTGTTGTTACCAACAGACTCTGGTTGTTAGGTGGTCTTTAACTTTAAGGTTTGTGTTAAGATGCCTGTTCAGAAATATCCTGCTGTCGGCAGATTCCCTGACCGGAGCTCTTGCCTCGGTGGAGGTGCTGGGTAGCTCACACCAGCTTTAAATTCGAGGTCAGTGATGAGAGCAGTGAACAGCAAAATATACTGTAATGGAAACGGCTTTAGTATAATGTGTTGTTATGGTAACCGACAGGAGGGTTTGGGTTAGCTAACGTTTATATTAACTTTAGTCAGAAAGCACTCTGAAACGTAAATTTACATTACTCTCTGGCCACGTCCCAAACTGCAGACCAGGGGCGTAGCTAGCCCTAGTTTAGATTTAATTGATTCCTAGCACCCCTAAATATTGTAGTAAAAAACGTTTTTTTTTCTTTTAATGTTAATTTGTCTCTGACAAGCTGGAAATGTTAAAACAATAGACAGTATATGGATAAACCAATTATTTTAACAACAAAAAGACAACACTATATTTGCACTATATCACTCAGAACCAACACATTGCAGTCATTATCAGCAGTCCATATTTCTGATGCACTCTTTATTCTGTTATTGTTAGCTAGGAGTGACTATATGATGTTTTTTTTTTTATTTAGCAGGCTAATGCTGCAGGTGGTCTGTGTACTGTTTATAAAGTAGTGAGAGAAGCTGTAGCTGCTGTGCTGTTGGTTAGTCTGTGTGTTATTAAAGCTAAGGTGCTTGAGTAGTGCTGTTTGTTTGTGTATTATCTAATTAATGTTACAGAATAACATAAGATATGAATAGATGATGCTATAACGTAACTGTGTGTGTATGTGTGTGGTCAGCAGGTCAGCTATACATATTCGATTCTTATATTTGAGTATGGCTAACATGATCGTGATCATATGCTCGGTATCTGTTGACAATTGTAATAATATTGAGATAACTGATTATTAGAATTGGTGTATCTGATCTAAATTATTCTAATTATTCTGTCAGGACACACTCATCTCAAGTCTCATGCCCTGAATTGCTCTCATTCTTTTGTGGTCACACTAGCCCACAAGAGCTGAATATTCAATGAGAAAAATGTGTTAAATTGATATGGATCTATTTATTTTTCTCTTAAAAAAACATATATATATATATCCTTTATTATATTTTACTTTTAATAAAATGTCTTAATACATTTGTAAACTAAACTTTGTAAACTAGGGTTGTTTTTTTTTAAGATTTGTTGGTGTCTTCCCCAACAATGATTTTGGATTGATGGTCCGAAATGGCTTTAAATGTAGTTTTTTATTATGAGCTGTTCTTATTTGGGTGCCTTTAAGCTTACAGTCGCCCCTGCTGCAGACTGCTACTACACTGAATACGTAAAAAAATAAAATATAATAAAATAATTAAATACATTTATGAATAAATAAAAGGACACCAGCATTAGAAGTGCTGTCAGTAGTGCAGTATGTAATGTTGCAGAGGGTGCTGTTTGGGACGCAGCCTTACTGTCTAACATTAATGTTAGTCTTGTCTAGTCAGGAAACCTTAACATACATTGTTTTGTCATTTTATTTCAGCATTATGCAACACAAGAAAATAATAATTGTTTTGGTTATATAAGTGTATAATCCAGACACTGCATATGTAATTTAAAAGTTTTCTGACAGCAGTACCATGTAATGTGGAATATCTAGTTTAGTTTGTGAAGTAAGCTTTAATTGGATTTATTACAGATAATGTAGTATTTTGTTTATTTATTTACAATTTACCACAATTCCACAAATGTTGTTCTATGTCACTATATATACAGTGATTTTACTACCTTACCTACAGTGGAAACAGGTTATAGGTAATATTTAGGCGGTAGGGTGGGCTTTGATTTATATTAGCAAATGCTCCCCAATGTCAAACCCGTTCCTACGCCCTTGCTGGCACACAAGTTCCTTATGAGTATGGGTAATTTAGTAAAAACAAATACTCAAAAAAACAAATAGTTCAAATAAATCTTGTATTTTTTTACTCAAGCAGAAGTATAAAAGTATTTGGTCTGAAGTGTACTTAAAGTGAAAAGGTAAAAGTATTACTTTAAAAATCTGTTCTATTTAAAGTTTTTTAAACAGAATATATTTTTAATAAGGGTTAGTGGTGCACATTTATGAAACTGAGCATCTAAAATGGTTTAAAATCATTTTTCAGATGCTAATTTTTTCTCATCTGTTTATATATTGTTTTCTTTTCCTGTGTGAATACAGGGGCCTGTAAAAAGAAAGTAGCCAATCGCAGGTTCACTCTTCGTTTCCCACTTAGATGTTTTTTTGTACTTCATCATATGCCTAAAAAGACCTGCCTGTCTGTTTTTAAAATAGGTACAAAGTACAGGTTGTTTTCTTTAGAAATATAATGAAAAAAATTATCAGATTATCAATTACCAAAAAGTATCACAAATACTCAAATAAATTACAGATACCTAAAAATTACTTAAGTACAGTAACTAAGCACTTGTACTTAAATATTAGAGTAGAGTGCTCTAGCCTCTTATTTCACTTTTCCAAAAACATTCCATTCATATTCTTACCATGTAGTCCCATCTTTGCTGATGACTTCAGACGGGGCCACAATCTGATTGTTGTAGTAACAGGGGCAGCTGGAGGCTGGCACACACTCGCCCTTGTCACTAAGGTAAGTGCCCTCAGCACAACCACAGCCATCCACAGGTGTGTAAGTCACCTGACAAGTGTAGTCATATCCACTGAGGGAGCGACAAGTGGTCCCACAACTGCTCAGGTTGTAGGAGTACACCATATTGCCTGGACAGTCTTTGGAGAACCTACCTGCATGAGGTAGACAGGAGAAATTCATATTACAAACACTTCACATGACTACTTTAAAGGTGACTTTGTGTGGGGCAGTTCAGGTTCACAACTACTAAGAATGCATTATTATTATAGACACACCTGATATGGGTTCTATGTTCTATTGAGAATGAAATAATGGTTTATGAGATTTGCAAATCGTTGCATTCTGTTTTTATTTACATTTATTTACATTTTACAAAGCAACTTGGGGTCGCACTATTTCCTTCTGATATCCGAACCAATGATGCTGGCCAGTGTCAGACTAATACTGATACTGAGTTCTTAATAAACATGTATATGTATGTAAATCATGTCTGAGGTTTTTCATCCCTCAAAATCTCCACTTGACTTGACTCCACGTAAAAACACACTGAGACACACTTCATCATATGTGTCTCAAAAAGGCTCACACAGTTAAAGAATCACTGCAGTAAATATTAGTTGCTTGTTTTAGTTGTGTAAATGAATGATGGCCTTTTACATTTAAGTGTTTAATGGCTGTGTAAGTGGGGTGGAAAGTGAGCTCTATCCACTTGATGTCCTATTAACCTGTGTATCTTGTAATTATTGTTATATTTACAAATTATTGTGTTTCTTTGGTCTGTGTCTTTAACTTTTTGTTACATAGAAATGTTGTTTATTTGCACAATTTGCCTTCCAGCTCTTTCTGTGTTCCTCGTACGTTACTAATTCACAGCTACATATCCACCATCCAGTTTAAACCTTAAAATACAAGCACATGTAAAAGTTAATGAAACAGTATTGAATTATTTTTGCTTTCCAGCCTCTCCTATGTCTTCAAGTGTAAAAGCTGTGTTATGTGTAGGTTAACTGTTTAAACGGTTTGGAATCTCACCACAGATAGTGTTTCTCCAGCCTTGGAGCTGTACACCTTTGGCAGCACATGCATAAACGTAGGAGGAAACAGCTGCACACATGCACTCCTCACTTTTGGCACAGTTGCATGTATCGTATATACATCTCTGCAAAAGAGATAAAACAATAAAGTTCATTAATAAAATCAGTCTAATGTCATATATGCTTGTAATGTATTGTTATGCAGGGACGAGGCTAGATTCTGACAGTATTAGTCAAAGCTGGCCAGTTTGGCAAAATGTTTCTCCCTTACTTTATTTCAGAGTTAAGCTAAAACATATACTGAATGTTTTTACTACATACATGTTTTAAATCCTAGAAAAAGATCGGAAGCTATCAAAGTTTCAATAGGTTCAATATACACCCACCAGCTACTTCATTAGATAAACCCCCTTTTATCTCCATTTGTCTATTTTATCAGCTCCACTTACCATATAGGAGCACTCTTTAGTTGTACAATTACAGAATGTAGTCTATGTAATTTGCTGCATACTTAGTTAGGACCAGCACAGGACCATCACAGAGCAGGTTATGTGTTATGTGTTTGTTGCACTGGTACAAGTGACCTGAGGTACAAATACTTTGTTACCTTACTTAAGTAGAAATTTTGGTTATTTATACTTTACTGGAGTAAAGTACTTACTAGGTAGGCCAGTGTGTGTTTATGCTCATATGATTTAAAAAATCCCCTTACGTCTTTGTAGTAACTTGGGTTGACTTCAGCATGACAAGGTGAAAAGACCCCAGATGTACTGGTAAGCATGGTACACCATTCTCTGGCATATTTCTCTGAAAGGGCACAGCATTTGACACTTTAAAATCAAATAATTTTATGTAGATACAGAAAATGTATTTATTGTGATTGTGAAATAATTTTTTTTGTTATGTATTAAAACACTTTATTAAACAATCTCTACCTTTCTCCACACTCATACTACAGGGATTTTGATGACTACTACTAATGTCATCACAGCTGGCGATGGCCTTCCATGTGTTGGCAAAAGATACACCTGTCCCCTCTTTCAGTCCCAATTTTGTTTTAAAGTCATTTGACTGGATATCATCAAAGTTTCCACACAGTCCTAAAGACAAAGATACATATTATCACAGTTTCAGCGTATGAGACAGTTGAAATGAGACAGTTAAAATGAGACAGTTAAAATGAGACAGTTGAAATGGGACAGTTAAAAGTTTTTTGTATGGTCCTACAGAATTGAAGGTGGAATTACACACCACTCAATTTTCCCTTCTTTTTAGAGCTGGCCACTATATACACTTGCATGGCTGGAACCATTTGGATCACCAGCCGAAGGCCTGAAGTGCGGGCGATGATGTAGAATGTAGAAGGTCTAAAGACTGCAATTTGATCTGAGAGAAAATAAAGAGAACAGCATTTCAAACATATTTCAGTCACCACAGCTTTTCACATCACTTAATGCACTTATTACTTTTTAACCTAGAATACACACTGATTCATGCATTAACATGCATTATGCATTTATTGCGAGGTAAAGAAGTAAGGTATTCATGAAAACTTACCATTAAAAATGGGAAGCCTGGTTGTAATGTCATTCACAAGTACAGAGCCGCTTGATGATAAAGTAACCTGTTATCAATATAAATAATAAAGAAGTATTTATTTTATGCTTAGTCGGGTGTCAAATTTTTTCCTCAGAATTCTCAAGTCAGGTCTCAAGAGCAGGTCTGGCATGAAGACTCAGATAAACACAATTCAAAATCCCTCATGAAAAAAAGACACAGTATATTGTGTACCATGGAACAGAGGGGGTTACTGAGACCACCCCCTGGAGCCAGGCTTAGGGCTAGTGTCTTTCCATGGAACCTGGTTGGGCACACCATCCCCAAAGTTCAGCATGGGGAACTGGCGCAATGCCTTATAGGCAATGATGGAGGTCCTTGATGGTCCTTGATAGCATGAACCCCTACAACAGAAACTGTCTCTCTGCCCCTGGAACGTAATCTCACTTAAGGAGGAGGAGCCGGAGCTGGTGCGCAAGGTAGAGAAGTACTAACTAGATAAGTGTTGGCTCTGGAACCGAACTCCTCCTCTGAATTGACCATATGTTCTGGACACATTTTTTGGTATCAGACTGCATCCCTTTGGTGAAGGCCAGTGAAGTAGTTGGCAAGCTCCTCAGTGGCAAGGCACTGAGGTTGGATAAGATTTGACCAGAAATGCTTAAGGCTCTGGATGCTTATGGCTGACACACCTATGCACCTGGACCTTGGGAACAGTACCCTTAAACAGGCAGACTGGGGTAGTGGTCCCTATTTTTAAGAAAGGGCACTGGAGACAGTTGTTGTAAGCCCTTTCTTACCATCAAAATGAGGAGGGAGACCAGTTCAGAGTATAAGCTATATTTTTGAGGATACCACAACTC
Organism: Megaleporinus macrocephalus; assembly: GCA_021613375.1. Lineage (NCBI taxonomy): Eukaryota > Metazoa > Chordata > Actinopteri > Characiformes > Anostomidae > Megaleporinus > Megaleporinus macrocephalus. The sequence continues at coordinate 39,771,122 of CM038702.1, read as the reverse complement.
ATAAAATCGGCCCTGTTTTTTTTGGCTTAGACCAGCCCGTCAAAATTAGTGGAGCACAGCCGACCAGTAATTTATGTATGTGTTCCGCGAAGGAATGTATTTTACTATTATCATATAATAATTATCAAATAATAACAGAATCATATTAAAAAACATAACTTTTTGCCTTCAGGCTTATTAGAAATTTACAGTGAATCATTACTTTAGAGGTCTATCAAATAAACATTGTGGAAAAAAGCAAATAAGTAAGTTTACACATATTGTAGTCCCAGCACTTTTGTCTACTCATATGTAGCCAGCTTGGAAAATACTTTGGATTCCCCAGAATGAGTTGGGGACAGAGATGTCTAGATTTTCCCTACTGCAACTGTAACCCTAGCTGGGCTGATTGTTCTGCAATATAAACAATTAAATCGATACAGAGTGCAATTTTTTATACCTAAAAAAACAAAGAATCTTTTCCCCAAATCACTGCATATTAAATTGAAAGTTATTAATCAATTCTGTTTGAACAGCAGAAACAGCAGAACATAGGTTTCACAGGTGAATTAAAACCTTTAGACACATTGAAAGGCTTACGGTAGTTTCTGAAATGATGAACTTCACAGTAGTCAGACATGTCTCGGTATCTGTCTGACCACACTGCACCAGATGCCCCAATACAGTCACATTATTAATGTCATCCTGAAAAGAAAATGAAATGTTATACATTTTCTGCTACTTTAGGCTGCATTAAGTAGGCTTGCACATTGTTTTGGTCATTAATTAGTATGCAAATGTAATTATAACCTTTGAAAGAATGTAGTAGCAGTTTCCATGGAAGGTGTAAGCTTCGCCATCATATGTGGTGATATGAGACCCTCCCTGCAGAGAGCATGTGCCAGAACAGTCTAGGTTCATGCACCTCCATTGCCCTTTAGAACACACACTGACACACAACAGAGAAGAGGGTGGAAATAAAGACTTAACCTTTTAGAATCATCTAATAAACATTTCTGCTGTTTAATCTCTGATCACAGCATCGTTTATAATGACTTTTGTTTAATTTACTTAATTGTATGTAATCCAATAAAATGTAACCTAATAATTCATAGATTTTATTTAGTTTGTGTAAACTATGCAAAAAAGAACCAATTAAATCCATCCATCCATCTATTATCTGCCGCTTTGTCCCGCTAGTCGGGAATTGTACTAAACGTTTAGCTGGTACTGTGCTAAAACTGCTGATTGGCAATGATCTAAAGCTGTTGATCAGTAGTATTCTTAAACCTTTAACCAGTAGTATTCTAAAACTTTTGACCGGTAGTGTAAAAACTTACCATTCTTGGCAGGTTCGACTGTATGACTCTCCAGGTTGGTAGATTTTTTTATTATGGATGCAGGGACACTGATGAACTGGGACGCAGCCATTTTCCTCAATATCATTATAGACCATTCCTATACACCAAGATACACAATTGAGATTTTATGTCATTTTTGGGATTGCAATTACAGATGCCTGCTACTGCAGGTACAAAACAGGAGGCAAATTCATAAGTTTAACTTTTTTACGACTTACCTAGGCTCTTAATAAAACAATCTGATCTGATCTGGGTATCCTGTAAATAATCAATCTTAAAACATAATCAAGCTAAGGTCATGGAACTCTGTCTGTGAGAGCAGCTTTTATTCTGAGATGTAAGTTACGAGTGTAAAGCATTTCATTGTTTATTCTTTTGTTGATCGCAAGTATTACAATATCACTAGTATATCCACCAGCACCACCAAACTGAACCTCCCACCATTTAGTCAAATCACTGTTCCACCTATAAAATTGGCCATATACATTTTAAATGTTGGGGAAATGTCCATTTGCTATAAAAAATATCCAGTTATTATAATATATCCAATACATATACAATGTTGTTACTATGTACATGATAACATTACTTTGGATATATATGTAATATATTTCAATATATAATTTCACTCAGCTCTTTACTTTTATTAGTAAATGTTTGACACAGTCTATTGCATAACACTGTCGCATAACCTGTTAATTTAGTTGACATTGGTCTACATAGCACTTTAATTAGACAAGTTTTGAAAAGCATTTAGCAATTAAAAACATTAGCAAGGCACCTAGTGTTTTAGAAAATGATTAAGTATTTTGATAGATTACTTGTATAGTATGTTTTTGCTGTATACTACTACTACTATACAAGAGTGTCAAAAATGTCTGTCAGTGAAACTTCATATCTGTTTTCGCTGACCAAAGAAAATGTATTGTACTATTTCTTTTTTTTTTCTTTTTTGAGAAAATGTCAACATTCGCAGCTACAGTAGGTCTACTCAGCAAAACAATGTCTTTTACAAAATACAGTTACTGCTGTTTGTGAGTGTTACCTGTTGGGCAGAAGCAGCCTTCACTACAGTGTTCACTGCAGATCTTGCTTCCTTCTTGGTTAGAACAGGTGTCTTTGCATGGATTCCCACATTCGCTGTGCTCCAGGTTAAATGGACACTCTTTACCTATATATATAAGATTAGCACTCAAAATTAAACCAAACAAAAAGCAAAAGTTAAAATGTGTTACGTTTTTATTTGTCATATGTTTAAACATTTGGAGAAGAGAATTGCTTTTTTAAATGAAACTTCTGAATAATAATTCAATACTGGTTGTACCATTCGTGCTAAAAGACAGCTGTTTTGTTTCAAACTTAACCTAAAAATATCAATTACCTTAAACTACAATGTTGCTTTTGGCAGAGTAAATCTATGACATACTGCTCTACCATTTATAGCAGGGGTCACTAATAGGTGCACACAGGCGAGATACAAAGCAAGAAGCAGCAGCCGGAGAATAAAGCTAGTCTGAAAGAATAATCTACTCTAAAAAAAAAAGTTAACAGCAAAAACTGACTGTTTAACCTGGAACAGTTATGGAATGCACTCGGTCGTGTAGTTTTGGAGAATACCGCTCTGTAAAACCAGCATGTCAATTTATGAAGCTGTGTGAGTTAACAAGAAGACGCACACTTTATTTAATTTCTCTATAAATAAACAGATGCACTTTTTTCAAAAGCATTATGTTTTTATTTAATGTAGCCCTTGTTTTTTACTTGAAGTAACGACAAAAAATGTATGTGGAGCTTAATAAATAATTAATTCAGTTTAGCATTTAAACAGTAAATTTACTGAAATATACTAAACGGTATTTGTAATAAGTTTGTCTTTCAGTTGCTAATGGTGTAAGATGCTGATATCAGACTACTTCAGTATACAGGATATGGCACTGAATCATAAGTTCAAAATGCTGACGGTCCGGACCTTGGCCTGAAGAAATCTCCTCTAACTGGACCTTACTGAATTCTAATTAAATACCCCTCTATAGCAACTAAACATTTTGCCTCTGTCACACAAATCTAGCCTAGGCCTTTCTCTTGCATTCACCTCCTATAGCCTTATTTCAATTAAACCAAGCACCTTTCCTTATGCCTACTCTTGGCCACCTTGGCCCTGTTAGTATTTGCATTAGCTAAGTCTAGCCTAACCAGTCTTACATATCATGGCCAGAGTCTCTTGGTTCTTATGACCTCTACTTGATTTCTACGTGAGTGATGGTCAGTCTTCATTGTTAACAGTTCTTGGTCCTCTGGAATAGATAATTTTCTGCTGTGATCTCACGTTTTAAATTTTGCAGATGGCATCAGACTTAAAGTTTTCATTGCTGTAATTACACACCACACAACTTTTTGGTCCTCCAACTCTGCGGCTGGCCCCCAGCATGTGCACACTGGCGTGAGAACTCGGACATTGTGTCACACAGACACACAGATAGGCTGCGGTTACACTGACACATGTCGCTAACACACACTTCCACAAATTCCTCAAGCAGTCCTTGGCAGTCACTGAAGGCGGGATGTGAAAGCAACCGTTTACATACGTGTGTCTGCAAAAGATAAAAAAATTAAAAGATCAAAACTGTCTGAGTATTCTTCATAAAACTTAACAAAATTAAACTGAACATTGACCAAGTGGTGCACAAGACACCTTAAACTCTAGACTTATTAACAATGATTTACAAGACTTCCATTACGACAAACGTTTGGCCTTCAATTCAAATCAGTTGATCGATTGCATTTACAAAAGTCAGCAAGCACCAGTCCTTTCTAAACTTAGCTGGCCTTCAGTTAAACATTACATAATCAGAATACTTCACTTTACTTACAGACACCCAATTATCCTATAACCTACTTTATTAAGGCTTTCCTGTACCCTTCACACTTCCGTCTATGCTGCCCTCACACTTCCTTATAGTTGCAATCTATGAGTGAACAGAATTCCAGTGGTGATTACCCAAGACTCTGGAATGTCCTTTGTCAAATCACCAGAAGTTCAAGTACTTTTAATATTTTTAAATCTAACCTAGGTGTGATTAATTGCTACGTATCTCACTCACTTTCTTCATCAATCTAGGCTTTTCCATATACTCTCGTCCCCAGCGCTCCTGGCTTTGCATTCCACTGGTGACCGAGCTTTCAGCATTGTTGCCTTAAAGCTGTGGCATGTTTTTCTTCAAACCATCAGAGGCTCAGACACAGTTAATGTTTTTAAATCTAAGCCTGGTGTGGTTAATCAGTATTTCACTGGTTTCAAAAAGTTTCAAAAGTCTTAGTTTGCAGTAATTACTTTGTACTACTTGGCAACAACTTCTTTTTAATGTATGAAGTTAGAGTAAGAAATAGATTTCTTGGTATGTCAACTGAGCCAAAGGCTAGTGGAAAGCATAACTAACATTGCATAACTAAATTCAAAAATTGATACTTGATATTACATTACTAAAGGGAAAATCTTTAGTCAGGCTTTAAAAAGGCAACATTGTAAACATAGATTCATTTTAAAATGTATGAGTACACTTGTGCTTTTGCTGGCTCATTATGGTTTGCTGCTATTCATTTAGCCTAATTCTAAAGAGGACAAACAAAAAACAACTAATAAAAAGGACAGCTGTTCTGTAGTAAACACTCTGTCTGAACTCTGGGAAACCAGAATAACCAATGTTTTTATTACAAACTCTCAGTGCCCATGACTAAAAACAAACATGCATGAGTTTGGACACCCCAGTAGGTTTCTGTTCTATTATTTCCCCAAAATGTTCATCTCAGAAAATGTACAGTAATTGTGTATTAAAATGTACCAAAGTGCGATCTCTGTAGAAATTATGTTTACGTATATTCACTTCATCAATTCACCAAAATAAAAATAAGCAAACCTATATAAACCTTTCATGAACGTTCATACCTGGGGCTGGCATATCTTAGTCTGGAACTCAATCTCCTCACATGTCTTAGTGGGTGCATCCATCTTCCATTTATGGCCATAATCTTGTGATGTTAGTTTCTCACCTTTTATGGTGGATATGAGAATTTACTGAACATGAAAGTAATGTTGCGAATATACGTTTCACAATTATATTTTTAAAAATTACTTACGATTTTCAATAAACTCGTTGTTCTTCATTCCATTAAAGTCCCCACACAGTCCACAGGTCTGATTCTTATACTTTGTGGGTATCTCCACCTGAGTAAGCACAGTTTATTACTTAGTACATTACATTTTTTAGATAACACCAGATATTGCTTTATGTATTACAGTGAACTATTGCAGAGATGCAAAGTTGTTCTACCTGGGCGGGGGTAGAACAACAATCACACTTGTTGTGTAATACAACAAGGAAATGCAAGCTTGTGGAGAAAGTGTTAGACACTCCAAACTTCTCAACTGAATTTTTCTGGGCTTCAGTTTTTCCAATGTGTCTTATTAGTTTAAAATGTTTCCCTATTTGATTAGACTCTGACATGAAAGTTTAATATCCTGTTCACTGTTTGTTTTTCCCTCTGACTGTTTCTGTGTAAACATTCTTTTTAGGAAGATGTGCTGTTTGTGTTTTGTCTCTGAGACTCTTAGCAAACCGCAGTACAGTTAACTGTCACGCTTGGAGAAAGTGATTTTGTAAAAACCAGGACATGTAAACTAGTAGTTTAAAAAAAAAAAACTCGTTCAGCCACTCCTCAAAACACACAAAAGGCACAGGAGTCGTGCAACATGTGGTGTAAGTTAAATAACTACAAATGAACACCAATAATAGTGTACTGCAGACTAGTTCATTAAGTAACTCTACATAGTTGTGAGTTTTGTCCATGCTTCACTTCATCTATTCCTTTTATTTTTTAGACTTAACTACTTATGACTCGGTGCAGCAATACCACAAGCAATGACTTTTGCTCAAAACTACATTGCAGATATATAGTGGAGCCACATTATGTTCACTATGTTCTTCTCTACAGTTAATTATCTCTTACATTCAGCACATCAAATTCAGGTGAAGACAAACAATATTTATCTCTTTAATGTCTTGAACGAGAAATTTCATGCGGAAGGTTATGCAATATGATTTCCCTGTCTAGATAAAGATTAGGATTAGATGCTAATTAGGTGCTGACGTTTTAATCTTATGGTGCACTAAGCATGTAGTATATACTAAAATGGAAATCAAAATCAAAGTTTAACTGTACCGAGAAAAAGTTGTGTTCGTCCCAAAGGACTACCAGTCCCAGCTTACTGGAGCTTATCCTAATGTAACTTGTTGTTCTCTCAATCCAAACTCCATACTGATGGCCTGGGATGGACAATCTAATTAGAAAACAGGAAAATACTGGAATCAGCACATAATCAAATAACGTAAAGTGTTTTAAAATTCTGAAATAATACATTTACGATGATTTTTCTGATTCAATTCTTTTGTGTATTTTCAGTATAGACACTTACAACAGACACTGCTTATTGTTACCGTCTATTATCCATTACATAAAAAATTTACAGTTGTAGTTACTTTCATAGTCATTTGCTGCATCATATAAATAACAGTAAAACTGCAACGGTATTCTGTGACGCCATAGTCAGCTGAAGCACAAGATTACTTACTACTGGAAACTCCATTTCCCTGTATTTTTACATAAGGACTGTAAAAGCTATGTAGCTAAAATAATAATACAGTTACTTTATTACTTTTTTACTTAATTTAGTTCAAAATATTGTGAAGTCCTGGCAATGATTTACAGTGTCGGTTTGAAAGACACTCACTTCTTCTGATTCATGGTAATGTTCCCATCAAGCAGCTGGATTTCAACCCCATCCATCATTATGGTAAAGGAGCTGATGGTGGGGAGGTTGTCGATATACTTCCTTCTCATCTGGATGTTAAAGTCAGACTTGGTGCTGTCGCACAGGGTGGTCAGTATGTAGTTACAGGTATAGGGCAGTTGGAAGAACTGTCCATCAAACGTGCTGAAATGGAAGTTGCCCCAAGTACTGCAGACCTGCATGTTGTGATCCACTTTGATTCCTGAGGAAGAATTAAAACATTCTCTTAATTACTGACTTCATAAACAGTAGTGTAATGAAGATTCAGATTAATATATCTTTAATATTTTTACCCATAAGACTCTCATAGCTATCTGCTATGATTCCTGTTGTCGGCAGTGTAGACACTTGGTGGAGGATAAAATAAAGAGACACATATTTTCATTAAAAATACTGCATATTAATACTCTACCTTAACATAATCTTATGTTATCAAGTTGTAATATTAAAGTATGATTTGATTAATTAATGTGACATACCTGTTGTAGTTGGGATCATCTCTGTTGTAAACGTATTCAGAAAAATGTCGTAATCTGGTCAAAATAACCATATCAACAACAATAAACTAAATTTAAAATGTAGAACATGGGGGGAAATATGGGGTATCAACAAACACCATCTCACAAACTGCTTCATAACGTTCTCTAACATCCCTCAGCTGAGAAAAAATCACTATGTCTAACAAATACTTTCCAAAAATCTGCAGTGTGGGTTTCAATGATTCAATTTAAAGTAATTCTGAAAAAGTCATGCTGAAATGTGATAAGCTGCCATAGAGCCTTAAAGTTATGTAATATATTAAATTACATTGAAATACATACATCTACCAAACATTAATAACCAACAACAGTACCACGTCTTTCTAACCTGATTGTTGGGCTGAAAGTCCATGTAGTATTGTAACCACACTCAGCACCCACACTCGCAGCATGTTTAGGGTCCCCATCTCTCTCTCTCTCTCTCTCTCTCTCTCTCTCTCTCTCTCTCTCTCTCTCTGCGCTCTCTTTCTTCAGAGACACTAAATTTATATGATTGAGGTGAAGAGTGATACTGATCTCTGACTTACTGCGCATGTTGTGATCTGATAATCTTTGATGTTTACGAATCAAATAAATGCTGATACATGTTTGAGATTAAACTTATTCCAGGAAAACTTCATCACTCATTGTCCCATTTATCTTCAATCGACTATGTGTCTAAGGCAATCACTGGTAGGTGGACCTTTAGTCTTCCAGTTTCATTAATTTTCCTAAGAATACAAGCAATGATCTAAGATAAGGCGTTCTGTTGTGGGCAAATGATTTTAGCCAACTATTTTGAGTTGAGTTGAGTTGAGAATTGAGTCTGAAACAGTATTTATACCATGTGAAACTAAAGCTTTCCACAGCAAGAACGGCTATATAATTAATTGTATTTTTTACAATGGCAAGTAATAATAATAATCATAGTAATAACATAAAAACAACACTGCAAATCTGAACATCTACTTTCATTTTAGAGTGGGTTTCTTTCAAATCTGTTTTACATAAACAGACAATAGAAAATTAGGCAAGATAAAGTGAAAACAGTTTAAACAAACCTTTTTTTTCGTGGTCTTTTGATGTGTATTTGATATTATGCAAAATATAAAGCAATCTACAGGTTTAGCAGTAATCTATAAGTCTGCTTCGCTTTATACAGCTACGTCATGCTTCCGGACTTATCCTCCGTTTCCGCTGACGTTACAAACTCTCTCTCCAGTCTTTCTTTCTTTTTGTTTTTGTAAAACAATTTTTTCATGAGCCAGCAGCGACGCATCACCAGAACCACTAACTGCTAGTACTGTTTGTGCCTGGTTTTGAAAGAAAGGCTGCATCATTTTATGTACAAAGAGGAAGCGAAATAGGCAACACAGTGACGCTCTGGATGTTTACTGGAACGCTTAGGAAAATTACAGGCATTACAGATCTAGCCATTGACACAGATGAATGTTTTGTGTGTGTGTGTGTGTGTGTGTGTGTGATAGGTATGAGCGTTTTGCACTCTGTGAAATTCTAATGTTTGCTATGCTTTGCTGTGTTTGACCTATTTTCATTATTTTATATGGCCATGTAATATTTTTATTAATATAAAACTGACAAAAATGTAATTGATGACTTACAGGTCAAAGATCACAACAATCCTATTTCACAGGTTTAAAGTCACTTGTCTTAGTAATTAATTTTGAATTTAACTTTTTTTTTATAAATCAAGGTTTACATAAGTCATGCAGTCATGCAGTGTTATTAAGTACATGTATAGGAAAGTTAAAAGCATTTAGATTATCTGAATGAAAAAGTTGCTTAAGAGCTGAAAGAACTGAGCCAAGATCATTGATCATGTTCCATCTCGAAACGTTGTGGACAGTTTTGCTGTGGTTCGAGGCACATTTTCTCTCATTGGATGGGAGGTGATGTCCAGTCACCAGAGACTTTTTTCAGATTAATGAATGATGTTCATACTTACAAGTGAGATGCTCATCTCAGTGTGATAGATTTCTAAATGAACAAACCAACTGTGTGCTTGTGGGTTCTGACTGGGATTTATCTTTTCTGCTGATAAGCAGTTTTCATTTTCTTTGGCTTAGACTGTTAGTTACAAAGCTGTATTTCTGAATCTATAGTTAATTGTAATTACTAGATTTAGGTGTGGTTTCGAGTTGGTTTATCACAGCAAGTGCAATGCCAGTTATCTTATCTTTCCCTTACGGTCATTACAATCTTAGACCAGGGTGGTAGATGCACTTTGGAATTGCCAAGCTGCAGTTCAGAAGGCATTTTTTTCTTTCAGCCCCAGCATTCCATCATGTGGCACTCTTTCATATTTTTTCACACACTCTCTTTTGTGTTCCTTTCTGTCTTTTTTATGGGACATTTCAGATGGCACACATCATTGAAGGCCCTGTGTCTACATAGTTTGACAGCCAATCAAACATGGAGTTTGGTCACAGGAGGCGGAGCCTGACGCTCAAAAGCCACCCTGTAAAGTTTGACGAGAGGCAGGCCAGGGGAAACTTGCTCAGCGCACACGTAGCTTCGTAGTTTCGACCTGATACCAAGAAAATACAGGGCCAGTGTCACCGATACTGATACCGATACCAATACTCCTTATGAATAAATGCATATGTATGTAACATGTACTATTATGTACTTTTCATTTAGTGGAGAACAAACTGTCATAATTTATTATTATTATTATTATTATTATTATTATTATTATTATTATTATTATTATTATTAATAATAATAATAATAATAATAATAATAATAATAATAATAATAATAATAATAATGTATGCTTTGTATGTATTGTTTTTTTTTTTTTAAAGCAAAGACTTGACTCTCTTCATAACAAGCAGTTGAATCTCTTAGTAGCCTGCAGTCATTGCCATCTGCTATTTCATAAATAAAAGGTGGATCCATTTATAAAGTGCCTAAGGAGAAATAATCATTACACGCTAGCTGTTGCTGAGCCAATGGGAAAATGCTAACCTCTTATTGCCAAGCTATGCTCGCAGCTCCGCAACGTTATGTTTGTTTACAAACTTTGGTTTGCTCAGTCACGTAATGGCACGACAAGGAATGGAGCAGGAAGAGCAATGTGTGCCTGAAAGACCTGAAAGGGAAGTACCGAATGTAGAGGATACTTGTCCCATACTTTTGGTTTCTATGTGAATGTGTGGCCTGTGAACCAGCTTTGAGGTTTTAAGTACCAAAGGAAGTTTTGTGTACTTATTATTATTGTTGATGCTCTCTTGTTTAGGGTGCAGTGTCTTTAGTCCATTATGGCTCAGCAGTCTGATTTAAGTTCATTTGTAATTGCTCCTTTGTTGGAGAAGTTGGGTAATTGCAGAAAAGATGACTTGTTAAAAATAACTACGCATTTTAATATTTTTGTGGGAAGACAGTTAAAAAGGAGATTAAACAGCTTCTCCAGTAGCTGACACTTTGTCTGAACACATGGGACAGCCTGTGACCCCTATCCCCATTGGTGTATGGAGCGGCCGTAACGGCAGTGTCTGTATCTCATATTTCACAGGGGAACAGGGTCAGCCAGTTGTCCTATTATGTGACACTGGGGCTGCGCAGTCATTCATGCGTGCTGGTGTTCTGCCTTTGTCAGACGAAACTTTTACTGGTTCATATACTCTTTGCCAGGGATTAGAGATGGACGCATGATGTGTATTTGTGTTCTGACATAGTTACTGGCATTGTCAGGATAGGTGTTAGACAGAAGTTAACTGTTAAGGGAATCGATATTATTCTGGAAAACTACAAACCGGATTCCAAAACAGTTGGGAAACTAAACAAATTGTGAATAAAAACTGAATGCAGTGATGTGGAGGCGCCAACATCTAATATTTTATTCAGAATAGAACACATAGATCATAGATCATAGATCAAAAGTTTAATCAGAGAGAATGTATAATTTTAAGGTAAAAATATGTTGTTTCAAAATTTCATGGTGTCAACAAATCCCAAAAAAGTTGGGACAAGGCCATTTTTACCACTGTGTGGCATCCCCCCTTCTTCTTACAACACTCAACAGACGTCTGGGAACAGAGGAGACCAGTTTCTCAAGTTTAGAAATAGGAATGCTCTCCCATTCATTTCTAATACAGACCTCTAACTGTTCAATCGTCTTAGGCCTTCTTTGTCGCACCTTCTTCTTTATGATGCGCCAAATGTTCTCTGTGGTCTGGCATTATCTTGTTGAAGAATGCAGGGTCTTCCCTGAAAGAGATGATGTCTAGATGGGAGCATATGTTGTTCTAGAACCTGAACATAGTTCTCTGCATTAATGGTGCCTTTCCAGACATGCAAGCTGCCCATGCCACAAGCACTCATGCAACCCCATACCATCAGTGATGCAGGCTTCTGAATGGAGCGTTGATAACAACTTGGGTTATCCTTGTCCTCTCTGGTCCGGATGACATGGCGTCCCAGTGTTCCATAAAAAACTTCAAATCGTGACTCATCTGACCACAGAACAGTCTTCCATTTTGCCACACTCCATTTTAAAAGACCCCTGGTCCAGTGCAAACGTCTGAGCTTGTGGAGCTTGCTTAGAAATGGTTCCTCTTTGCACTGTAGAGTTTCAGCTGGCAACGGCGGACTGTGGATTGTGTTCACTGACAATGCTTTCTGGAAGTATTCCTGAGCCCTTTCTGTTATTTCCTTGACAGTGGTATTCCTGTTTGGGGTGCAGTGACGTTTAAGGGCCCGGAGATCACGAGCATCCAGTAGAGTTTTACGGCCTTGACTCTTACGCACAGCGATTGTTCCAGATTCTCTGAATCTTTTGATGATGTTGTGCACGGTTGATGATGATAACTTAAAAGTCTTTGCTATTTTACACTGGGTAACACCATTCTAGTATCTTTCTGCGCAACAATGGTGGAATTGATAATCCTCTTACCATCTTGGCTTCAGAGAGACACTGACACTGTGAGAAGCTCTTTTTATACCCAATCATGTTGTCAATTGATCTAATTAGTGTTAATTGGTCTTCCAGCTGTTCGTTATATGCTCAATTTCCTTTTTCCAATTTCCTTTTTCCAGCCACTTATTGCTACTTTTTTGAGATTTGTTGACGCCATGAAATTTTGAAACAACATATTTTTCCCTTAAAATTATACATTTTCTCAGTTTAAACTTTTGATCTGTGATTTGTGTTCTATTCTGAATAAAATATTAGATGTTGGCGCCTCCACATCATTGCATTCAGTTATTGCTACAGATGAGCTGATAGGTTTTTCAGATGTCTTTCCTGCTTGTTCAGTCACAAATGCTCAAGCTAAATGCATGACAGATATAGTTGATTTCTCTGACGCATTTTTAACAAATGAGGACTTATCTGCTACTTTCACACCAGCCCGTTCTCCAGAGCATGTACTGGACATGTACCCTTTATCTGCCAGTCAGATTACAAGAAAGGAAAAGAAATTACTTGCAGTAAAAAAGCAGCGAATTTCATTTTAAGCCATGTTCATATATTTTCAATATCTAAAACAATGTGAAATTACCAGGGATGTCTACAAGTGGTACTCAGCCTTTAAATGTTGCTCATGACCATCCTTGGTCAGAAGATTTGGGAATCACCAAGTCATATTCACGTGTGGCCTGCTCTGAAAAAGGACAGAGTTAACTACTGTTGTTCATGTGAAACCTGCCAGGAAGCTGGTAAACCAAATTAGGTTATTCCTTCTACTCCTTTGCACACTATTCCAGTAATAGGTGAACGGTTTGAAAGATTTTTAATTGATTGTATTGGACCCCTACCAAAAACCAAAAGTGGCAACCATTTTCTTTTAACCACCATGTTTGCAACTACACGCTTCCTGAAGCTATCCCATTGCACAAAATTACAGCTCAGGCCGTTGTAAAAGCTTTAATTAAGTTCTACACTATATTTGGACTCCCAAGAGTCAAACAGACAGATTATTGTTCACACTTTACTTTCTAAGCTCTTTGTTCAAATTATGCAACTTCAAAATGTTAAGCATGAAATGTCTAGCCCTTACCACCCTGAATCACAAGGAGTGTTAGAGCGGTTCCATCAGTCGTTAAAGTTGATTTTGTGCAAATTCCATATAGACAATGGGAGTTTTTCCAGGCAGAACAATCTAACATGGGTATGAATGTTTTAGTTTATGCCACTTCATTTAGGGGAACAGTGGCAACGTGCTCTGTAAATCACAAACAAAAATGAAATGTGTATTTGATAAAAAAGTGGTAGCTCAAGATTTTGTTGTTGGTGACAAAGTGCTTGTACTTTTACCTGTTCTTGGTTCCACTATATCTTCCAGATTTGCTGTTTTTGCAGATTTGAGTGAGATAAACTACCTTGTCAACACACCTGATCATAGGCGTAAGGCGTGAATTTGTCATATAAATATGTTGAAGCCTTACTATGAACGTGCGACAACTCCAGATAAATGTTCTACTCTCCAGGGTGCCAAACATTTAACAGATGTAGCACTAGCATCAGTATCAGATAGATAAAGTGGATTCCCCTTTTGCACTCCACTTTAGAAGGATACTTGCATAACTTGCAACGAGAGGATATTGTAACTTCAATCAAAGAATATACTTCTTTTTTGGAGATATACCAAAACGAACCAGTGTTATACAACACGATATCATGATAGCGAGTGATATCCCATTAAAATAGCATGCTTACAGTGTGAATGCAACAAAATGTGAAATTATGCATAAGGAGGTAGAATATTGTTTAGAGCATAACTTAGAGCAGTCCCTGGAGTCTTGTTTGTTGTGCCAAAACCTGATGTCACATTTAGACTCTGTACAGATTACAGAAAATTAAATGCAGTTACCATGTCAGATTCTTGCCCTTTAACTAGAATTGATAACTGTGTTGATAATGTTGGTTCTGTATGTTTTGTAACCAAATTAGATCTTCTTAACGGATATTGGCAAGTTCCATCAACTGCTAAAGCTAAGTTGTCTGTTACTCCTGATGTATTTCTACAATACCCTGTGATGCCGTTCGTTCTTAAAAAACGCACCTACCACTTTTCAAAGGTTACTAAACTCTCTTTTTGCTGATGTTCCCAATTGTACTGCTTACTTGGATGATATAGTTGTGTGGTCCATGAACTGGGAAAACCATTTAGAATTACTGAGAGCAGTTTTTAAAAGGTTGGCGGAGGCTAAGTTGACATTAACCTAAAAATTTGCTCAGGCTACCATAGCATATTTTAGGCATGCAGGTATCTCTTCTACAGTGTCCCACAGATTTGATCTTTTTCTCTCAGGCTGCCACCCAGCTGCTAGCCCAGTGCCTTGTCATTTCAAGGCTTGATTACTGCAACTTGCTCCTGGCTGATCCTCCTCTGCATGTCATCAGGCCCTTGCAATTGATCCAAAATACAGCAACACCGGTTGTTTTCAAACCTCACAAGTACACTTGTCAGTTCACTGCTGTGTTCCCTTCACCTGCTTGTTGTAGCTGCTCGTATCTATTGAATTAAAGCCAAGAATAGAACAGCCCGTATCTATTTATGGCATTACTAAAAGGTCAATTTGTACCTCAAACCATTGGAGCCTCAAGTACAGCTCAACTGGACCCGCCATCCTTCAAGATCCATGGAAGACAAGCATCAAGACTCTTCTCTGTTCTGACACCCAGATGGTGGAACAAATTTCCATTGGCCATCCAAAATGCAGACTGAAGACTCATCTCTTTGTGAAGCACTTAAGAGCACTAATATAAGTATTAATTGAAGTATACTCTATTGCATTTCATTGTGCTTAGGTTTTTATATCCCTCTAGGTATCAGCACTGGCCCTTGTATCTGGCAGTGTTTGACCTCAAAGTTAGTTGTACTAGCTAGAGATATATTGACTGAACACAAAAGCACCTATGTTACTTCCTATGGGTAAGAGCATCTCCTAAAAACTGAAGATTAGCTGCCAATTGAAGAAATCACATGGACTGAGAATGTAGTTTTTCGTGGACTTTTAATGTAGTTGGTGCTGAACAAAGCTCAAATGACTTACGAAGATAGTTTAATCAGTGTATGATGGAGCTTTGGAATTTGTGAAATTGATATAGTTTTGAAGAAGTGACGAAAACACTGTACAATGTCCTTTACACAAACTGCACACACACCATCACTGATGCTGTTAGATTTTATTTTTATCATTGATCATAAAAAGAAATGACAGGGTTCATCAGAAGATAATTAAAAAAAATAGAATATGTAGGTTAAGACAACACATGCAGTAGGTTATAATGCTTATGGCAGTAACATAGAACCCTGTTCCCCAAAAGTCAAAGAATGTAATTTATCTAGAAAACTGAATCATTACTCGGATTTAATCCAACAAAATTTCAGATGTGATCACTGTTGGTGAGAAAGCAAGTCGTAGATTTTTATTTACTGCTTTTTTTGTCTTGGCACTCGGTCACATGGCAGCCACACTCTTCAACATAGGTGTAGGTGTAAGTGTTCTGCTCCTGACCAGGACAGTTCATCTTCACCTGCCTGCTGCTGGTACGCATCTCCTGACAGCAAGAACAATGGTGCATCATGGTGTTCACTGCCATCAGGTATCTGCACAGACAGGGCAGACATGGTCATCAGAGGAATTGAGAGAGAGAGAGAGAGAGAGAGAGAGTGAGAATGAGTGTAAACACATCATTCACTACAACCTTGACCTGGCAAAAAGGCATTAAAAGGGCTTATGTCAAGAGAGTGTTAGAGAAAGAGAAAAAAAAATGGGTGAGAAAGTGAGGAAAAGAGAGAGTGAGAGACAGGGAGAGAGAACTGTGAACAGAGATAATGGTAGTAAGTGAAGAAAGAGAGAGAAAGAAAGAGAGATTAAATAAGACAGAGAAAATACAGATAATATACAGTAAATACAGAGAATAACTTGAACAAACTTACACTAAGCTAATGTCACAGGGACCGGAGCAGAAGGTTGTCTCCTCAGAACATACAGATCTACTGGATTTTTTACAGTAGATGTCTACAGACCTGCTGAATTAGTAACTTGTACTGGTATTTTTGAACAGATGACTCGAAGATTGGACTTGGATAATTGGGTTTTTGTTTTGTGATGCGCGTAAACCTGACAATCCATCAGAATGCGGCAGACCAGCAGACACCAACACGTTTGACAAAACCACAACAACAAAGCTCCTATCCTGGATGCAGCTACTTAAGGAATATGTAGCCAACAATAACAATAAAAAGCGAACAGCAACATGCAGGGTTTGCAGTTCTAAAAACAGCGACACGACCCCAACATCAAATTTCACAGAGAGGTCAGTGACTGTCTGTAAAGCTAACGTTAATCATTAGCAAAGATGATAAAATATTGATACAGTTTGACTTCAGTAAAACGGCAAAATGATCTGATTTGGGGCTTGTGGAATACTATTAATGTTAACATTATGAAAAGACTTCATAAGTAAGTCCCAGCAAGCTAATGTTAGTGCTAGCTATATTGTCTGCAGTCCCAGCGTTAATGTTTAATTTGATTCTCAAACTATGTCTGTGGCCATAAAATACCACCCATTTTCCCTATTATTTTCATTTACAGCAGTAAACCATTTAGTTTTTACTGAACTTTTACTTTACTGAACTTAAACTTTACTAAACCTTTCACTAAATCTCAGTAGCTATAAGTTCTGTATTAATAAACTAATTCAGACACCTTCTCATAATCAGCCGCCTTGGTGTTCACCTGACGTCTGTTTATGTTTATGCAAGACAGAAGTGCCCAGATTTCATAGTCCGTGCCTATCGTCTTAAGTTTTACAGACGTCTTGTAATAATAATATATTACTCCACCCCCCACTAATACTGATCTAAACATTACACATTCAGTTTGGTTTGCTCTGGATTGTTAAAATGAGTGGAACCACCATGATCACCAGATCCAAACACTTTCTGAGGCCTTTAGAAAGAAGGTTGTAGATGCAGATGAGTCTGAGAAGTCAGGGATAATATCCCAAAATGTCATGGTAGTAGGTAGCTTTCACCACAGTTTATGTTAAAGTACACCATCTACCATAAACCTTCTTTCTGAAGGCCTCAGAGAGGTCTTCATATATGGTCATGGCAATCCCATTAACCTCAACAATCCAGAGCAAACCAAACTTAATGTATGAGTCAGACTCTTTCAAAATCAGCTGTAAAGATGTTCTAATCATCCACAGCTGATGTGCTGCTTCTAATTATACTTTTAGGGTGTTCTAATGTTTTCCTCACAAGAAAATGAAAACATGATTTACAAAGACAACTATATTGTATATGTTCAGTTGTACTATATTGGTAAAAAGGATTTCAATGGGTGCCCTCGTTCTTTCACACTACTTTTTGGACTGTAACTTCATGACTGCATATATATGTGGAAACTGGAGTTAGGGCATAATAATTTGAATGACTTGGCTTGAGACTTGCTTGTCTCATAGCAGAGACTTGACTTGCTTGAATTTTTCCACAGTGATTTAAGACTTGCTTGAGACTTGAAGGTTAAGACTTGAGATTTGCTTATGACTTTCACGTGTGACTTACTCCCACCTCTGGTGTGTGTGCGCATGCAAGTGAACACACTCACATTGAGCTGGTGTCACAGGAGCCGGAGCAGGAGGTTATCTCCACAGGCTCAACAGATGTACAGCTGTCGGCCACCAAGAAGGTGGTGTTCTTCTGAACAAGGCAGTTCTGCAGCTCACCTGAGAGAAGAAACGCAGCTTTAAAATAACAGCACATAAAGAAAAGATACTTGCACACATACATAATGTCTCCAGAGTGGTTTAAGTGATTTTATGATGTAGTTAAGGGTGCATTACTATTTATTTTTTTAATGCAAGGCCTTAATTGGTGCACTGCCTTACAGCAACAAAATACAATATGATTATTTTCTTAATATAAATCATACTTAATTTTCCACCAAGTGTGTTTTAGCATTAGACTATAATTGCCAAGCAAAATAACAGCCACAGATTCATCTTTACAGGCTAAAATGTTGAACATTTGGCAGATGGATATAGCCAAACACATTGTAGGAGCAGAATTATCTGTATGCCAGATGACGACTGTCTGGTATTAATATTGTTCAGGGAATGATTGATTAAGGTTATGATTAGGTGTAGAGTTTAGCTGAGTATAGTGCAGACAGTTCTTTGTGGTTATGTCTGTTAATACCATTTCTATAATACTGCTAATATTATTTGGAACTTGTTGCTTAAAAAGGTCCAAAGACTGTTATCACATTCATTTATTTTATCTCCTAACTAGCTATAAGTCAAGTCAAATCAAGCCAAGAGGCTTTTGTCATTCCATTTACATACAAGTAAACAGTGGAGTGAAATTTCGTTCCTCCAGTAACAACACGAAGAA
The DNA here is from genome assembly GCA_021613375.1 of Megaleporinus macrocephalus. Classification (NCBI taxonomy): domain Eukaryota; kingdom Metazoa; phylum Chordata; class Actinopteri; order Characiformes; family Anostomidae; genus Megaleporinus; species Megaleporinus macrocephalus. The sequence continues at coordinate 39,752,044 of CM038702.1, read as the reverse complement.
ACATGGAACAAAAAGTACAAAATGCAAACATGCAGCCACGTTTGCAAATTAACAGACATTATACACAGTAAACAGACAGGACAGTAAGCAGACAGGACGGTAAACATAAAGGACAGTGCAGCACCAACACAGCACTCATTTCTGAGAACGATGTGTTGAATGAAGTGCAGAGAGATTTAGCATACTGTGAATTGTGAGTTATGCAGTCAGATAACATACATACACACAGCAGATACTGAGGTAGAACTTGGAAGAGATAAAAGTAAACAGTGTAAACACAGAGACAGCAACAATGTTCCAGACAGTGCAAGTAGAGCATCAAAAGAAGTGTGTCAGTATAGAGTATGTGTGTGAGGGGTTATTCAAATCCATCCCTGTGAGTTTAAAAACCTGATTGCTTGAGGAACTAAGCTGGTGCAGAGGCCTGGCAGTGGTGGCATGGATGCTCCAGTAGTAAAAAAAATCTGTGTGAGGGATGGATGGGGTCGTTTGCAGATGCAGCGTGTGGTGTAAATGTCCATGATGGAGGGGCAAGAGACCCCGATGATGTTCAGTGGATGTTGGCCACCTCGCCCTCTTCGGAAGTCACTTCCTTAATGTACGCAGACTCATCATTCTTGATCAGACCCAGCACAGTCGTGTCATCAGCAATCTGGTTTAAACTGTACTTTGCAGTACAGTCGTGATTCAGCAGAATGAACAGTAGTGGACTGAGCACACAGCCCTGAGGGGTGCCGGTGCTCAGTTTGGTGGTGCTGGAGATGTTGCTACCTATCCTAACCGTCTCTTAGTCAAGAAATCCAGCACCCACTTCCAGAGGAAGGTGCTCAGGCCCAGCAGACTCTGATTAGCTGCTAGGGGATGATGGTGTTGAATGCTGAATTGAAGTCTATAAACTGCATTCTGACGTAGGTGTCTCTCTTGTCCAGGTGAGTGAGAGCGAGGTGAAGCATGGTGGAGATGGCATCGTCTGTTGAGCAGTTGTGGCAATATGCAAATTGCAGTGGGTCCAGTGAAGGAGGGATTTTAATGTGCCTCATGACAAGACTCTCGAAGCACTTCATGATGATGGGAGTGAGTGCAATGGGATGGTAGTCATTGACGCAGGACAGAGGAGACTTCTTTGGCACAGGGATGATGGTGGTGGACTTTATGGATGTTGAAACGACGGCAGTGCTCAGTAAGGTGTTGAATATGTCTGTGAGAATGTCAGCCAGCTGTTTAGCACATTCTCTGAGCACTCTGCCTGGTATGTTGTCAGATCCTGGAGCTTTCCGTGTGTTGACTCTGTAGAGTTCTATGCACATCAGCAGTGGACAGACCTGTTTGTTTGGAGGAGGTGTGGTTTTCCTCGCCGTTGTGCCATTCTGTGCTTCAAACCGAGCATAGAAGTTTATAAGCACATCTGAAAGGGAGGCATCCTTGTCACATGCAGGTGGAGGTGACTTATAGTTGGTGATATCCTGGATGCCCCACCACATGCACTGTGTGTCAGCAGTGTTTTGAAAATGTTCATGGATTTTCTTTGAGTGGGCACGTATAGCCTCCCTGATGGCCTCCCCTGACTTAAAAGCCTTGTCACGAGTTCTCAGCAGCATGCGCACCTCTGCAGTCATCCATGGTTTCTGGTTGGGGAGAGTTGTGATGAGTTTGGAGACAGTAACATCATCAATGCACTTGCTGATGTAGCCAGTTATTCTGATTGTAGCTGATGTAGCCAGTGATTCTGAATACTCCTCCAGGTTGATGGAGTCAGTAGAAGTTGCTGCTTCTCTGAACATCTCCCAATCAGTGTACTCAAAACAGTCCTGAAGAGCAGAGATAGCTCCTGGTGGCCAACTTTCTACACCATTCAGTGTTGATGTAAACACCCCACCTTGAGTCTTACCGCACAGCTCAGCATCTTTGTCTACATGGAAGCACAGCAGGCTGTCGAGCTGAAAGTCCAGAGTGAAACTAGTTCATCCATATCTCCGCAAACACGAAAACACAGTCTCTGAACTCCGCTGGGTAGCCCGCTAGAGCCGGGGGTAGTCCAGTTTATTCTCTAAGGAACAGACGTTTGATAGAAGAATTGGCTGATTGGCTGGGGTTAGCCATTAGCCTAGCACGCACCTCGGCTCGCTTGTGCCTTCTCACACATTGCTTCACGCAGCGCCGTGGGTCGTAGCAGGCCTAGCTTGTGCAGCATGGCCCGTTATCCTTTTGTGAGCAGAGATGGTGATTGTGACCGATTTCTAAGCTGTAACAGGCTCTTGTGATGGTAGATGTTCGTGCTAGTTGTAGCAGTTATGATTATTGAGTTTTGGTTGGGTTTTGTGACAACAGTAACACAAAAAGAGCAAAGAGCACCGTTTTATTGTTCCTGAAGTGCCCGCTGCAGCTACCTGCTGCGCCGCCGTAAGTAGGATCAACACGCTACAAGTAGGATCATCAGTACTTTACTGGATAGTTCACAGTTGACAATGTTTGCACTACTTATCACTACCTGCTGGTAAATACCAATTCCCTGTGTATATTGTCCTGTATAGTATTTACCGTCTTATGTATTTTGTTTCATATATTTACAGTGCAGTGTGTTTAATGTGTGTTCTGCACTACTTCACATAGTCGTTTCTCTACACTCTATGTAGTCCTGTCATTGTGCTGCACCACAAGGCATGATTCCAATGTATACTAGCTATATTAAGGAATGACATTAAAACACTTGACTAAACATTTTGAACAAAGCTAGTTAGAATTCAGTGACTGAATTACTTAGAAATGGAAACATAGAAAGTTTATGATCTTACAAGTTTTGCAGCATCCATCTGGTGTAGTTCTTACAGTGCCCTTAAGAAAAAAAGTGTACAAATGAATAATTATTATCATGCACTTCACTCATTCATTATAAATCTGGAAACTGTACTGCAGATGAACTATGAATAGACGACTCTCGTAGAGCTAGTTACATTGAAAACTTACAGGAACACAGTCTTCTTGCTTAAATGCTGGGCATGATTGGGTAATTGGCACCAACACGAAAGCGTTATTGACTTTAGTGCAATTATATTTCATGCAGTTTTCATTTGGAGGGGTGAAGCTCTTTCCATCCTGAAACAATATGTGACACAGAAAGACAAGAATGACCAGTGTCCAGTGATAATGGAGTCATAAATAACTTTCTGAAATTAATTTTAAATCACACTTTGTTGACTGTACCTCAATCGTGTGCACAGTGTTGTCAGGTCCTGTGTAAACGCAACGTAGTTGTACACATTTTCCACAGCATTTCTCTGATTCAGGCACGTAGACGAAGCCCTGCAATCATCAGTCCAATGTATCCTTATTTATTGTATATCAGAACACTCTTATTACATAAATATTTTAGACAAATTTGTCGCACAAGCTGTTTCTAAAAGAATATCAGGAATGTATTTTTTTCCGTTTGGTTGGCTTTAAACCTGGAGAGGTTTTTGATAACTGGCTTAAGGAGACACACTACATGTCCTTGTCTGATTATTTGATATCTTTGACACATGTTTTTGTGTTCCTCTTTAGGTGTTACCTTTTGAGTTTCTTTCTAAGTTTATGGCTAAAGCTTTAGTAAAGTTTGCTCATACATTCTTGTATTGCTGAAAAGAAATGTTTACATTTTTGCCTGTTTTTGTCATTTATTGATGTTCAAAGGCATCAGATTAATTTCATCAATTCATTAAAATGTTTATGATCATGTCATTCAAAATGTTTAGCAAAAAACTATAGATAACTTATGACTAACCAAATATCCTTAAATATAATATATATTTTATTTCTAATTACTAGACCCGTACTATACTCTTAACAATAACCTGCAAACCGCTTCCTGTTATGCTACTTTGTACTTATTAGCAGTATTAAAAAAATCATACCAGACTCATAGCTATCCATCCAAATCAATATTACTAGTATTCAGAAAGTTTTATTGCCATGTGTTCTAGTGACTCTGAGTGTAGGTAAGAAGCTCAGTGTGTCTATTTAGTTCCTGACTAAATTACTCATGCAGATTAAGCCATTACCTGAGGACACGTCTTGTCACAGGTCATTTCAGAGCACTCAACAGCTCGTAGTCCAGTCTTGGGGTCCTCAGTGGAACCACAGATGCAGTCCTTACAGATGTCTCCTGGAACTTTAGCTCCAGGCTATAAATGAACAGGACACATTTAGCTGTCAGTGGTTACATCTCCAATCTGGAAAGTTGAAGTCTACATGCTGTTTTTGCAATCACACCCCTATGAACCACCACCTACACAGATTTGCTGAACTGTTCACCATGAGAGGAATTACTTTACCACTAAAATGTTTTATGTTAAAATGTTACTGAATTCATGAAGACAGTGATGTTTCTTATGAAGTTGGACCTGTCAGCCACTGAAACTACTTGGGGCATTATGCATTATCAAGCAAGACTACAGCATCTGATCTCCTCAGTTCCAGAATGCTTAAAGAGTGCTGTTAAAAGAAGAGGCAATTAACACAGTGTAATGGTGAGTGAAATGGCAGAGGTGGATACATGTGCAGATGCTCTTTAATTGAGTCTACAGTGAGGACAAAACAGGGTCCAAAAGATGAGATAACAAAATAACAAACGAACAGGGAACGAGGGCGGAGACAAGGAGGATAGCACATGGACCAAAATAAAACATGAGCACAGGGCTAAGACGGGAAGTGTAAACAAAGTCATAGACATACAGGAAAAGGCAGATTAAATGTGTTGCTGACATAAAATCCAAAATGGGCATTTTTCCTCAAAAACAACTGAATTTATTTGAAATGTGTCTTTGTATCATTTGTAAATAAATATAGGGTAAAAATCTTACCAAATATTCTTTATTGTTGAACACACAGACTTGCTTCTTGACTGCAGAAGAAAAAAGGCAGATTAAAAACAGTTGTAATAATTGTAAATACTAGCAATGTCTTTAAATGATAACCTGACTTGTACACAGTTGAGTCGATGACAGCAGCACATATATGGCAGCATTATGGTCTGGGGAATGTTTTTGCCCATTCTTTGGACCTATTCGTCCATGTGGAAGGCATTCTTAACCAATTTGGAATCCTTGCAGATTGTGTACCCTCATACATGCTGGTTGTCTTCCCTGGGGCGGATGAGATCATCCAGCAAGACAATGTGACACATCACATGGTTAGACGTGTCTGACATTAGTTGGAACAGCATGAGCAAGACTTCCAAGTACTACACTGAGCCCCTAATTCCCCAGACTTTAACCCAACTGAGTATCTGTAGGGCCACCTGGATCCTCCCCAAAGGGGAGCAGCTGTGGAATGCACTGCAGTCAGCATGGCTCCAGATACCTGTGATAACCTACCATGATCTTATAGAGTCTCCCAGGCCATCTAGCTGCTGTCTGTGCTGCACGACAGTTACTCTGAATACAAGCTGAAGGTCATAGTAATGTGCCATATAAAGTCAAGCTTGTGAGACTGAGACTCACTGCTGATAAAGAGAGAATGCCTGATCATTTATAAAAGTTGTTGTTTACAGTGCAAATTAAACATCAAATGCACAAAGTAGCCACAAAGATATAGTGGGAAGTCAGGACATTGTTGAGCAGCAGCCCTCCAAATTCCCCACTGAACACACCAAGCATACAACATCTCCCTTTTCAATTGTCGTGCCTTGGCCTGGGCCACTCCAGTGTGCGGAACGAGCCTGCCACTGTTGAAAGTGGCAAACTATTTATGATGGCCTTAATGAACAGCCCCTAAAACGCCAGGGGGACTGTGAGAGTACACCAACACGGCAGTCCTCTGGATATTGAAAGTTTCAATATGCTTAGAATACTAAGATATACCATATATTTGTATTCTGAAAACTACTTAAATTGTTAATAAATAAAAGATTGATGACGCACCACACGCCTCACAGCAGCCATCTTTCTTGATCTCATAGCCTGGTTTGTTACAGTTTTCTCTGACTGGACACTGGACAGGTGTACACACTGGACCCATGTTCTCCGCACTGCATACACATTCTTGACAGTTCATGAGCCATTTATCTCCCGGCTGCAGGTGAAACACACAATCAGAACACACAAAACAGTGGCATTTCCTTTTTCTGTTTTTTTTTCTGTTTCCTGTTCTGTATTTCTAAAGTATTTATAAGTTAAAATAATATAAGTTTAATAATATAAGTTACATTTCTGGACTTCAAAATAATTCTATAATTCATGCTGGATTTAAAGTGCAGTGCAATCTTTAGTATTTTTGAGTTTCCAGCATAGATCAGAAATGTTGTCATAAAAGAAAGAAAGAGTCTACTGACATTTCAAAACACTATACTCGGTGCTCAACCACTAACTTCTTATGACAAATCCTAAAGCATTTAACCAGCCTGTAAACTGTAGTGCTAAATGCAGAAGGTCACTAGTCTGAGATAAGTTTGGGGCCAGAACTTCACAAAAGACTATTCTAAACTGTACAGTTAGCTCACCTTCCTAGGCAGTCCATCTGGACCCACACAGCCTAAGACACAGAAGAAATACATTTATACTTGCATTTAAACACAGTTCTGGAGAAGTGTAATAAACATCCAGTCTGAGAACTTTCTGTTCAGAGATCAGTCTATGAACGCAATATATAGCCTTTAGAGTTGCATCTGTTATTTTAAGTTATATCGGTGTAGCGTCAGTATTAACTTACCACAGAAGGATGTGCATTCGCCTGAAGCAGTGTCAAAGAGTGTGGTGCCATTAGGACAGAAGCATCCTTCCTTGAAACCTTCACACACCCTATTCTCACAATTTACAAACTTGTTATTGTACCTGGATTGATGGAGAAAAAAAAAAGATCTGGCTCAATATCAACGTATAACATTTAATGAATGAAGGACTGAAGTACTACTGTAATGTGAAGAACTGTTTGTTGTAATGGCTCTATTACTTTGAATTGCAGGTTTCCTCCACCTTGGACCCACATGCCTGGTAGACTTTAGGGCTGGGACACTTGTATTCTATAAAAAGAAATGAACACTAATGAAAATCATCACCTGAATCTTTTAATCTGGCTTTTAATGAAAATTACATTTTCTGCTCTTTACCACAAAGTCCCTTTGTTGAATTTCTCCAGTCCACACATACAGACGCTTCAGCACACGAGCTGGCATAAGACTCCAGACTGAAGCAGCCAGAAGCATTGCCCATGCCGTTCACGTCATATATACAGGCCTTATAGAAGGGTTCAGGGGAAGATACATTGTGGCACTTTTCAAAGACCCTATAAAAGAACACAAACTTATGGTACAGACCGACAGCATGTGGTATGGCTGATTGCCCAATGTGATATAATATCAATATGGATGTTTATTTATTGGGATTGGTCCATTGCAGGTGGGGGATCTCATTTGCATGGCGTAGCGCTTCCCGGGGAAAGATGAAAGGGGACACACCTAGGTGAAAGGACGGCGGGAATGTTCGGGGGCGTCCGAAATCGCGTACTAGATCAGTACGTACTCAGTTGGAGCTAGAGTGCACTGTCCGTTAAAGCAGTGCACTCTTTCAGGGTGCGAGTGTGCAGTATACACACAACCTCGGACGCACTACATCCTCCATCTTACCAACGTCCTGTGACGCAAGACGTCAGACCGTCACGGTAAAGGTCCGGCTACTCATTTAAAAGCTCTTGTCTAAATATCTACTCACGCGGTGCCTAACTGTAGCTCAGAGAAAACGAAACGGCAGGAATGTAATCACTGTTTACCTCAGAAGCAGCGCTTACTCCTGTAGCGGAAGTTTACTAGCCGTAGCGTTTCACCGTGTTTTTTCCTCCGCTTCGAATTCCTCTGCGGCTCAGATGGAATCCTGGGATAGGACAGTGTGCTGGGGTTGCATACTTGAAAATGCCTGCCGGTGCAGTACGTCATCCGGGGACTTTTCACGTACTGCTTGCCGAGTATTTGGACACCCTAGTCACACTTGCGCACTGCTTTTGCGTACTGTTCAATATGGAAGTATGCGATTTCAGACGCACCCTTTGTTTGCTGTTGCTGCTGAAAGAACTGGGTCCGGTAGGTTTATGCATTGGTTGATAATTATTAGTAGTAAGCTGGCAACAAATGTTTTGAGTTGGCAGAGCTTATTTTAATACTGCCATCGATTGTTTTTAGTACACGTGCACCGGCGGGAGTAGCCAACCAGGTGAGAGCCGGAGAAGCACGTGTAGCTGCCTTAACGGTAGGTTGCTGGGTTACTACTGTTTACACTGGTCAAGGCGGGTGGATATTGGCAGTGGCAGTGATTTACTCGATGCTGAGTTAATGCTGTTTGCACATCTATTGGGTATGTGTCTGTCTCGTCGTCTTTTAGCAGTGCGTCAGCTTATTGCGCAATTTGTACAGGGTTTCGCGTGCACTCTAGTTTGGGCTTACCAATAAATTGTGTTTGGGTTTCTGCTACGGAGCAGTTATATTGCCTTTTACCTGGGTGGGTCATTTAATGTTGGGCTATCACTGGGTGTAGTGGTATTTAGGTGTATGTGTGGGAATATGTCGACACAGGCATATGGTGTGATTATTATTATTATTATTATTACTATTATTATTCTTTTTATTTATTTCTTTATTGTTATCAATGGTGGTGGTAATGATGATGTGATTGTATGAAACATAGGAGGTGAATAGTGATATTGTGTATCATGATGTAAGATCAGTCACATTAAGCCCCTTATGTATAGGGATAGACCATATGCTGAAGGCCAGCTATTAGTACATTATGTTGGATACACTTGTGAATTCTGTTGTATGTGATTGTGATTATTTTCTCTTTTTTTAGAGTGGGACCGCAGCCGGTGCTTGCGGGCCACTGTCTTTCCCTCCACTGGTTTTATTTGACTGTTTGCCATTGTGTAGCTGACAATTATATTGTGTCTAGCTAATTACACATGAGCCACCTATTGTGATTTTATGTAGTAAAGTTTGATATTAATAATATAGGATTGTGGTGTGGGCTTTGGCTGTTAAAGTTGTTGTTTGTAGACTATTGTAATAGCATATCACAGTTTGTGGCACCTTTTAAAGGTGTTCTTGGTGTTTGTTTCTTTCTTTGTTTGTTTTGTGGTCAAGGTGTGGGCTACCCTAGTGCACTGGTTGTGTTTTTTTGGTTTTGTAACATTGCGGTTGGTGACCTTGGTTGTGTGTTTGGTGATTACGTGTGTTGTGGGTTGGAAGTATTTAGGTTAGAGGAGCGCTGTGGGTTTGGGCACTTCCTTGGCCACACCTTTTTGCCTCTGTTATGCTAATTAGTCCTTGGATAATAGCCTATAGCCCCACCTGACTATTTCTGTGATATTTTTAATCCATTTTAAATAGAATAATTGTTTGAAATAAATCTGATATTTTTAAGTAATATACTGATTGGTACACGTGTGATTGGCTGGCTCTTACACTCTTTAAATTGAGTGGCCTTTGAAGGGGTCCCCCTTCCCCATAATATAGGGGTGGCGTAGTCAATGTTTTTCCGCCATTTTGTGGGGGTGCATAAGCACTGAATTTTGGGTACTCACTGAACAAATACTACCCTTAATAGATTGACCAAAGAAGTAGCATTTAATAGTTTTAATAGTAATAGTATTTAATCTATCTAGGCCATCCACAAATTCTCTTAATTTACTGCCTTTATAACTATATCTCTATTATTACATGTGTCTTACGTGCTGTTGATGACTTCGCAGATCGAGGGAGGAGGAAGAGGAGGAGGAGGAGGAGGAGGAGGAGGAGGTGGAGAAGGAGGTACATTGGTGCAGCGTGTGTTGTTGACTATCCAAGCACCTGCCATTGTCTCACATGACTCGATTTGTCCTTTAGGCAGTCTGCAGTCATTTGTCCTGTTGTTGTCACAAAAACCTTCCAAGACAATTCAGTAAAAAAAAAAACTCAACAAGTCAGAAAAAAATTCCACATATGTTGCCATGTATACTACTGCTGCTGCTTAGACAAAACCTTATATGATCATTGATGTCAATTATTATATTCTAATGACAAAATACTCCTCATTTAGTGTTAGACTTGGTTGAGGTTCCACTAAATGTGGAAAAAAAACATTTAATATGAATATTTTTATATGAATAAACTACAGATTATTTTATAGGCTTTATGTTTCGTGATGAGTAGACGAATAGAAACAAGATTCGAAGTGATTTTTAACAAAGTCGCATTAAATTAATTTGCAAACTAAGCAAATGTTTTTTTCTTCTCTAGTAAAAGTACTATTTTAGAGATAAAGGTTTTGGTCCAACAACAATGATACAAAAGTGACGCACAATATAAAGTACATCATAACCTGCCAGAAGTACAATAGTTGACAAGAATAAAATATTATTATGTTACTAAATCAAGTAAACATTTACTGTAATTAATGTAAAACAAACAACAACATACAGACAGGTAATGAAAAACATGAGACATGGAGAAACGCAAGTGCACAGGACAACAAATGCATGATACAATTATGTAACACGCATCCAATCATGCTCTGTGGCATGTATAAAGACGCTGAGCAGGACTCGTAATATAACATTGAAAGCATTTTGCTGGAATGGTTGAGAGCCACTTGTCCCCTTAGACAATGTAATGCAAATCAGTACAAATTTTTTGTGATGTGCAACATTTATTATCCTATGCAACATTTCTATCCTTATAGAGTTTGATGGGCATGTAAATAATATGAATTGTTTACTATGGCCTTTATAATCAATAGATCCCAATCCAGCTGGACGGGAGATTTTAAACAGACTTGTTATCGAATGCTCTGCACCACCATCATAATCATATCCTAATTAAGATGTATCTTTTGGAAGAATAGTATTCTATCCCTCCAGTACTGCAGATACTTGTACAATGCATGTGAAAGCACAGTGAATTTGTTCTAGCAGTTCATCACAGTGGCCCAGCGTCTTACTAAGACATCTTATGTTGGTTTTTCTTAATTTGTCTCCCATATGTGCATATAGCATGTGTGCATATTACATGTTGTGGACCTGTAGTTGTACTTACCACACTGTCCCTCGGTGTTGTGGTGGAATAAAGAAAATGGTAAAGTGACCAAAAAGTTCATGCCTGAGAAAATAATCTCAGCTTTGATAGCAGGAATGTTGACAATCATCTTAATCCCAGTACTGGTGATGGTAAAGTGCGCATTAGAGAAAGTTGGTTTCACCGTTACATTGTTGACCAAAACCTGTTAAAAAATAGAGTTTAAGGTAGAGTATTGATTAAAACACAAACCCTGAAACACTGCATTAAATGCTAAATCCTGATCCTAGACCTGTTCATAAAACAGTTTTTCCATAGGAGGCATTTTGCTACACCATATGAGTGGACATATAGACTCTGTAGAGAATTACAAATTGTGGCTGTCTAAAAACAAACATTACGACAGTGTTGTGCTGATAGGGGCGTTACTGTAAAGTTTACATTTTTAGCGTTTTCATGAAAAATACTGATTGTATGTGTATATAACTGCTCAAAGCTGTGTTTGCTAGTCATGTATTGGCTAGAGTTATACTAATAATTAACTACAATTGTCAATGCAGATGCAATAATTACATTAACAATCGGTAATTCATAAGATATAAAGATATAAAGTCACTTAAAGCAAAAGGATTTTAATCAAAACTCCAAGTTGGTTAATATTACAAAATGTATTTTTAACTCTGACTTAAGAGTTAAGTTTATCAGTTTGTACCAGTTTAAAACACTTACTGTGTTCACTGTTGGGTTTCTTTTCTGTTTCAAGTCAATTCTATCTGAATTATAGTATACAGTTAAACTCTCAGGACAAGCCAAACCCTGTGGTTGATTACAATAGTAGTTTGTGATGTGAACACTGAAGTTGTACTTCTTGATGATTTCCTGGACCAACACGTATGTGCAGTTCCCTTGGAAAGCATAATACTGTCCATCAAAAGTCACGTAATGAGGATCTCCCCAGCCCATGCATTTACCTTTAGGAAACAAGAACAAAATTACCGTACAAGGAATATCCTACCTGCTCTGCTTTACTTTGTTTACAGCCAATAAATGCACATAATTAAGATTTCCTACGGTTAGTCTTAAGTATAGTTTTTGTGATTTACAGTATTTGTTTAATGTGTGTTGTATGGCGTTAAATCAGTGTCACACACACACAAACACACACTCTGTGCTGATGTTCCCCTAAAATTTCACAACCGGAATTTTTTGTAACTGAATTATTTCTTACCTAAAAATCCAAGACCTGATTTTTCAATAACACCAAATTTCACACACCTTTTTTTTCAAAAACTTAATTTCAGGTTCAAATTCACACTGATTGGTGACACTGATTTTACCACTGATTAAACTAGTATTGTTTTGCTGAAAGATGTGGTCAGACTAAACTCACATGGACATTCAAAATCGAAGCAACACCCATTTTTAACCTTCTCCGGTTGAGAGTTTGGATTTTCGCACACTGGTCTAGAAGGATGTGAATTGTTGCACACAAACGTCATGTTGACATAACCATCTATGCATTTTTTTACCAAACAGTCCTCAGTCCAAGTTTCTCCATTCTGTTGTTGTGAGGAATAGAAAGAAGACAGCAAAAACACAATCAAAAATACAGATTTACTCATTTCTGATAAACTACCAGTGGGCGTGGTGAGTTATCCAATAAGAACTTCAATGGTAATTACCACAGGCACAACTTAATAATTAATTCATGACCAGCACTATATAACCACTTACATGCTTTTTGTATGAAATCCTGTTTCCTAGGGAGCTCTTAGTATTCCTAGTACTCAAATTCGGTCTTTGTCTCAAGACAGTAAATGAACTGTCTTTCATGTCTTAACTGGATTGAATTATTTGTTTATTATTTGTTTGCTGATACTCATTGGTATAAAATTCAAACATCCCCTAAATGCAGATCAGCATGTTATCATTGCTATGTTATCACCTAATAATTAAAATGCATATTTGTTGTTTGGTTTACATTCAGTTAAATTCAGGTGGTGATTCTGAATAAGTTTTAAATATGATAGAACAGAGAATAACTTACAGTGAAATTAAAGAAGAAGATAATAACATGTAAAATTGTAAATTATTTTACTATATATATATATATATATATATATATATATATATATATATATATATATTGCATTATATAAGAGCACATTATAGTTCTACAATTACTGTAGTCCATCTGTTTTTCTGCATACACTGCATTTCCAATAATAATGTGACACATGAGCCCATAATGCATGTTTACACTGTAACAGTCCATTTCAGATGAGCCCATGCTTTGAGAAGTCAGGATATTCTTGGCTTACACTGTACATAGTATAATCTTAACTTATATTTGTTATAAATGCGTCAAAATGAACTATGTTTATTGACAAGTATTTTTGATGTGGTGATACCCATCACAGAGCAAGTTGTTTTAATGTAGCGCTGTCTGAGTAAATGACAGGTCACAGGGATTAAATTTTTTTAGACTGGATTTTTCCAGATTCCCAAATCTTTACCGTAGAGCAGGGGTATTTAATTAGAATTCAGTACGATCCACCTAGAGGAGATTTCCTCAGGCCAAGGTCCGGACCATCATCATTTCTAACTTGTGTTATGATTCAGTGTCATATGCTGTATACTGAAGTAGCCCAGTATCAGCATCTTATACCATCAGCTACTAAAACACAAACACATCACACATACTGTTCAGTATATTTCAGTATATTTACTGTTTAAATGCTGAACTGAAATGCTAAACTTAATAAATGCTTTTTTCAGTTTAAACTGGTTTATTACCATTTTTAATGAGCTCATATTAAACAGCATAATATTTGTAACAAAATTATCAGTAATAAACAAAGTAAATCAAACAAATATACCCAATACTGCAATCTTTACATTTAGACCCTTAATTTTAAACAAAAAAAGCTAATTAAATAAATACAGTAAAAACTGCAGTCATTAAACGCACACTCTGTTATTTTAAACTAAATCTGTAATTTTTAAACGTAGATCTTGAATTGTTACTGCTGTACTGTTCGTACCGGTCAGATCTGGTCTGCACGGTTCTCTGGGTTGGGTTCTCTAGCTGCGCGTGCTAGCTCTGCTGTTTGCTGATACTCACTGTATTCAGCTGCGTGCAGTGTCGTATCAGATTAGTAGTGTTAAATGTCTTTGTCTTGGTTCCCCAATGAGACACGCTGATTTTATACATTTTAAAAACGTCCTGGATGAGTCTGTCACGTACGGTAAACACTTGCAGACGAACATGTTTACATGTACAGCGCATTTTTCTCTGCGACTTCGCTGCTCTGTCGAAAAATAAAGGGTGTATATTTCCACCTAGTGGTTCAGATAGGAATTGGAGAAATATCGGCCGATCACCAATCGCATATTTTGATTAAAAATCGGCCGATACCGATACACAGCCGATCGATCTTTCCATCTCTATTTATAATAAAAAGTAAATAAAATGTTTAGTCTTGTTAACTGAATTACACATCCTAACAGTTTATCTCCCTCTTGTATTCCTCCACACTCTCTCGTTTAGTGAGAGAAGTGAGCTCTTGGTTGTCCAGCTAGGACTTTAAATCTGGGCTAAATTGTGTTTTCACACTCATATGAGATATCCGGGCCGTTCTATATGAAGTGTGCATGTTCTCCCCGTGCTTGAGTGGGTTTCCTCCGGGTACTCCGGTTTCCCCCCACAGTCCAAAGACATGCATGTTAGGTTGATCGCTCACTCCAAACTGTCCATAGGTGTAAGGGAGTGTGTGTTGGCCATGCGATGGACTGGCGGCCTGTCCATGGTGTACCCGCTGTTGCCTGAGGATGCTGGGATTGTCTCCAGCCCCCGTGACCCCGAATAGCGGGATAAAGCGGAAGATAATGGATGGGTGGGTGGATGGATGTAAGATACGTGGCTGCTTTTAATTAGCACCACAGTCTCAAAACATACAAGACGTTGGTTTGGAGCTGCCTGTGGGAAGTACACACATCTCGGTTTCGGTCCATTCCTGGTTTGTCGCCGTCGATTTTTCTTTTTTTTAGAGCACGCCATTTCACTCGCTTTATTCTCAACTGCTGCTTCTCGCCTGTGTGCACGCTGTGCACAGATCTGATTGGCTGAGAAGCACATTTGGTGATTTTACTACGCACGCGATTGGTCTGTGAGGTTACTGCGCCGCCCGTATACCGTAAAGACAAGAACAGTAACGGCGCTTAAAATAAACACGGTCAACATTAAATCCTTCTCACTAGATTAACAGTTTGGGTCCGCATTGGACAGCATCTGGGTCTGGACCCGGACCACGGTCTGCCTATTAGTGACCTCTGCTGTAGAGGGTGATATACCCAAGATTGTTGCAATTGGTTACTGTGGAACATTAGTTGTTAGGGGCACTGTTTTGAAGTGGTCAACCTTGACCTATCCTTGTTAATAAAGGACTAGGCCTTTCCTGTGTGCCCCCTTTATACCTGAGCATGATTGCACCAGCTGTTTAAGAGGGTTTTTTATTTTTTGATCAATCCTGGTCATGAATTGCTGCTGTGCCAACTTTTTGAGGGCATCAAGTTTAGAATGAGCATGTATTTACAAAAACCCAATGAAGTCAGTAAGACTTTGCACTGTTTTTGTTTAAGTACAAATTAAGGTATTTTCATAAGTCACTGCTTTCTGTTTTTAATATGCGTTTTACCTACTGTCCCAAGTTTGAGTTGGTTTTGCAGTCAACCACATAACCACACTGATGTCATTTGATGAAAAAAATTGGGAAAGTAAACAAAGAATACAACAGCTAAATAATGATATTCTTGTGCTTTTGCACATGCCACCTGCAAATGATCAGTATATAAGTTTATATAATACTATACATAGTTTAATCATTTGAAAACATCAGAGAATGCAATTACTCTATAAAAAGAAATGTCATAGTCAGTTTTAAACTGGTGTGTGGTCAAGACATGTTCCATTTGCTTTTAACTGAAAATACAAGTGGAACATTTGCAAACAGAGTTTAATGAATATGGGTGTGTTTATCTGATTTACCTTTCTTGGTGGATCAAGATACTGGCAGTCCTTAGGTGGTTTAGGCGTAGAAGTAATGGTAGTAGTGGGTTCACTAACAGTGGTGGTAGGAGGTTTTGTAGAAGGAAGAGGAGTGGAAGTAGAAGTAATGGTAGTAGTGGGTTCACTAACAGTGGTGGTAGGAGGTTTTGTAGAAGGAAGAGGAGTGGAAGGGCAAGGTTGAGCCGTCTTGAGAACTTCACACGCTGAACCACAATCAACTTTAAAACACTGCCCCGCCACATTAACTTCGTTATACATGAAAGAGCCTGGAATTAGAATTGATCAACAACGATTAAACAAAAGGGATTAATAACTTGGACAAAAAGCTAATTTCTGTAAGATTCTCTTTTCATTTTTTTTATTAATGTTGTTTGTATAACCTGTTCTATCAGCTGATATTCTACCCTCGATGAATTTACATTGCATCAAAATACACAACCGTATTCTTTCTCCTGGCTACTAGAAATACCTTTAAGTGCCTTACATGGTTTAAAACAACAAACAAACAAAGATTTCACACGAAATATTCAGAAACAAATTTTCCTGCTTTTTCCATACTGCTGAAAAACAGATGAGAGTGGTGCAGGGCAACATTGCCTTAAATAATGGCAAACCGTAGGTCTAAGTATTTGTCAGTAATAATATGAAAAACAACCTGCACTTGCCTGGGCGGAACGTTTTGGTTTCATATGTGCACACACATGGTGTAGTTGTGTTGACTACTTGATGATCAGGAGTTTTGGTTATCGTTTCAGTCTTTGTAATCACATGAAAAGTGCTTTGTGTTGTTTTCGCTGAAGTGATTGGCACAAGTGTCGAAGTTCTTGCTGGTGTGCTTACTGCTAATGTTGTTGAAGGAACTTCAGTTGTTGTTAAAACAATATTTGTTGAAGTTGATGGAGTTATACTGATAGTTGTAGGTGTCATTTCAGTAGTTGATGGAGATGTGATTGAAGGTCCTGATGTTGAGCCAACTGGTGTTGGGGACACTGTGACACTTGTGGAACTTTCTTGGGTAGGCCCTGTTGTAGTTTGTGTTGTTGTTGTTGGTGGTAGGCGTGTAGTTTCTGATGATGTTGAGCCAACTGGTGTTGTTTTGCCTGTTGTTGGGGACACTGTGACACTTGTTGTGGAACTTTCTTGGGTAGGCCCTGTTGTAGTTTGCGTTGTTATTGTTGTTGTTGATATGTTTGTACTGCAATTACAGCACTGTACCTGTATTTCATAGTTGTAACATGGTGGTCCATTCTGATCTATGTTATCACAAAGAAGACCAAATGAAGTGTTACATGTTACTTTTTGCCCCACTTCTTCTAAAGTATCATTCTTGTAATCTTTGGCTCTGCATTTAATCATTTTTGGTTCTTTACAGGCAATAATTCCTGATTCCCACATGGCAGCTATTGATTCAATGTCATCTCCAGTGTTTATTGATGTATCAGGGTAACTGGTATCCAACCACTCTGACCACTGGCAGGATATGTCCATACAGTTGGGTGGTGGTGGTGTTTTGCCTGTTGTTGGGGACACTGTGACACTTGTTGGGGAACTTTCTTGCGTAGGCCCTGTTGTAGTTTGCGTTGTTGTTGGTGGTGGTAGGTGTGTAGTTTCTGATGATGTTGAGCCAACTGGTGTTGTTTTGCCTGTTGTTGGGGACACTGTGACACTTGTTGTGGAACTTTCTTGAGTAGGCCCTGTTGTAGTTTGCGTTGTTGTTGGTGGTGGTAGGTGTGTAGTTTCTGATGATGTTGAGCCAACTGGTGTTGTTTTGCCTGTTGTTGGGGACACTGTGACACTTGTTGTGGAACTTTCTTGAGTAGGACTTGTTGTAGTTTGCGTTGTTATTGTTGTTGTTGATATGTTTGTACTGCAATTACAGCACTGTACCTGTATTTCATAGTTGTAACATGGTGGTCCATTCTGATCTATGTTATCACAAAGAAGACCAAATGAAGTGTTACATGTTACTTTTTGCCCCACTTCTTCTAAAGTATCATTCTTGTAATCTTTGGCTCTGCATTTAATCATTTTTGGTTCTTTACAGGCAATAATTCCTGATTCCCACATGGCAGCTATTGATTCAATGTCATCTCCAGTGTTTATTGATGTATCAGGGTAACTGGTATCCAACCACTCTGACCACTGGCAGGATATGTCCATACAGTTGGGTGGTGGTGGTGTTTTGCCTGTTGTTGGGGACACTGTGACACTTGTTGTGGAACTTTCTTGAGTAGGCCCTGTTGTAGTTTGCGTTGTTGTTGGTGGTGGTAGGTGTGTAGTTTCTGATGATGTTGAGCCAACTGGTGTTGTTTTGCCTGTTGTTGGGGACACTGTGACACTTGTTGTGGAACTTTCTTGAGTAGGCCCTGTTGTAGTTTGCGTTGTTGTTGGTGGTGGTAGGTGTGTAGTTTCTGATGATGTTGAGCCAACTGGTGTTGTTTTGCCTGTTGTTGGGGACACTGTGACACTTGTTGTGGAACTTTCTTGGGTAGGCCCTGTTGTAGTTTGTGGTGTTGTTGTTGTTTTAGGTGGTAGGCTTGTAGTTTCTGATGATGTTGAGCCAACAAGTGTTGTTTTGCCTGTTGTTGGGGACATTGTGGAACTTTCTAGGGTAGGCCCTGTTGTAGTTTGTGTTGTTGGTGGTGGTGGTAGGCGTGTAGTTTCTGATGATGTTGAGCCAACTGGTGTTGTTTTGCCTGTTGTTGGGGACATTGTGGAACTTTCTTGGGTAGGCCCTGTTGTAGTTTGTGTTGTTGTTGGCGGTGGTAGGCGTGTAGTTTCTGATGATGTTGAGCCAACTAGTGTTGTTTTGCCTGTTGTTGGGGACACTGTGACACTTGTTGTGGAACTTTCTTGGGTAGGACTTGTTGTAGTTTGCGTTGTTATTGTTGTTGTTGATATGTTTGTACTGCAATTACAGCACTGTACCTGTATTTCATAGTTGTAACATGGTGGTCCATTCTGATCTATGTTATCACAAAGAAGACCAAATGAAGTGTTACATGTTACTTTTTGCCCCACTTCTTCTAAAGTATCATTCTTGTAATCTTTGGCTCTGCATTTAATCATTTTTGGTTCTTTACAGGCAATAATTCCTGATTCCCACATGGCAGCTATTGATTCAATGTCATCTCCAGTGTTTATTGATGTATCAGGGTAACTGGTATCCAACCACTCTGACCACTGGCAGGATATGTCCATACAGTTGGGTGGTGGTGGTGTTTTGCCTGTTGTTGGGGACACTGTGACACTTGTTGTGGAACTTTCTTGAGTAGGCCCTGTTGTAGTTTGCGTTGTTGTTGGTGGTGGTAGGTGTGTAGTTTCTGATGATGTTGAGCCAACTGGTGGTGTTTTGCTTGTTGTTGGGGACACTGTGACACTTGTTGTGGAACTTTCTTGGGAGGGCCCTGTTGTAGTTTGTGTTGTTGTTGTTGCTGGTAGGCGTGTAGTTTCTGATGATGTTGAGCCAACTGGTGTTGTTTTGCCTGTTGTTGGGGATACTGTGACACTTGTTGTGGAACTTTCTTGGGTAGGCCCTGTTGTAGTTTGTGGTGTTGTTGTTTTAGGTGGTAGGCTTGTAGTTTCTGATGATGTTGAGCCAACAAGTGTTGTTTTGCCTGTTGTTGGGGACATTGTGGAACTTTCTTGGGTAGGCCCTGTTGTAGTTTGTGTTGTTGTTGGTGGTGGTAGGCGTGTAGTTTCTGATGATGTTGAGCCAACTGGTGTTGTTTTGCCTGTTGTTGGGGACATTGTGGAACTTTCTTGGGTAGGCCCTGTTGTAGTTTGTGGTGTTGTTGGTGGTGGTAGGCGTGTAGTTTCTGATGATGTTGAGCCAACTAGTGTTGTTTTGCCTGTTGTTGGGGACACTGTGACACTTGTTGTGGAACTTTCTTGGGTAGGCCCTGTTGTAGTTTGCGTTGTTATTGTTGTTGTTGATATGTTTGTACTGCAATTACAGCACTGTACCTGTATTTCGTAGTTGTAACATGGTGGTCCATTCTGATCTATGTTATCACAAAGAAGACCAAATGAAGTGTTACATGTTACTTTTTGCCCCACTTCTTCTAAAGTATCATTCTTGTAATCTTTGGCTCTGCATTTAATCATTTTTGGTTCTTTACAGGCAATAATTCCTGATTCCCACATGGCAGCTATTGATTCAATGTCATCTCCAGTGTTTATTGATGTATCAGGGTAACTGGTATCCAACCACTCTGACCACTGGCAGGATATGTCCATACAGTTGGGTGGTGGTGGTGTTTTGCTTGTTGTTGGGGACACTGTGACACTTGTTGTGGAACTTTCTTGGGTAGGCCCTGTTGTAGTTTGTGTTGTTGTTGTTGGTGGTAGGCGTGTTGTTTCTGATGATGTTGAGCCAACTGGTGGTGTTTTGCTTGTTGTTGGGGACACTGTGACACTTGTTGTGGAACTTTCTTGGATAGGCCCTGTTGTAGTTTGTGTTGTTGTTGTTGTTGTTGGTGGTGGTAGGCGTGTAGTTTCTGATGATGTTGAGCCAACTGGTGTTGTTTTGCCTGCTGTTGGGGACATTGTGGAACTTTCTTGGGTAGGCCCTGTTGTAGTTTGCGTTGTTATTGTTGTTGTTGATATGTTTGTATTGCAATTACAGCACTGTACCTGTATTTCATAGTTGTAACATGGTGGTCCATTCTGATCTATGTTATCACAAAGAAGACCAAATGAAGTGTTACATGTTACTTTTTGCCCCACGTCTTCTAAAGTATCATTTTTGTAATCTTTGGCTCTGCATTTAATCATTTTTGGTTCTTTACAGGCAATAATTCCTGATTCCCACATGGCAGCTATTGATTCAATGTCATCTCCAGTGTTTATTGATGTATCAGGGTAACTGGTATCCAACCACTCTGACCACTGGCAGGATATGTCCATACAGTTGGGTGGGGGTGGTGTTTTGCCTGTTGTTGGGGACACTGTGACACTTGTGGAACTTTCTTGAGTAGGCCCTGTTGTAGTTTGCGTTGTTGTTGTTGTTGGTGGTAGGTGTGTAGTTTCTGATGATGTTGAGCCAACTGGTGGTGTTTTGCTTGTTGTTGGGGATACTGTGACACTTGTGGAACTTTCTTGGGTAGGCCCTGTTGTAGTTTGTGTTGTTGTTGGTGGTGGTAGGCTTGTAGTTTCTGATGATGTTGAGCCAACTGGTGTTGTTTTGCCTGTTGTTGGGGACACTGTGACACTTGTTGTGGAACTTTCTTGGGTAGGACTTGTTGTAGTTTGCGTTGTTGTTGTTGATGGAGGTGCTGAGCAGGTCTCACACTTCATGGTAGTCTCATTGATGTATGGCCTGTCTGGAGGGCATTTGGGAAAACATCCTACAAAATAAAATGAAGGGATATACATCATCATTCATAATCAATATTTAATATACAATAAATTTAGTGCACATAGTAATAATATATCCTTGGCTTTTATTTGTCTGATACGATCCTTGAGAGGGATGTTGTGGCTTCAGATAAGAACTTTTTACACTCTTTTTCCATCTGTCCTACCAGACATGCCAATAATTCTTTCATGTCCTGCTTAATCTTCATTTAGTTAGGTTAACTCAAATCAAATATTCTTCCCTATTTGTATTGTAGTGGTATGTGTGTATTTGTACTAATTAATACAACATATATAAATAGATTGTGTTAAATAGATTGTTTTGTACAGTAACAAATAAATGGTATAGTTAAGAGTAGGATTACACATTTATCTGGACTCTAATTACTAAAAGCATGTTTACTATTCTGTTAAAATTCACAAAAAAGGGCTCAACTGGCAAACCTGAACACAAAACACCACCCTCGTAGGAATAAGAAAAACATGCAACATGCATGCAAACTTAACATTTAACATTATGATATGCTATGACACAAAAAAGAAAAAATTTAAAGGAGAATTATATGTATAAATTAGAGTTTATAGTTTATATTGAAGATCATTAAGAAGACCATTAAGAAGCACTACACTCGAACAAAAAGGAATGACAAACCCCAGAATTTTTAATAGCCTGCTCATGACCTCTGACCTAAACTGCTGGGCAGAAGGGCAAACCACGAAAGCATGATAGTAGTTGTCTGTCAAAGCTGGGCAATATAGGGATACATCACTATGGCTAAATCCCATACGGTGCAGTTTAGAGGCTTTAATATTGTATTGACTGTTAATGGTTTTAAATTGCTGGTTATAGATGAGATGTTATAACATTTTTATCCAGTTGAGATTACATGTTTCTTTTAAATCTAAGGTCCATTCTTTAAATGGGAGTGAAACAGAGCTATCCTTGGAGCTGTACATACTAAAAAGATAAAGAAAGTTATCTGGTATATTGTATTTTCCCCTTGAGCTTACCACCAGAAATGACTGATACCAGGCTGGTTATTCCTCTCTTGCTCCAGGCTTATAATAACTTTGTCTATAAATAAAATGTAATGTCTATGAATGGAATGCTGTTAATGCCCAGTCCTAAATAAACTGCCCTCAATGTCTAAAGTTGGTTTGTGTTGCTTGTCCAATGTCTAATATAACATAATTGATGAGATATAAAAACAGTGATAGTAATAACAATCTGGAGCTTTGAGACATCCCAGATTCTTAGGTGTTTGGAGTGTGGAGTCATTTCAGATTTTACATTATACTTCAAATAGTATTGGCAACATTCCCCATTGTGTACTGAGCCTTCTATTATCCTGTTTGTCTCTTGTGTATTACCTTTGCTAGTTTATAATTCCAGCCTACTGTTTCAAACATTGCATCTTCTAACCTTTTGTATATGTTAATTGTACCTCAGTTTAAAGTCCTGAAGTTGCCAATCATGCACATCCTCCTGAATATTCCAATCTTCTAGAGGTTTTTAGTAATAAAAAGGCAACCAAACAACCCCTTCAGTGGGAATACGATTATGGCATTAAGTTATTTGACAACCAGTTACTCTCTAAATCTTGTGAAGCCGGCATAAAAAAATATGTACAGGAGGTTTTTGATTAAGGTTTCATCCGTCCTTCCAGATCTCTTGCTGCAGGCTTCTTTTTTTAAAAAAGAAGGACAGAGGTTTACGACTTGGATTATCAAGGTTTGAACCAAATCACTAAAGCTTATGCTTATCCTCTGCCATTTGTCACTTATAAGGTGCTACTGTTTTTACGAAGCTGGATCTACATATTGCTTGCAATCTTGTCAGAATTAAAGAAAGTGATAAATGAAAAACAGATTTCCACACCACTAGGGGGCACTATAAGTATTTGGTAATTATCTTTATTTTGCATAATAACCCATCAGTTTCCCAGGATTTCATCCATGATGTACTTCAGGACATGTTGGGTCGCTTCATAATAGCTTACATGATATTCTAATTTATTCTCCTGACTTGTCTACCCACGTCCAACATGTATATGACATCCTCTTGCAAACCTCCAGTTAGCCCAATACACTGACGTGTTAGTTTAGCCTCTGCCTTGCAGTAGCCTCTTACGAGCCTAGCCTGTAGCACATTGACAATCAACAGCTTAGCACACTAGCTTTCCTCCTGAATAAGTTTTTGGAAATCCACCTCAATAGTATTGTGACTTGGATGTGAGCACTGTTACTATGTTTAAATGTCATTTTATGTTTTACTGTAAGTCTTAAAGTTTTATTGAGTAAATACACTGCTACTGCTATGCACTGCCAAATGCTGTGCCTTTGATAAATTCTCTGCATTTGTGTGCACCACCATGTGCATTTTGAAAAGCAACATTACTATACATTGTGCTGCTGAGCGGCAATTGTTTTTGCATGCATAGTCTCATTAGTTGCTTAGTTAAGAAGGCTTTATAGACTGCTGTGAGGAGTCAAGTGAATATTAAATATTCTCATGAGATTCTGAGCTGTTACAATTATTTTATGTGCCACATGCTTTTAACCAGCAAGCCAATTTTAACCTGTTGGTGGGATTAAACTAAAGTTATATTTTCTTAATTATTTAAGATATTTCTACCGTGGAAATTCCAGTTAGTTTCAAACACCTGCATTGTTTTGCTGTTGTAAGCTTGTTGAAGGTGGAAGGGTATCAACAATCTGTAATCTTTACCAGAGTACTATTGCTTAAAGTGTAGGCAAGTGTCCTTTAGAGGGACACTTGCCACACTGTGACACCTTGGCAAATTACAGAACTGCTTTTTTGATTTGCTGTTTTGAGCTTTATGCAGGCACGTCTTGGGTATTTGACCCTGCTTAATTCACAGTTCCACCTGCTCCCATTGCCCCTGCATCCACTTGGGCTAAAAACAAACCTAAACCGTCCCAGTGGACTCTAACATTGATTCATTACAGGCTTGTGACACGCTTGTGCCATTCACAAGATTTTTTTTCCCTTTGACCCATAACATTTCTGTGCATGAACTGATGGCCATCTTAGCGACCCCTAATGAAACCTTGGGGATCTCCCCTTTTGAGGCAATGACAGGCCAACAGACGACCTGGCCCTTGCACCTGCTCTACCAACCAGGTGAGCAAAGCATGGCAGCGGCAGTATATGACAGATTTGCCCAAACATATTGGGCACATTCAACTTTATCCAGCAACAGCTGGAGAAAAATGGACGCAAGGCCTAGTTAAACCAAGTTAAACAGCAAACTTTTGCTTTCTTTTTACTTCACACAATTCAGCATAGGTGGAGTGCAACAGACCAACATTAAAAGCTTAGTTTTTTTGCCTTTCACTGTACTCATCTCCAAGACATTATAAGCCCGCTCTTTCCTTTGTTGTTATGGGGAATGTGAGATCGCTCACCAATAAGACTGACGTGCTGACGATGCTAATGCGGCATCAGAGGGAATACCAAGAGTGTAGCGTCATGGTGTCTACATGGTAGCGTCATGGTGTCTAACCACGCTAACTCTGGATACGCTCGTATTTATCTACGGCTTTCACCTCATTCAGGCGGACAGGATGGTAAAGCAAAGGATGTGGACTGGCAGTATTTGTGAACGATAGATGGTGTACCTATGGGTAAATCACTATTAAGGAACAAATCTGCTGGTCTTGAGGGAATTCTCTCATGTTATCACGATAGCTGTGTACGTTTTCCCCATTTGCTAACGCTGACCCTGCTTGCGATGTCCTGCAGGCTGCAGACACAGCACCCATACGCCCTCCTTCTTACTTTTGGAGACTTTAATCATGTTTCTTTATCCTCCACTTTCTCCCAGTGTGTAACCTGCCACACCAGAGACAATAAAATATTGGATATGCCAACACAAAGGAGGCATATAACTCATCACCTCTCCCTCCCCTTGGAAGATCCCCTTGATATACAAATCCCTTGTACACAGAGAACCAGCTGTCACCTGCATGACAAAGAAATGGTCTAAGGACAGTGAAGGGTCTCTGAAAACTCAGGGGCTTAAGTCCAGATAGAATCAGTGCCAGGCTCCTCAGTTCCTGTGCAGATCAGTTGTGGAGGGTAGTTGAGCACATGTTCCACATGAGCCTAAAGTTGGGAAGAGTACCACAGCTATTAAAAAAAAAAAATAGTGTGGTACCTGTGCCAAAAACACAACACCCAGAGGACATCATCCAAGTATTTCCACACCTCTAATGGAATGGTCTTGGCACCATTCCTCTTCATCCAGAAGACCAAAGAACTGGTGGTGGATGTCCACAGGTGCAGATACCCCCCTCCATCAGTGAACATCCAGGGTATGGACATTGAGAGAGTGGACTCTTATAAGTACGTAGGTGTTCATCTAAACAACAAACTGGACTGGTCAATTAATAGTACTGCACTTTACAAAAAAGACCAGAGCAATGAGTAGACTGAGGTCATTTGAAGTGCAGGGAGCACTCCTGAGGACTTTCTTTTCTTATCTTATCCTATTCTGTCTTATCCACTTAGCCTGCCTACCACAGCACCGGGTCTTATCTCCTGAAACAAGGCCTTCCAGCCACAAATTCCAAAAGTCTTGGTTTCTTCATAAGCACATTACTAGCCAGTAAATATCTTACTGGAACAATGTAAAAGCACCTATCAGTGACTACTAGGGGGAGCCTCAGTCCAAACAAAACTAGGTGCACAGTATGTAGCCAAGCTCTCAACTGTAGCTTAGAACTGCATACTTTTAAGACTGGTTTTAGTCTGATGCAGTGCAAGAAAAAAACAGGGTTGGGAGAATATAATAGTCCAAGTTAATTGTGCTGTAAAAGAATAGAGAGAATGAGGTGAAGGGGAGTGAGGGGAGGTAGATGCACCAGCTCCTAACCCATCATAATTTAAAGGACATACTGCTTCAGGGATGGTATGAACACATAAAGAAAAGGAGACAGAAGTAGCCATTCCTCTGATAGAATGAGCTCTTTAGGGGTCTAAAAGCGCATGGTAGTTCAGGGCTAAGCACCAGCTAATATGAAAGTGTCAAACACATAAATATAACGGGATTTGAGTCTCTAGCTTCTGATTATTAAAACATTTTAATTTTTTGCAAATTCAAGGAATATGGCTTAAAAAACTGCTCCGCCCGTGCTGTTCGACTTCTATAGGCATTGTGTGTGATGTAGATAGTGGACAACAACATTGGAAGATGCACTTATGGTAATGCAAATGACAAAAAGGGTTGTTGTTTTTGGCTGCAATAAATAACTGTACAGTGGAACCCCTGTGCACAAATGGCCCAAAGACCCCAAAATATTCAGAAATAAATGGACTAAATTTGTCAACTTTAAACAGGCACATTAAGAGAGACCATCGTCTCATCATCTGTAACACTCACGTAGGCTTACATGATGATTGAATCTTAAGACTGACACTTTTCCAATTATATGGGCATGTAAGGAAACCAACAAGTCTCTGCATAATCGGAGTGGCCAAGGCTCCTATGATAGGAGCTGAATAATCTATACTAATGAAAGTTTCCCTAGCCAACATAGGGCAACCAGGAGGAGAGATAAGCCCTGTTCTCGTACTCTGGCTAGTGTGGCTGGTAGGAAATCGGTTTCTGTCCTCTTTTCTTTTCGCTAACAGACATCCACAGAAGTAGAATCGTTTGCCCACCCCTGGCCAAAAATTCAACTGTATGTGTTTGCAACTTTGAATCTCCTACCAGCCACACTAGCCAGACTACGAGAACAGGGCTTATCTCTCCTCCTGGTTGCCCTATGTTGGCTAGGGAACCTTTCACCCAATGGTGCAACCTCCAGGGGTGCCGCTTTCAAAAACTAGTGAATTTCTCCACAATCTCAGGGTAGCTACGCACTTCACTGAAATTCTGACATGATTAAGTGGTGGCATGAACTTAAGTGCAGAGAATGACACTGAAAATCTCTCATTCTCAACAGGCTGAAGGGAAGGCTGAAGTGGATGACATCAGGCCCAAGAAATGGAGACAGGTCCTAAAAGGGACAGAGTGGCCACTGTGGAAAAGAGATATGCAGTGTTTAAAAGACAGCATATGTTCTTCTTAGACTGTGGCACAGAATGAGTTGGAGTTGAGTTTCAGTCCCAGGTATGTTATCTCCTGACTGGGTGTAAAACAACTCTTGATGTTCAGAGGTGAGGACAACAAGCCAGGAGCATGGAAGCGCTGGCTGGCTGCAGTTGCACACTACGTTTTCTGCATATCCTTAGAATCTGGAGCAGGGGCCAGCCGGGATTGAGAAAGAACTTGTGAAGAGGGTTGGATGGGGTTTTCATTGGTGGAAAGTCAAAATCTGCCTTTGTTGATGAAAACAAGAAGAGAAATCCCCAAGTTTGTCTATAAACAATTGAGTGGAAGAGCGTTGAAGAAGAGAAGGAGAAATTAAAAGTCTTCACGGAGGGAAGTGAGAATAATAAAACTGGAAGCTGCACCTGGTTATATAAGGGGTGAGTGCTCCTTTTATGCTTGCTGTGATTGGTTTGTTGGCAAGCTGCCAGGTGTAGTGCCACTGGTACTTTCATGGTTGGGCACAGGGGTTGTTTCCCATAGTGAGATGTTAAACAAATTATGGAAAAGAACTCCACTGTCTCTCTGCCCCAGAACTCTAAAGTGAGTGGTCTTCTTATAGCACATGCACAGTTTACATGCAATAAACAGTATTAGATCAGAAACATGCAGTACATCTAGCTAGCCAGCTATCTTTGTCAGTTAACTAGCCTACAGCATCATAATTCGTGTTTACAAATTTACAAAACGGATAAGATGAGGAGAGAAAAGTGGAAATAAAAGAAAATCAGAAAGTGTGCTTACTAAAACAGAATCTGAGCAAACAGGTCAATCTCCAGCCACATCTACTCATCTGAACACTTAGCAAGTTGCTATTGCCCTAGATGATCTTTTTTTTATACACACATAGGGTTTGTTCTATTACCATACTATGTGAGACAGAGGGCCAAGATGTGAGGATCGTATTGTGCTTCAACATGGTCTGATTGCATCTAGTGTTTTAAATTGCTATTGGGCAGAGAGACTAGCTATCTCTCCTTTCCTCTTAAAAGAATGATCAAGAGGCGGAATCAGGTGGGGGCAACGTCTCAAATCGACACAGGTAGCAATGAGCAGAGGGCACTGCTGTGCGATTCTTCAAAATTTGGTATTGATCCGATACCAAGTAAATACAGGGCAAGTATCACCGATACTAATGCCTATATCGATACCGATGGGGAATCACCTACGTGAAATAAAATAAAAGTCCCATTTATACCCTACCTATTTGTTATACTAACAACTGTATATGTATTATTATTAATAGCCATATTTTATAATGAAAAAAGAACAATAGAAATTGTATTTGATATTAATAATTAACATTATTACATTTCAACTTGTAATTACGTAAACATGTGAGTGGGATATTTATAAAGTGCCTAAGGAGAAATAATTGTTAAACTATAGCTGTAGCTAAAGCAAGGCTGCTGAGCGAATGGGAAAATGCTAACCTCCTGTTGCTAAGCAGCGCTTACAGCTCTGCGGTGTCACGTTTGTTTACAAACTTGGAAGGGGTCAATAGCGTCTCTTTCAGTGTTATTATATTCAGCCACACCAGAGACATGAAGTAATGTTACTATATGAACTACCTGGATATTCTAAGGCTCTCTCTGAGAGGTTTCCCTCTTCCTCTCTTTGTTTCTTTTGTATCTTTAGTTCTCTTATTCATGTTGTTTTATATGTTTATACACATTTGTTTTTCCACAAACATCACAAATCGCGTCCTGGCTGTTTGTTGAGCTGAAATAGTTTACGCTCTGCCATTGTGTCTACAGACTGAGTGACTGACTGAAGCATTACGCTGAAAACTCCTCATATGTAGCCTGCCTAGAGGAATAGTGGCCAACGCTGATGCCATCAGACCCAAAAGTCTGTAGTACATCCTCAGCTCCACATACTTTCCTCTGTGAAACTGGGCGAGGCATGCCTGAAATGCCTCTGTCCTGCCCAGGGAAAGCCTAGTGACAGTCCGACGAAGGTTATTGACTGAGTGGGGTTCAGTACACTTTTTGTTAAGTTGACTTGAAACCCCAGCCATGTGAGGTGTTTCATCAGGTATTCGGTATTTGTCACTGCTTCCTCTTTAAACGTTGCAGCCAAAAGCCAATCGTCCAAATACATTACCAGACAAATTCCATTCGCCCTGAGTGGCCCTATAGCTGCTTCTGTGCATTTGACAAAAACGCGCAGGTTCAGAGAGAGGCCGAACAGGAGTACTAAATACTCGTATGTCACCCTCTGAAAGGCGAATCTGAGAAACTTTCTGTGGGGAGGGTAAATGGGAAAGAGCTTATGTGGCCATGCATCGCTGAGTGGACCGCATTCCTTATGCTGAAGCAGGTGGTGGTGGTTGCATTTTCCTGGGCAAACAGGTTTGCAAAGCCTCACCTTCCCTCTTCTTTTCCTCGCAGCGGCGTTGCATAGCGGCCATAGCGGGGCCCAATAGGCCTTTTGGATCCACTGCAACATCTAGAAGCTGGACTTTTTCACGGTGTGAGAGGCCAGAAAAGGTGAGCCAACACACTCTCTCCTGTGTAACCATGACACTCATGGCCCTTCCTGAAGCTTGGACAGCACAGCGATGTAGGCGGAGGCATAGGTCGGTCACCACGCACATCTCGTCCCAGAGCTTGTGGTCCAGGTTTACGGCAATCTCCTCCTGAAGCTCAGCTTGATACGCCATTAACATAGATGAAGCATTTAGAGCTCGCACACCAAGGGCAACAGAACTGTATCCAGCTCTGCGTCGAGGAGTTCGTCTCGCCCCTCATGTATGCAGTCAAGTTCGTCGAGCAGTGGAGATGCTTGGTCCATCTGCTCGGCCCAGTTTGCACTGGTACTCGCTGTGGATTCCTGGGTTTGACCATCAGGAATGTGAGGTGCCGCCATCACAGGGTCTCGTTCGGTCAAACTAGCCTGGCGTGCTAGTCAACGACGAAGACTCTTCATGGGCAGGCAAGAGCAGTGGATGCATGAACCCGTGGGGGCTAGTGCTTCTTGGGCGTGTTGCAGCGGTTGCGTATCTCCTGGAGAAATATTGTTCCCACATGAGCATACCTGCCCTAACGTCTCGTTTCTCTCTGAGGGAGAAGGAGAAGCCATTGCTGATCAGCTTTGCAGCTAATTTCAGCTGGCTATAGCTAATGTTTGGCGACAAACTTGCCAGAAAGCACAAGAGATATGGTTCAGCGTACTCTAGTTTGGTGACTAGTGAGTAACACTGAGCGTAAACCACTGTTTGGAAACAGACTGGTTAGATAGTTGTTTGGAGGCAACTCTATCTTTCTTGTCGAATGCCACCGTGTTAGGAATTAGCGCCCGGCGAGCGAGTGGTTAGCTCTGCTCTGTGGACAGTAGCATAACTCCTAGGCAGCTTCGACTCGAGTCGCTTCTGAGCGAGAAGAGATGTTTGAATGACGTTCTGCCACTCAGGCACCTGTTTTATAGGGGGTGCCTTCCCCAGCGGGTGTCAGACATGGCCAGCCAATCAGGGCTAGCGTAGTGTTAGAGTGCTTCTGAGGAATACGCGAGAGGGGGCGTATCCCATAGTGAGATACCGAATGAATGCTTGAAAGAGAACTGGTATTTCTAAACACTGCAGTACACTATAAACATAATCTATCTGAATATTGTAGTATTTCATGAGAAGACAAGAGTAATGAGTTAAATACCAGTTGGAATGCTTCCTAAGCTATTAGCTTCACAGGGATCCCTATGCTTGAATGTTTGACTTAGGCTTCTTTTAATAAAGCCTTATCTCGCACTTGGTTTACATTAGTGACATCAGTTTACATTAGTCCAGGTATTAGGGAGTAAATGTTTGAGTGACTGCTGATACTTTTTTGGTTGAAAGATTGTATTGTTCATTGTTAAATAAAGGAAATGTATGTCAGATTCTGCTGCCTGAAGATGTAAGTGTGAATGTATGATATACACATAGGAGACAAATGACTTGAAAAATTCAGATGTTAAACAATGTTTTGCACACTTTATGATAAACCAGAGAAGCTGCCATGTGCTTACAATACATTGTTAAAGTCTGTGTTAAATCATTTTGCACAATAAAAAATCTTTTTGAACAAAAAAGTTCTGTTGATTCCTAATACTAACATTTTCTATATCATTACATAACAGCTGCCCTTTATATCCTGTAAATGCTTTATGATGAATGGACAAATATAAATGCTCCAAAATCATTTGCTATGAAACCTATTAACATTAGCATTGATTTAAAGTAAAGACTGTTTTGGCCTCTTATGTAAAGTTACTATGTTATAGATACTTGTTTTTCTTTGGACAGCGATGATATATACAAGAACACAAACATGCCTCTGCAATGCATTTAGGCCATTGGCAGACCTGAACTTGCAGTAATAGAGACTTCAGTATTGTAAACGTTTCCTGTTATTGTAAACAAGTTTCTGTTAGCTTAACATGTATGCACGCTTTATTTCTGTGGGGTAGTTCGGTGAATTGAAAATGCTGTGGTGCTGTGGAAGCCTGTTTGCTTTGCTATATGACCCAGGAAAGCCCCTTTGTTTTACTTTGACATATTAGCAAGTACTTTTTTTCACTGCCACCCAAACTGTAAAAAAAGTTTTGCCCATTATTATGATAGCAATATGCAATATCATGCAGTGCGGTATTAGCCAAATATTGCCTTACAGAGTGTAGTAACTTTGTGTGTGTGTTTGTGTGTATTTACAGCAATATTGACAGCCTTGTACTGAATGCATTAATAAAATTGTGTAATTGTATCGGTAACATGTAATTCGTACAGTTGATCCACACATTTTTTGGACACTTCACATTCTTATACAACCTATTTGGGCTTCATACTTTCTTGTTCTGCATATTTATTGTACTGTGTACAATTTATTGCTGGGCCAAGTTGTTCATGTTGTGTAAGACAGTATTGTATCTGGGATTGTACTAACACTCTTACCTATAACACTATATGCAGTCTATGATTTAATATTAATCATCTTGGAAACAGTTCCCAGAACCATGTACTTGTTCTCTGTCCTTTAAGTATCATATTAGTTATAGGAGATTTTCATAAAGCTCTATTATCCAGTGCAGTATTTTAAGTACTGCATGTGTAACAGACTTTATTACAAATGTGAGACATATTGTCAAACAGACACAATTCCACAAAACGTCAGCTCTCAGAATGTGCTGCCATTTCACTCAAAGAATGTATTATTTCATAACCTAACCCTGTGTAAAATAACTTACATTATGTTTAGACTTATTTATTATATTAACTTGACATCATTGCTAACAAAACGACTTAATGACCGACAACACTGATTGAAGATATAATTGTTTATGTAGGTTTATTTCAATTGTCATGAAAAGCTCTTGTAATTGTCATGTAGATTTATTTATTTGATCTAAATTGTTACCAAACATTTTAAGCAATTTGCAATTGCAATGAAGTTCTGAGCAAAAACCCTACAGTATCTGCAGTCCTGTTCAAATCTGACTGTTTCAGAATTATTTGCCCTATTCATTATTTGTAAAATAAATACATTTATTAACAAAGATGGCTCATTTGTACTTTTAACTCTATATAAGTGGATTACAGCCATCATTTGAGCATTCAGAGAGTAATAATCTAATGAATACAGTTAAGCATGGCCAGGAAAGTCTTACCTTCTACAAGCATTTGATTGAAGCATTCTCCTGAGGGATTGCTGCAGGTCTTCACACATTGTCCACAGGGCTGATAGTGCCACTCGCAGCCTCCAGGTAAATTATAGTAGTCACAGCACAAAGCTGGAGGAACAGTTCAAGTCAATCAGTGACTTTGTCAAGTCAGTGGAAACAACACTCTGTGTTCTGCTTACATATTGTAGGTTAGTACATATCCCATCTCTCATAACCCAAAAATAAAAATTTTGAGTCAATCTAAATCAAGTATATCAAAAAACTTTCATTTTCTAAATCATGTTGTGAATGTAAATGTTGTGAAGTGTTAAAATGCAGCTGTGTGGATGACTGTCTGTAGTGAATCCAGAGATTAATAAAATGTACAAAACTGTACTTTAGGGCTTGACTTGTAGTTAATAATGCATAATAACTGTGCTTGTGAATAACACCAACAGCATCTACCTTGACCCTTTAGGAGAGATGCTGTAACAGATTTCTTTATTCAAACTCACGGCAAATGGTTGGGCTCCTCCATGATATGCAGGCTCCCTTCTCGTTGCATGCTGCAGCATATGCTGCTACGGCCGTGCAGAAGCACTCACAGTCTCCGCCACTGTCACACGCACACGTGTCTTGCACACATATATCGTAGTATTTAGCTGGGTCCACCTGAGAAAGGAAATAAAATAAAACAGAACCATCTCAGAAAATGATCAATTTATGTGCATGGAATTCACTGAGGCAGTCAGCATCTATAAAAGTGCATGATTTTTACAAATTCACTGATATTGTTGGAAACATGAGTGCAATTTGCTGTTAAATATGTTTCCTGCTTTTTAACAATGGAAGATTAATAACTTGGCTTAATGGCCACTTTTAAACAAATTTAATAAAAAATGTCCATCTTCTTGAAAAGATACTCACTAAGGAGTGACACAAGCTGAAGACATCACTCTTGATAATGCTACATTGTTTGATGGCCCAGGCCTGGCGGTGCGGTCTCATATCGCAGGGGTTACTGATAATGCTGGCTTTGGGGCATGTAGAAAATACTCTCCAGCTGTTTCCAAATTGGAGGGGCTCCACCACTTCCTCTCCTCCACGAGTCACAAAGTCATTTTTCCCATTACCGTCATAGTTACCACACAGCCCACATACTTTACCCTGTTATGGCAAAAAGAGTGGATGAAAAGTAAAAATGTGAAAGGAAAGAAAAGAGTACAAACCCATACATTATACCACAGAAATTTTAACTTGGCAAGTGAAATCATTTTAAATTTAGTCAGTGTTGAGAATGCAGAATGCAAATAAAATCAAAAATAAAATAAAAGCAGTACAAGGACGAGATATTTGTTATACGAACAGGTGAATTGATGCCTGCAACTCATTCTAGAAAGGGGACAGGGCAAGTTCATAGTAGGAATGCTGTTAAATATTCAGAACATGTTTTAAATAAAGTGCTTGGGTTTAAAAGGAGCATCTAGAAAAGACCTTGTCCGTAATGAGGAGAATGTTTTGAGGCTATTGATTTTTGGGCTCTCGGCAAAAGAATGGAGTTTTTAAAAACGTAAACCTTTATTTTAAGAATACAATTATTCAACCTATTTATAAAGATTGTACTTTATTTTGTATGTTTTTTTTACTATTTAGTTTAATAAATGTTATTGTTTTGATAAATATAAAGTATTAAGTAAGATGGTCTCACTGTCTTTTGATAAAAGTAATTGATAACTAATTTTTTTAATTAATTACCCCAACACTGAAGCAATCTATACTACAATTAATGCCAATAACCCATAGTTATTATTTCTTTTTACAAAACCATTACTCCTTGTTTACTCTTCTACAATTGTACCTTTTCCTTTTATCTATGGCCCTAATACTGTATACTCATACTTATACTAGTGTGTCATTTTTTATATAATAATATGACATGGTACATTCAAACAGCCTCTAGCATAAACTGAGCAATTTCTGTAGCTAGGCTAAATAATGTTTACCCATTAGCAATGTTATCAGTGGCTAAATGGTGGTCTGACAAGGCCAAAGAGGAAAAGAACTAAAGTTCACACTTCAGGAAAAATAATCTGCTTTTAGAACCGGAGCAACTAATGATGTAACACAATGATAAACATACTCCTGTCCAGATTTTTTTAACCTGTTGCTGGCATCATATTTGGAATAAGCTCATGTTTATACCACAACCCAGTCCAGTTGATAATGAGTTTTTTTTTACTGTTTTAAATACAATAGAGGCAAAACAGAATTTACAAATCACTGCCTTTGTTGGTATTGCCATTTCACATCCTTGTCTAGTGTCTTATTGTATTGTAATACTCTGGTCTTTTTATTTCTATTTTTCAGTTGGTTTAAGATCATTTGCCATTGTTGTTTACTTTACTTGCTATGAAGTAATGCAGGAAAAAGAATGCATTTTGATATTTTTAGCTTACCTTAAACAAGGGATCAAGTGTGATCTTTACAGTAGTCTTCTTGTCCCAGTGCAAAACCAAACCATTACTTGCCTCAATGACAAAGTAAATCCCCACAGTGTAGATTTTGTAAGGGATTTCTGTGCCGTTGTCATAATTGAAAACTTTAATTTTCTCTTCCGACAGCACAAACTCTTTGTTCTATGGAAAGGAAAAAAGAAAAATGTAACATGTTTATCAACATTTCACGGTTAATGAATTGTGTTAATGATAATGCTAAAGTGAAATGGTATTATATGATAGCTTTGTGATAACCTCACCCCTAGATAGACTTTGACAGATTTGGAGCAGGTTGTCCCGGTTGTGCCGCAAGGGATATTTTCTGTGATGATACGAAATGAACTACTAGGGCTGTTGATGCAATAATCCTGGATGCAATAAAGAGTGGATGCTGCAGATTTAATATTCTTGGATGGAAATTAACAAAATATAGAACTTTTGGCCTCGTTTAAGCTATCTGCTGTTTTGTTCAGTTAAATTTGTTCAGTTTCCCAACTTTAAGTGGTCTAACGCTCTTCATGATTAGTTTATACTAATCATAGTTGGAAATAATTCAATATATTTTAAATTTGTTTAAATGTTATGCTACTTTTGATCACATAAAGAGTCTGCTCATAAATTTTGTTACGACATAGAGATGAAATTGAGAGCATATTTATATATAGCATAATATACTATACTATTATGATAGTAGAACATACCTGGGCCACCATGTATTCACAGCCTCCACTAAAAGAATATCTCATGCTATCAAAGGTCATGTAATGACCATCACCATAGATGGTGCAGGTGCTGGGACACTTGTTGCTTGTGCAGTGAAACTTTCTGTTTCGGCAAGTGCTGAAAAATGTCCACAACATTTTTGAGGTTAAAGAAGCACAGAATTTCAAGCAGAAATGGTTTGAGAATTAATGATTCTCTATGTTTAAAATGCATGTTTAACATAAACTATAAGAAAAGAACATTTACAAGTTAACAACGTAATAAGTGACACCACATTAGCTTCACTCACCATGTGTTACAGTCTTCTTTAACAGTTTCTCCAGGACGATAGTACACTCCGTTATGAACACATGGGCATTCCTTCTCCTCTACACATCCTCCTTGCCCATCAGACAGTTGACCATTTGGACACACACACCCTGAGGTACACGGTGTGTTCACCTGTAAGCCACAGCATATAGAGAAAGTTTCAGCAACTGTATCATTTCCTGTTATTACAGACACTGATTCTCTTCTCTGTGTGTGACTGAAGTAAAATGTAAACAACTCATTATTTGATCCTCTAAAATATTAAAATATCAAGCCATATAAATGCACTACTAACATTCTTTATTACTACCGGCATACAGTATAATTATATTTTTTTATATGTGTAGTAACAGTTATTGTTCGAAAGCTTTCATGATGAGCACATCATAGCACTATTACGTCTTATAACAATCAGTTGTTTCTCTCAGGCTTGACTTCTGAACTCTTCTATACATATGCTGACAGCCACAAATAAACAGAGAAGATAAAAGAGGACACAGAAGAGGACTGCTTTATTCACACGGCGCAAATCTGTGTGAGACAGGCACACAGATAAGAAATAAGACTAGCATCTAGTGATGCCATGTTAAATGAAGTACCTCTCCATCTACTCTCTCTGACAGACATTCTTATTTATTAACTTACACACTGGCCCGAGTCCAGCGTCTGGCAGCTTCTTTGGCATTCTGCACCTTTTGCTTCAGGTCCAGCATTCGAGCAGTTGAAGAAGTACATGGGAGCTGAGCAGTCTAAAATAAAAATGAACAAGAATGGTGTCAGTTCCAACATAGATAACCCATTAATAAATTATATGTTGCATAATTAGGAATTTCATGCTCACCAATTTGCACTATTCCAAGGCACTCAAGCTTTCCGTGAGTGCAGGTGCTGTGGAAAAGTAAAATAATTAACATTCAAATGTTAATTCGATGTGTGTTTATTGCATGTCATTTCAGTAATGAATGACTGTCTACAGTATGTTTGTTGTGCTTTTCCTGCTCTCACACACCTTAACTCATAAAAAGCTCTGATGATAAAACTGTATTAGAGCAGGTAAAACGCTAGCACTGCACAGGGACACTAAACTTACAGCAGAGGACAGACAGCCGCTGATTAAATTCACATTTTTACCATGTAGTCCCGTCCTTGCTGATGACCTGAGATGGAGCCACAACCTGATCGTTGTAGTAACAGGGGCAGCTGGAGGCTGGCACACACTTGCCCTGGTCATTCAGGTAGGTACCCTTGGCACAGCCACAGCCATCCACAGGAGTGTGAGTGACCTGACAGGTGTGGTCATATCCACTGAGGGAGCGGCAGGTGGTTCCACAACTGTTCAGACTGTAGGTGTACACCATATTTCCAGGGCAATCCATGGAGAACTTTTCTGCATAACAAGAGACAAACAACATAATAGAAATGCCCAAGTCAGTCATCTAGGTGGGAGGATACAGCGAAAACCCTGCATAGGCAAGTGCCACCTATGTTGGTGGGAAGTGGGCCTAGCTTCTCTTATTAGAACAATACTGCCCCCATATGTGTACCTCCATCCACGGCCTCAGAAATACATTCACGAAGGGACACCATTCTTTCTCACAAGCACCAGAGCTGCTAGCATTATGTGCAAGCTAAGGATATAAATGCTTGGTTAGTAGCTGCACCTGAGCGGATTTTTGATAGCAATGTCCAGCTACAACGTCCAGCTTCTCGTTTCACCTTAAATAGTGCAGCAGTTAGCTTCATTTTGTTGCAGTGACTGGCAACAAAAGTTTTCCTGAAAAGTAGGAGTGACTAATAGAGTGGACACAGTGTTTAAAAACTCCACTCGTACCAGCACAACACATACTAACACACCACTACCACATCAATGTCACTGCAGTGCTGAGAAAGACCTACCACCCAGAAATATCTGCTCTGTGGTGGTCCTTAGAAGAACAGGGTGAAAGAGGCTAATAAAGCAAGCAAAAACAGATGGACTACAGTCTGTAATCGCAGAATTACAAAGTGATCGTATATGGTAGGTAGAGATGATAAAATGGACAATGACTGTAGATACAAGGAGGTGTATCTTAAAGTGTCCGTTGGTGTATATTGTTTGCTCGAAATTAAAATTGTTTTGCTGTTCATGTGACTATGGAATTCTTTTAGTAACATCCACATTTTGGATATGTATTACCCATGTAGATTTCATTGTTGTAATAACAACATATTAAGATTTAAGAATAGACTAATTCCCTGGCAATTGGTCTAGTACAAAATACATCTCCCATATATCTATTTTGTGTTGGCGCAGCATGGAATAGAAATATAAATTGGTACTAGTTTAAGTGCACACTGCTGCTTTTCAATACTTCGCAAAAAATATCCCTTTTTTTGTAATTACAGATTAATTAAAAGACTTTAGATCTATTTAAAGATAAATCTATATTCTCCATATTATCGCCCTGTGCATATTATTGGCTATATGACTAAATGGGCTGAAACACTGAACCAACAACGGATTCCCGTGCATTTCCAACAAATTCCATTAAAAAAAAACAATCAAACGAACACACACAAAAAAGGCACAGAGAAAGCAAGAATAAAATAGTAATAAAAGTACTTCAGGAAGATGCAGTGAAATTTTGTAAAATATTTAACATCATTAACAGCTAAGTTATCCCTATAGCATACACATTAGAGTAGAATAAAATAGATTTTTGAAAATAACTGAAATTTTCAATAGGAGACAGATCTGGACTGCAGACAGGCCAGTCAAGCACACACACATGAAGCAAAACTATTGTGGCATGTGCAGAATGAGGTCTGGCAAGGTCTTGCTGAAATAACCATGGACTTCTCTGGAGGAGACATCGACTTGAGGGCAGCATATGTTCCTCTAAAAACCCAGTATCTGCTCCAGGTCAATGGTACCTTCACACATATGCAAGTCACCTATGCTCTGGGCACTGATGCACCCCATACCGTGACAGATGGTGGCATCTTTGGCATTTTTGATGGATGCTCCTTTTATATATCATGGTATCCTTACCCATTACCATTTACGTATTTTTATAATTACGTTTTTACTTTTATTTTTTACTCTTATTTTGTTTATATTTGTTTATACTTACAAAATATAATCAAGGTGGTCAGCCACTGATAGTAATAGGTACATCAAGTTTTCTTGCATGGGTACGGATAAACTACTATGATAAAGCTGTATACTTTAAAATGTTGAAATCAGACTCTCACCACAGATGGTGTTTCTCCAGTCCTGAAGTAGTACACCTTTAGCAGCACATGCATGGACGTAGGAAGACACAGCTGCACACATGCACTCCTCGCTTTTGGCACACTTACACGTATCGTAAACACACCTCTACAGAAAGAGGATTAACAGGGTTAACAGGGCTTTTACAATACTCCTGAATATGATAATTCATGTTCTTATGATATAAGACCACTACTCAAATGAAGCCTTTAAAGCTTACATCTTTATAAGGTACTGGGCTGACTTCAACATGACAGGAAGAAAAGTCTCCTTCTGGGCTTGTAAGCAGGGAGCACCATTCTTTAGCATAGGTCTCTGAAAAGACAATTTTCAAACTTTAGGATTTATTGCATGTTAAGTGTTTTTATCCTCCATATTAGTTTTTTAATATCTTTGAGCTGCACATCTGAAAATTAAAGTTTGTACCTTTCTCCACACTCATACTACAGGGGTCTTGATGGCAGTTACTAACATCAGGACAGGTGGTCATAACTTTCCATGTGTTGGCAAAAGTTGCGGCTGTCCCCTCTATCAATCCTGACTCTGTTTTGAAATCATCTTCTTGGACATCATTAAAATTCCCACACAGACCTAATTGAAAGATAGAGTCACATTTAGTTCATTATACAAGCTCATTTGCTAAAAAAGTTGGGACACCACACAAAATGTAAATGAAACAAATTGCAAAGAAAATAATGCAAAGATAATATATCAAACGTTCAAACAACAAATGCTATAGAAACTAGTAGAAACACACACCGGTCAATCTCCTCTTCTTTTCAGAGTTGGCTACAATGTACGCTTGCATGATTGGAACCATCTGGATAACCAGCTGAAGGCTTGCAGTGTCGGCAATGATGTAGAATGTAGAAGGCTTGAAGATTTTCACTTGATCTGATTCAAAATTGAGAACACAGAACTTCAAACACCACAACATTGCATCCTCAATAGTACTAATTAACACTTCTAGTCTATTAGCAATTCTATTTCATTGTTTTCATTATTAATATATAGTTTAACTATAATGATAACAGTTATCATTAGTAATGCCAAAAGGGACACCGAAAGGACATACAGAAGTTTTCTTTTCATAGTCTCACACACAGCAGTTATAAATATATACATTTTCATGCATGTTACAAACAAAGTAAAACACTAAGGTATGTTCATTAAACTGTCCCCTCAATTTGTCTGATGATTTGGTTGTAATGTTTTTTGATTTTGCTTTTTGTAATGAAGATGTTAAGCTTCCAGGCACAAATGTGCCTTGTCAGATTATATGACATGAAGCTTATGGTAAAAATGAGTGTTTATAACGTTTCCTATTTTCACCAGTTGTAGCGATACACTTAAGACAAAATGTCCTTTTTTGCCATGAGGGTAACCAAAAAGGTATTTATGTAAAAAAAAAAACTCACCAATAAAAACTGGAAGTTTAGTTGCAATATCATTCACAAGTATGGTGCCAGTGGACAAGAAAGTAACCTGTTTATGAGAGATACATGTTTGAAAAGTATACTTTGTTAGCAAATAACAGAACTTTTCTGTATTCATGTTAATTGATAGATTTGCTGATATCTATATATGTATATATGTGTGTATATAAAACATGTTACTAGCTAATATAACTACGCCGGTCATGGGTCCATGTTTGTGGATCATTGGAAAGTGTGGCACAAACTGAGGTCATAGTGCAATAATACTTGAGGAATTCCAACAATTCACTGGTTATATCACCGGTTTCACCACAACCACGTACATTAGCAGGTTTGTAATTCAGTTCATATGCAAAGTAGTTATAAAAGTGAGCCAAGAAAAATGTGAAAATGCTTACAGTGGTTGATGGGATGATGAACTTCACCTCAGTCAGACATGTTTCAGTATCAGTCTGACCACACTGCACCAGTTTCCCCAATACAGTCACATCTCTATCCTGAGGAGGAAACAGTCTATTTACATATATTTTGCTACGGGAACAAATACTACATGTATTACAATCACAAATCATAAAAAAATTAAATTTAAAATATTAGTCACTGGTTTATCCTTATATGGTATATATGAGCGAGTTTGGTGACAGGGACCTTAGAAAGAACATAGTAGCAGTTTCCATGGAAGGTGTAAGCTTTGCCATCATATGTGATGATGTGAGACCCTCCCTGCAGAGAACAAGTGCCAGGACAGTCCAGGCTCACACACCTCCATCGGCCATCAGAGCACACACTGACACACAACAGAGTAAAGAATGAAAAAAGATATTTTTCCTTTCAGTCAGTGGGAGTGTCTGTGAAAACTGAACTAATGACATACCATTCTTGGCAGGTTCTGTTGAACGACTCTCCAGGCTGGTAAATTTGGCCATTGTGAATGCAGGGACACTTTTTGGCTGGGATGCAGCCATTTTTTTCAATGTTATTCAACACAGTTCCTGTACAGTGAGACATATTACTGAGCACTCCTTAGCAGATGTTAGACCTGCAGAACTTTATACATGACCAAACAATGTTATGCCTACAGTACAACCTTACAATATAACTGCTCTGTTTATTTACTTCTGTTTATGAGAGGGAGGTTACCTGAGGGGCAGAAACAGCCCTCTACACAGTGATCACCACAGACCTGGCTCCCCTCTTGGTTTGAACAGGTGTCTTTGCATGGATTCCTACATTCACTGTGTTCCAGGTTAAACGGACACTCCTTAGCTATACAGGAGAAACGAGATAATATAAACACTCGAAAAGATTGCCAGTCAGTAAGTGGCATTTGTTGATCTTCACATTTTCATCTGCTTTTATTTTCATGAAAGATGTTCATAAACCTACTTCAAATGTCTCATTAACAATAGTATTACACATGATCAAAACTTTTGAAATGAGTTGAGAGTTGCAGATTTGCTGTTACCAGCAATGCCAATTTTCTAAACAGTCTTTTCAAAAACCAAAACTGTCCTAATGTTTCTAAGCAATGTTCTCAAAAAGGTCAAGCTGAAGTGCTCATGCTGTACTGATGCTATTATAGTGGGACCTTAGGATTTAAGTGTGCTCCTATAGTCTCACATTAAAGATGTACTGTTCAGATGTACTATTTTACAACACAAATCCTTTACCCTCATGAAAGAAGGTGCATGTGACACTCAGAGCTACGTTAATTACTACAGTTACATACCACACAACCCCTTTCTCCTCCAACTCTGCGGCCGGCCCCCTGCATGTGCACACTGGCGTGAGAACTCAGACAGGGTGTCACACAGACACACAGACAGGCTGCTGTTGCACTGACACATGTCTCTAACACACGCTTCCACAAAAGCCTTAATGGACAGCAGGCTGTGGCAGCTACTGAAGGCTGGATCAGAAAGCAGCTTTACACACTCACTTCTCTGTAAATGAAGAAATAGCACTAGATTACAACTGCCAGCTTTAAAATTAAACAAGATCAGATGTTTAAGAGTAAGAGATGGATTTACTGTGTACCAATTTGACCGTATAGGTATTTTTGGTGCTAGTTGTTGTTGAATGCTAAACATTCTAGGACCATTCATTTCATTTATTTAGTACTTAAGTACTTTAGTTCAGGCCTGTGATATTAATAAAACAGTTGTCAGCCTAAAAGTTTGAACAAAAACAGCTTCTTACTTCATGAGTATACTTGTTGATTCATGCAAGTAACATTACAGCCAATATTATTCCATTAACCGTCTAATAAGATTTTTTATAAAGTGGCACACTAATACAGAGTTCAGCTGCTGTGAGGGGGTCATAAGTGTGTGCGCTCCGAAAGTGGCTCAGCCATCTAGATTTTAGGGCCGGAAACATTCGTTTCACTAAAATCTACTTCACCATGTCTAGTCAACCAACGGCACAATATATCTGTGCTGTCCAAAAAACAACATGTATCTCCATTATTGTCCATTTT
Source organism: Megaleporinus macrocephalus (assembly GCA_021613375.1). Classification (NCBI taxonomy): domain Eukaryota; kingdom Metazoa; phylum Chordata; class Actinopteri; order Characiformes; family Anostomidae; genus Megaleporinus; species Megaleporinus macrocephalus. The sequence goes on along the minus strand of CM038702.1, from coordinate 39,708,165 downwards.
TTTCTGCATTCAGGTTTTCACATAACATAAATACTTTGTATTATTTATGTATTTATTTCATACTTTTCTTTTTTTTTAAATCTTTTTTCATTTTATTTTTTTATTAATTTTTTTTACCAGTACTTTTATTTAGACTGGAACCAGGTGCAGATTTTAGGAAACCTGAATAGAAGCTTAGTGTTTACATTTACATTTTTTTAGAAAGTGAATAGACACTGTATTGTAATGTTTAGCTGGTGTTACATATAAGGGCCTAAACTAAAATAAATACATTTTTACAAAGCTCTAAAAAGCTCAGGACAGTTCATACCTGAGCTTTGCATTCCTGATCATGGAGCTCAATCTCCTCACACGTCTCAGTGGGAGCATCCATCTTCCATTTAAGGCCGTAATGCTGTGATGTTAGTTGTTCTCCTTTCACAGTGGAAATAAATAGTGCTTTAACAATGATAATCTTTAAAAGTACTCTGTAGTTGTACAGAGTCATTATAGTTTATTTTCTAATTCTCAAGCTAGCATTTTGAATATTGTATCTGACAGAGTCCTGAAACAAAATCCAAATATAAGGCATTTTGAGGCATTTGTTATATTAAACATAATGTAAGCAGTAATAATGAATACAATCTGGACAAAGAAATACATCTTATACTTCATTGTTCTTTAAGTAATTATTTAAAAGATCTGACTCACCATTTTCAGTGAACTCGTTGTCTTTGAAGCCATCAAAGTCCCCGCAAAGTCCACAGGTCTGACCGCTGTACTTTTTGGAGATCTCAATCTGATGAGTAGATACAGTACACACTGTCTATCTGAATAGTGACCAATGGCAACGGTTCACTGGATTTCTGAGCACTTTAACAACAACAATACATCTACTTATGTACTGTATAATCTTGAGTGCTTACAAATGTGTAGTGTTGTAGATTATTTCCCATTATCAAATTTGAATCTTTTAAATTGGTCAGAGAACTGACAACACTATACATTTGACGCAGACCAATGATCCTTGAAGAAGTTCAACGGTTTTTGGGAAGGAAGGCAAGAAACAGTCATGGCTACTAAAATGCTGTGTGTGATACGAATGGTTTTATGTTCTAAAATTAAACTTAACATCTAAGCGGCAATCACAGCAAAATAACATCTCATTACAAGCAAAGTTTAAATCGCTTCAGTAAAAGTGAAACTGTTCTTAACTGCATTTGTTAAGTTCTCTTTGAGGAAGTTTTTAAAAAATACAGAAAATTCTGATATGCTAGAGTTTTTGTCCTGGTGTTATAAAACGTCCCAGATGCCACATCTCTGTTCTTTAATTGTCACACTACACAGCCTCTTCCTTATTCTCAGCACTCCTATTCAGGCCAGACTCTGGAAATTTGTCAGCAATATATATATATATATATATATATATATATATATATATATATATATATATATATATATATATATATAGAGGTCAGGTTATGTGATTTATACTATGTGAATAAACTAGAATAACTGTAAGTAACCGTAAGAGAAATTCTTGATTCTGAAGACTGTGATGTGACTCCAGGTAGTGTAACGACCTAGAAGCTGCTATAGAATCAATGCTAGTAAATTAAGAATAACAAGTAGAACTACTACTTCAGGGGTCTTTGCCAGAACTCTGATGTGTAGAGAGATGTAATCTGGTTTTGACTGCTGTAGTTAAAAAAAAAAAAAAAAGAAAGACAGGCAACGGTTGCCAAGGTGCTTCAAATTTCCCAGTTAAAATCCTCTACATTTAACTCACAAAACCTGCAGTATGAGGAGGATAGTTCAACTGTACCGATAGAGAGTTGTGTTCATCCCAAAGGACTGTGAGTCCCAGCTTGGAGCTGATCTTAATGAAACTTGCAATTCTCTCAATCCGAATTCCATACTTATAGCTTGGGACAACCATCCTATAATGAAGTTGAGAGAAGGTTAGAAGCATCACAATATTAAACAAAGCAATTAATTCCATTCAGGGTGCATTTCCCAAAAGTGTAGTTGAGCAACCATAGAGAGTGAGTATCGATCTATCATTTACCTATAGTAAATATTTAAGAATGCCTTCCCAAAAAAATGCATCCCAAATCGGAACAACCTTGACATGACAGTTGTGTCAAAAATATGACAAAAACATTAGTAAAGTTAATTTAACTTTTGAAAAACTTTTGAAAGTTTTTGGAAATATAAGCTATATGCTCCTTCTGAGACCTCTGTGTTCCCCAAAACATCTTGAACAGGTGATGTAGTCACTCTTGGCTATGCCAAAAAATCTATCAGCAGTTTAGCAGTTCAGCAGTTTAGCATTCCTCAACAAGCATTTGCAAGGATTTTAATTCTTTCACCCTTTTATGGTGCAGGATCATCAAAAGATTTGGATTATCTGGAGAATTAAGGAGAAGTAAAGGACAACTCTGAAAATCAACATTGAATGTTCGTGATATTTGATCCCTCAGAAAGCACTGTATTAAAAACCAACACGTTTATAAACAATATAACATTGTACTTGAGCACAGTACAGGCTCAGAAATACTTTGGAAAATCCTAGTAAATGAATACTAATGGTGAATGCTACAACAAAAACAAGTTAAAGCTCAGCTATGCAAAGTAGAATCCATGTATCAACAACTTCTCTACATTTAAATTCTCTGCACATTGAAATGAAATAATGTGCAGTGGAAACGTGTATGGTAGTCTGACTAGTCAACCTTTAAGACTGTGTATAGGAATAATTGGTGTTGTGTTCAATCATCCTGATTGTTACTAACACAAAAATAAATAAACAGGGTCATGGTATAGGTTAGTGGGTAACTGGGGTACATAAGGATGCATTTTGGAGCAATGCTGCCATAAAGACAGCACCTTTTTCAGGGACATCTCTGCTTGTTTCAGCAAGATGATGCCAAGTCTACAAAAGTTACAAAAGGTGCTAGGCTGGCCTGCCTTCTTTTCAGACCTGTCTGTCTCCCACTAAAAACATGTGGAACATGAAACACAATATACAACAAATATTATGTCAGGCAAGAGCTGCAACAAAAAATCCACTTTCATAACTACAACAATTGGTGTCCTCAGTTCCCAAATGATTGCTGAACACTGTAAACAGAAAAGATGAGGCTACACAGTTGTGAACATACTCATACGACAACTTTTTTAAAACATGTTACAGGCATCAAATTTGAAATAGATGTATATATACACAAAACCAGTAAAGTTAGTAAGCTGCAGTTAACTATCGTGTCTTCATATTAGGTGAAAGTTGAGTTGCAGTATTTTTCCCACCGCCCCACTTTTCCACCTATGAGAAATTGTTATTTTATGTATAGTGTATGTAACGTAGTGATTTAAAAAACAGTAAGTCAACAAGACCTTGATTTGTCTTCTATTTTGCTAAAGTGTTATCTGAAGTAGGGATACATCAATACCGATACTGTGCCAATTTACTTATACTTTTGACAACCTAGGCTCCTTTCAGTCAGAGTTTAGCCCTGAAAAACTCTATGGAGTCCAAACTGACTGTTACAGGGTTTAAAACACAGAAGAAAACGCAGCCTCACATAGCTAACTAGACAGATGCTAAAACATGGCCTATCTTAGGTTAAAGCTACAAACATAAGCCATTCTTTTTCTTCCCTTAAAAAACAACACCAACCCACATTCGTAGTTCTTGTCTAAATGAATTTAGAAAACACCACATAAACATTTATTTTTCTCCTAACCAAACAACATAAATGTAGCATAGCAACTGTGCTGTTCTACAGTGGGCGGTTCAGTGTACAGCTGCGGCTCAATTAATTGAAAGCATGTTGTTTTAAACAAAACAGTGTGAATTTCATGAAGTATTGCTTAGATTAAATAGGTATCGATGCAGTAAAATACAAATTGTTAAAAATGGCTACTTCTTAAAGTTCTAGCTAAAACAGCGGATCTCATTACCCTCAGTATGAAAATTGCTTATTTTTACTCTGTTTTTAGTACTTGAGTAAAAAAGACACTCACTTGATCTGGTTCATGGTAATGTTGCCATCCAGAAGCTGGATTACAACTCCCTCTATCTTTATGGTAAAGGAGCTGATGGTGGGGAGGTTGTTGATATACTTCCTTCTCATCTGGATGTTAAAGTCAGACTTGGTGCTGTCGCACAGGGTGGTCAGTATGTAGTTACAGGTATAGGGCAGTTGGAAGAATTGTCCATCAAACGTGCTGAAGTGGAAGTTGCCCCAAGTACTGCAGACCTGCATGTTGTGATCCATGTTGATACCTGATTAAACATAAACACACTTACTTAATTGTCAACTTCAATCATCAGTAATAAAGATTTGGATAAATAGTTTAGAAATACGTTTACCCCTAATACTCTCATAGCTATCAGCCATGATTCCTGTTGTCGGCAGTGTACGTGGGATACAAAATAAAGAGAATATATTGTTATAATAATACTTCACTGCTAGTTATAATTCACAAATATGCATGTGATCTTGTCAAATCTTTAATAGTAATATTACATTTTTATATAGTACTACTGTAGTATGATTAATTCTGTTAATTAATGTGAAATACACTGTCATTCATATCTGTTTATGGTTTACCAAAAGGTGTGATAACAGAAAAGAGATGCAGTAAATCAACATTGAAAACATAATATTTTTTTCAGTTCTAATGCAAAACATAATTAAGAACTGATGTGTTTAAGTCTGCCACGTCTAACCTGATTGTTCCGTTGGAAGTCCATTTAGTATTGTAACCACACTCAGCACCCACACTCGCAGCATGGTCAGGGTCCCCATTGGTGGCCGTCTATATGTGAGAGGCTGTTGTCCCCCCCCCCTCTTTCTCTCTCTCTCTCTGTGCTCTCTTTCTCCAGAGAAACTGAATTTATACATTTGAGGTGAAACGTGATCCTGATCTTAGGGTGGACCTTTGACTTCTACATTGTTATCTAAAGATCAGTTTTGAATCTAATAAATATTTAATGCACTGTAAATTATGTTTGAAACCAAACATGATCTAGATAAACTTCACTGTGTGTGACACTTAATATCTCAGAGTCGTCACAGGTGCAGAATGTGTTGGTTTAACATATCAAGTCAACATATTAATTAAATTTCCTTAGAACAGAGAATAAGCGCTCTAGGCAGCAACAGTTGATCTTAGATAACAAACAGAACTCAACAGAACATACACTGTGATTTTCTCTCTAAAAAAAGGTTATCCAAGGCCAGCAAAAATATATAATGTCTTGTACAAAATTTTTGTTAAATGACAACAACACCAATGAACACCAATTTTCTAGTTTTATTTAAGCTAGTTTTACCCTTTACACAATATAGAAAAGGTTATATTATAGTATAGCTACATGTTCCCAAGCTATCTGGGAATCTTTTTTCAGTGGGAGCTGCTGCCAGAAAAGGAAATACAGTGCAGTTCAAGAAGACTCGGTAATACATCCGTGGTGAAGATGGAGATCTTTGAAGAATGGGAACACAGAGACCTGATGGATTGTATCTGTCATGTCTGTCTGTCATGGTGCAGCAAGTGCATCAGTATCAGCCACTCTATGGCATCAACGACTGGGACACACCACCAAGTTGAAGGAGCTTAAAACTCTGGTAAGCGGAGTGGACTTTTCTACAGAGAAAAAAAGTTTCCTTTTGTGAATGGCTCTGAGGTTCATGAGGACAAAGAGTCTCTTTTTGCTGTCCTGGATCCCTAGACCTGCATGTGTCACATTTCTCTATGAATGTTTTTATTTGTTCACTTATGCTCTTCCAGTAGACACATTCTTCCTGCACACTCAGTTCCTTCTGGAACAAATATTAATGTGCAACCTCACTTGTTCTGTCATTTTTGTCCTTTGACCATCCATGTTGAATACATTTTATGAGTAACTGCAATTTTGTGTCTTTCTCCATTTCTACTTATTTTTTTAAGTCTCCCATCTGTGGTAGGCAGGTACTCGATCATGTTAATATCTTCAATTTCAGCTTCTACTTAACCATTCGGTGCAGTTTCCTGCATGTATGCTTAAGTCAGGGCATCTGCAAGTAACATGTCTTTTCTTGGCACATACTGCACTTCTACTGCAGTATCATATTTTTGCAGTCTAAACAGCATTCTTTGCAGCCGCTTAAGTGTGTTTAGGCGAGGCTTTGTCTCAATGTTTTCTAGTGGCTTGTTCTCTGAATGTGCACTTTTCTGCCATAAGTATATTGGTGGAACTTTTCCATGCCAAAAACAATGGCTGAGCATTCCTTTTTGATCTGTGCATAGCCTCTTTCTGTTTGAGACAGGGCTGTCCTTGCAAATGCCACAGGACTCCGAGAAGCCCCTAAAACTCCACCTGAATTAGCAAGTTAGCTGATTGCTAACCTCGCCACATCTTACCCATTACAAAAAAGTTTATTCAACTGTACCATTAGTTTACTTCTTTTTAAAGTAAAAGGAAGTAAGCATGCTTTTAGTTTACTTTTTATGTACTTATCAGTGATATACTAAACACAGTTATACTTAAGTATGCTTGGGTTATACTGACAAGTATAGAACAGTATACTTGGCCATTACTAGTACTTCATCTTTTGATTGAGATAGTAGAAGTAAGTATTCTTGCTTTGCACAAAAACACATCCAGTACAATATTTATTTAAAGATTTATAAAGATACAAATATACTTCTTATTCTGAGTGTGTCTTGTTTATTTTATGTGTGTCCACTGGTGAGTAAGTAAACATTGTTAAGTTCTATTTTAAGAAGAAAAAAACCCTTAAACCTAGTCATATACTTTAAAGTACAACAATAATATAAGCAGTACATTATAAGTATTATGTTAAGTTCACTTAAAGAAAACTTACAAGCTAGTAAACTAACAGTAAACCCTTAAAATTACTTTTAGTGTAGTTGCAGTACAAAAGATGTAAACTAGTTGTATACTTGTATACTTGGTTTACTACTCATACACTTAAAGTACTTTTAAAAAATAGAAAGTGGGCCAATTTAGTTCCAAGAGGTATTAAAATAGTACATATACAAATGTACTACTAGTACAATGACATTAGTATAGTAACTGCATAAAGTGTACTTCATAAAATGAACTTTAAGTATACTTATTTTCTGTAAGGGACACTTTTTTTCTCTTTTTACTGTTTTCTTCTCTCCCTCTCTCCACCAGGAAATCTGTCCATAGAGGCCTCACCTTTGGCGGTCACTCCAGTCTTGTCCCACCGTATACCAGCAGAAGTCAACTCCATGCCAGAATGCCCGCCACATGTAGCCCAGCAGACCCTCACCCCCAGCTGATCTTAACCTCCTTCAACGTGTTCTCAGACCTCAGCTCCTTGCCAACACCTACGTACACACCAGCGTCTCGTACACAACACCGTCGGCAGCCATCTACCTTTGGCCCTCAGGCACAACGCCTTCAAGACCGTGGTCATCCATGTCGGGACCAACGACATCTCTGCCCGGTGTAGCAAGGTCCTGAAGGAGCACTACCGTTTACTGCTGAACATCGCGAGGAAGGCAATGGACACCAGGATCGTCATCTCATACAGTTATATCGAGACTGTCTCATTTGCCCTGAATTAAATGCAAACTCAGAAATTCTCAAACAGTTTGTCCAGATAACCTAATTAATATAAAAATATCAGACACAGTGTCTAGCTGCAGCATCTCTGAACTACAATTTTCTTTGTTTAATATCACTGAACTCTAAGGCTCTCATTGTAAATAGTATAATAACGTATCATAAAATGTATGTATTATGTCTCACAGAAACATGGATTACACCTGAGTAATACTTCGCATTATATTAAATGTGCATAAGTATATACACAGTCCTAGACTGCCTGGCAAAGGAGGTGTGTCATTTAAAAAAAGGCTTCAGAAAGTCTCATTTTCAATTAATTTCTTTGCATAAACATCACCAATCTGACTACGAACAGAAGCATACTCACCCTAATCAGTATTTTTTAGACCACCAAGACCTTATTTTGTATTCTTAAAAGAATTCAGTGATTTTGTTGCAGATCTAGCAGTGAACACTGAGAAAGTAATAATTGCAGAAGATTTTAATATTCACTTTGAGAACTCAGCAGATCCATTAAAAAAGGCTTTCTCATCTATCTTAGACTTTGTAGGTCTCACTCAGAATGTAATAGGGCCTACACATTCCTGTAATCACATTCTAGATCTATTCTGACTTTAGGTGTCGATATACATAATCTTACTGTTCTTCCACAGACTTCAGTAGTTTTAGATCACTACCTAATTTCATATGAATTGAGTCTTAGTGAAAATGCATGTATACCACCCTGCATGAAGCACTCAATAACGCCAAATACAGCTCAACACCTTAATGAAATCCTTCCAGATTTATCAACCATAGTTACTCCTCCACCAGACCCAACAGAGCTAGACAGACTAACAGACTGCGTAGAAAATACGCTCTGATTAACTTTAGACAATGTTGCACCTATAAAAACTAAAATGATGCAGCAGAAAAAGCTCGCTCCGTGGTACAACAATGAAATACACACCTTAAGACAGACAGTACAGAAATTACAGCACAAATGGCGACGAAAAAAACTGGAGGTATTTCACTCTGCTTGGAAAGACAGCCTTAGCAGTTACGGAAAGGTATTTATTAAAACACAGCATACCTGTCCTCACTCATCGAACACAACAAAAACAATCCTAGAGTTTTATTTAGCACCATCGCAGAACTTACCAAAAACCAGGCAGGAACTGAACCTCAAATACCCGCCAACTACAGCAGCAATGATTTCATGGACTTTTTCAATAGCAAAATTTAGAATATTAGACAAAAAGTTCTACCAATACGAGTAACCTATCCTTCATCTGGTTTGGCTGAGACAGCATGAAATGTGGTTATAGAAAAAAGACTAGACACATTTTGTCCACTTAAGCAGTCAGAACTAGTAAACTTATCTCTTCTTCAAATTCTGCTACATGCACACTCGATACGATTCCAACTATTTAATTCCAACAAACCTATTTAATTCCAACAAACCTATTTAAGATAACTCTAGCTCTGGCGGGTCCTAGTTAGCAAAAACGAGCTAGCTTCTGCATTTGGCAGTTGCGACTTCAGCGGGAAGTAGGAGAGAAACAAAGCAGGCTATAAGGTATGTTTTAACTTGCTGATGTTTATTTTAAGTACTCATTTCATAGACCAGTGAAATGCAGCATAGCTCAGCATTGTGATTTTATAACTAGACTGGAACTGAGGCGCTGTGCAGATCAGTGTGGGCCGGCGTGAGTGTGCTGCCGCACCGGGGAGTGATGCCGTGGGGGTATTGAGAACGCAAAAGTTTCTAAGAGGTTTGGTTGTTTTATCTGGCCTCCGCTGGTTATAGCTGCTGTTTGCCCAGTAATGCAGCATTTTATTTATGTCCAGTCAAGGACTTCGGCACGTTGGTGCAGCGAAGTGGATTGGAAGAACGTTAGAGACGTACTGCCTGTGATCGGGATATGTATTATCTGTGTTCACCTGGTTAATGTAGGCCGGAAGCTTTTTTTAATTTTGGTTTTACTGTAATGGTGCTGTTCTTAAATTAAGCTCGTAACCTGCTCAGGTCCTTAATTATCGGAACTATGATCTGCGTTGCTTCTGAATTGGTTGTCTTAACTTTAGCACTGGACACCTGCTATGCTTACGTGTTGCTGCTATTTTGCCCCTTTTGTTTACCAGGCCCACGAAGGTGTAAACTGGGGGTAGCTGCTGTTTTATGTTTTTTTTTTTTTTTAGTTTTATGACCAGGTCGTGTTTTAATACGTGCTGAAATATTTTAGATAACGTCCAAGCCTCAATTTTGCACAGTTTGTTTTGTTTTTTTCTTGTTTTCTTATTTATTTATTTTTTCTCTTTTCTACTGGTTTGTAGAACAACATTATGCTTTCTGGGAATCTTTCTTAAAGCTGTCTTAGCTTGGGGGAATTGGAAGACTATTTTTTTTGTAGTGATCTGAGTGGTGTGCAGTGTTTACTCAAGGTTGGATTTGTCATGAAATTATTATAATTATTATTATATTTATTTATTTTCTCTTTATTTTGGGCACTTGATTTTTCTTTTGTGTGAAGTCCTAGCAATTAAATAGTTCCTCCAATCCCAAAGAACTGCAGAACTTCCTTCTTTTGAACCCAGATAAAACGGAAGTTCTCCTTCTCGGCCTAAAGGCTGCTCGGACTAAATGTTTAGATTTAATGTTAAATCTCACTGACTTCTCAGTAGTTCCTGGTTCAGTAGCCAAAAATCTTGGTGTGACAATTAACTCAGATCTGACATCAAATTAATAGATAATATTACAAGGACAGCGTTTCTTCAGCGTGGAATCTGGGGTTATTAGTTTAGTGGTCTGGGGTCTATGCATATCCTGAGTTTCTCTGATGACTACTTGTCATGCCTGCCCATCCACGTGTCTCTGTTTACGTCCTGTCTAGTCCACGTGGTCTTTGTTTACCTGTTTGATCCTAGTGTATCCGCCTCCCACCTGGCCCGTATCTGTAACCCCTCCTGTTTCCAGGTGTCGCGTATTCCATGACTTGTTATATACCCTGTGTTTTCAGTCTGTCCTTGGTTGGTCATTGTCTTGAGGTATTTGTGTTATCCTATGTATCCAGTCTGTTTGCCTTTTTTTGTTTTTGTTTGTTTATTAAAAGTACTCTTTATTTTAAAAAGCTCTGCGCCTGTGTCTGAACCTGCTGAGCCCTGACACAGTGTCATTGTTATTTTCTATTTATTCAGAATTGATTGACACGTGGTACCTGTGGGAGAGTTTCTCTAGAATCTGAATGAAATTTCGAGGACAAGAAAGCGGATGACCAGTAGCATTGTCTGTGTTTTTGTGGGATTGACTAGCTGGTAATTCTGCTAATATTGTTTATGACACATGACTACAGAGGTTGTTGTGTGGTATGTGCCAGACATTACAGTAAGCAAGGAAGACACTGTAAGGATTGTAAGACTTCAGATCAATGAAACATGCGCCCGCGTTGCTCTGGTTTCCCTTTACACCCTGATTGAAAACTTGACACCCCCCAAATCACTCCTGATAAGCACACATACAGCTTCATATGTGGTTGTTTTTTGCACTTACTGCACCTCCATACAATCTTGTCTCAGAGGTCATGGCTGGGTTTGTGCTCTGACATGTACTGTCCACTATAGGACCTTATATAGAGAGGTGTATACCTTTCCAAATCATGTCCAATCAACTGGATTTACCACAGGTGGACTCCAATCAAGTTGTCGAAACAACTGAAGGATGATCAGTGGAAACAGGAGCACCTGAGCTCAATTTTGTGTGTCATGTCAAAGGCTGTGAACACTTATAAACATGTGATTTTTTTGGTTTTCATTTTTAATAATTAACATGGGGTGTAGAATTTTAAGGAAAAAAATCTATTCATCTATTTTGAAATAAGACCGTAACATAACAAAAGGTGGAAAAAGTGAAGTGCTGTGAATACTTTCCGGATGCACTGTATATTATTTTATTTTCTAAACAGTGCAATGATCGTTTGCTTTATGTTAAACTAATGTCGTCTTGTAGGAATTGTATTAGTATACATTTTCAAAGAATCTCTTCCAACCCTTTATGCAAACATTGCTTAGTGCTGCCTTGTAGAGATCATATCACAGCCCCTATTAAGCAGAACTTTAGTTGCGTTTGAAAGGTCTATTACGTGCTTCAGTGACTATATACAATGATGTAACACTTACTGGGAACCAAAAACATACCTCAACCTACTGGTCGTCCTTTTGAGCTAAAAGACGCTTAGCAAGTGCAGCTTGGTGATAACAATAAATTAAAACAAGTATTACAGTAAATACTCTATGTTAATACTAATTTATGTATTTACCTTTCATGGACAAAGTTGAAATACATTTAAGGCCATTTAAATGGGTTATCAACATCCAGGTGCTGTAAAACAAAACAATTTTCAAAAATGGGCCAAGTCATTTTAAGGTCAATCTGGTGTGATAGCAAAGAGCAGCGTATACATCACAAGCCATCACAAGTATAGATATTGCCATAGTCCAGAGAACGATAAAGAAAGAACACTAAACATTAAACCACTAACCCAAGAGCTGTTAGAGATATATTCTCCTTCTCCTTAAAAAAATGTTTTAGTCTGTCTTTTTTTAGGTCATGCATTACTGATATCAAAGTTTTTATTAGAAAGTCTGTGTACTCAGCAGCCAACTCAGACTTATTTCCTCAGATGTATTTCCACTCATACAAGACTGAGTTCCTGTCTCTTTGAATGGGGATCCTGAAATTCAAACGGTGACATAAAAGATGTTATTACAAAATGTTTTTACCGTTTGGTGCTCTTAACTCACAAAACCTTTTTTAGCATGTTCTGACCCTGTAAACAGACTGTCGTGTGTCATGAGTTTTCTTATTTTTTTAACCATGTAATCCTTCTTTGTAACTTCTCTGAGTTCTTTCATGGTTAGCCAGGTTAGCTACATTAGCCTGTCAAGTGTCTTGTAAGACTGAATATTCATAATGTTTTTGTGAAAGTACAGTGGAAATAATTGTTTGGTTTGGTTTGTTTTTTGATTCAAGTAAATAGTCTTGTAGAGACTGCAAAAAGATGGAGATAGATTAGTTTGTAGCCTAAAGCACAGAAGAAGGAGCTTGTTTTAAGAATGTTAGATTAATAAAGTTTTTTTCTATATTTTGCTAAAACAGCTGTCAACAGCTTTTAACATTATAAAAGGCTACATACAAAATTACAAATCAACAATTAATTTTCAACAATTCCCAGAAGCCATTACAGTCCACCCAGGTTCTGCCAGTTTCTCCGTGTCTGAAAGTCAAGACTAGAAGAGACATTGATAGTATATGACGGCTCTACAAGGAAGCCTCAGTAGCTTCAGTAATGCTAACAGGTCATAGCTAACTGACGTGAGCTGTGTAACACAACCTTACAATTCCAGTCTAACTACATAACTACAGAAATTATTCTAATAGATGTTTTAGGTTATAGCAGAGTGCAAGAAATGTATATGTTTAAAACCAAAAAATGAAAAAGAAACATAAACCAAAAAAATACAATGTATTTAATTTTATGTTCTATGTGTATAATAGTTCTTGTCCTGGCTTAGCCTTGTAATGTCAGTGTTGATTCTGTGCTGGTGTTTGTTCTTTTTGGTTTTATTGTTTATCTCTTGTGGTTTTTTTGCTTGGTCCTGGAACTGCCTAGTGCTTGAAGTGTAAACAAAAAAGTGCCAGTACTGTCCTCGTTGGTGTATGTTGGTGTGTGCATTGGCCAAGTAGTACATTCTGAATTTCTTTAGTGAATAAAAGACACTACAAGATGTCTGATGTGGACAACAATTTATTCTAAAGGATAAATATTTACACAAGTACTAATTATGCTGCATATACTGTATATACTGTTATATGTGTGTGTGTTTGTGTTTTTACACTTCTACTTGCTGTCTGTAGCTTTCAGCTTTCAAGAATAGCTAAGTATTTCATTGTGTATTGAGTGGACATACACATCAGATACAGATATATATATATATATATAATGTATGTATATGTATGTGCACTCAATGCAGTAATAATCATACTGATAAATACCCGTTGGTGCTGATCTGGGGAGCCTGCAGCTATACAACATTTTTTGAACATGTCTGCTTCCTGTACTTCCAGCATTGCCTTGTGTTGGTTTCTGTTCAGTGAATGTGTACCTGAAGACCTGGACTGCATTTCCCAAAAGTGTCATTGAGCAACCACCGTGGTAACCATGGAGAGTGTTTAAAATTATAGTCTCTCTCTTATTTAACTATGGTAGTTGTTGATCGATTTTTCTTTTTTTTCTTTTTTTTTTTGGGAAACAAACTGCTGCTTTTCTAAAGGAAGCATAAATTTGAACTGTATCAGATTAAACACCAGCAACCCTAACCCAGGAGCAGGCGGGGTGAAGGTATGCACAGTTGTCTGGCTTGTCTAGAATTAAAGAAATTGGTCAATGAGTTTATGTCAGTAATTTTCTTGTAGGCTATTTCTGGGCACTTAGCCAAGGGAACTCCAACATGAGAAAAGAGCGGAGGCTCTGACTAGACACGGACATAGCAAGAGCCAATGGAGATGCATCTTTCTAATCAAGCTACTGGATTTATTGACAGCACTCCCCTGACAGAAAAACAGCTTAGGCTTTAAAAACATTGACTTCTTCCTCATTAAAGTGATTATTTGGAAGGATCAGTACAGTAAAGTCTACCAAGTTATTATTTTCCAAACATAAAATAATTCAGTGCAGTTAAGCATGCTGAGTGCTGCGGTTTTACTGTCATTTGGGGTGATCTGGGGTGATTTACCCCCTGATTTGTGTCAACTTAGGTTGGGTTGGTCCTTCTTTCACCTTCCACCTGTAATGTAATCTATGACTGTATATATGGTCTATAGTTATTGCTTTATTTATTTATTTATTTATTTTTTACTTTAGTATGTTATGTTTGCTAAGGTGTACTTCCCTGCCCCAGACGAGCCCTCTACAGACAAATACTCAGCTCAGGTTTGGCATCACCTTTTAGTGCAACATTGCCTTTTAAAACAGGTTTTAGTCTTTTGGATGAAAGTTCTTTAAACATTCTTTAAACTTTGGCACATTTTAAACCTGTTTACAGCAAAGTGTAAGAAATCAGGTTCAAACTGAAACTTGTATTCAGAACTTTTAGGTGGCGGTTTAAGTGAATGATTTAAAATTTGTTTTATCTGATTGTAATCTGTGATGTTTAATGCCAAGGTTTCCTTGCCTGTGATTAGTGTTTTGTTGGTGTCCATTTTGCAAATAAAGTGTCTAATATTCTGTTTATTATTGTGTTTTGAGAATATGTGTGTTCTAGATGGACAAAAGTGTTCAGGCAACTGAGGAAAAGCCTAAGTCAACTAAAAATGTAAATGTATGAGTGAAAATGTATAAAAATAGTTCTAAGGCAAAGTGTTTTGGGAAAAGACAGATAATTAGAGAAAGAGTTGGCTGGTGAGGCTACTGTTGACTCACAAAATTATAAGCACCTGCTATTGTCCTTCATGTTCATTCAGTTGACCCTGCACAACAGAAAGAACTAAACCATGTAATCCTTTGCACGCTCTTATTATCCACAGTAAACACTGGACTGTTTAAACAAGAATGGTTCTAACTCACAGCTTTATTATAGTATTCACTGTGCCTTTCTAAATATTGATGAAGTCTGTAGACAATATGGCTGGACACTTCATCAATTTTTACATTCTAAACACACTATTTCACAGTGTTATCACTAAAAACCACTATAAAAAAACTCCAGCAAAGGATTACATTGTTAAACATTTTCTGAACTAACCTAAAGGTTACCAGAGATTAAATAGTTAACTTGTTCCAAAACCTTTTGGGAACCTTTTCTGTTACAAACCTTATACACCAGAAATAAGCAAACAGATAACAAATACTTTTCATGTTGCATTTTATTTAAAGAGTTGTAGTTATTATGATAAAAGAATAAAAAGCAAGGCTTCAGGCTCCTTCAAAAGACACCTATGAATATAATCTAAATAAAGCAGCTGAACACTTGGAGAGAAAAGTTCAAAGCGGGGTGATCATAGCTAGGGTTTCTTAAAGTTAGGATAGTTACTATGATTAACAGCAGATTCTCAGGGTGGTCTGCAGCCATGTCTCCAGTGAATGTCTTACATTTGTGTGTGTGTCCTAGTTACTTATATGACACTTGGTCTGGCCACAGCTGCATTCTTCCACATAGATGTAGGTGTGTGATACTTCATCTCCATTTAGACATTTCAGGGTCACTGTTCGTTCACTGGTGCGGGCAGCCTGACAGCAGCTACAGGACGAAGAGCCCAGCTCAGAATACCTGAAAGATACATAGATAGATGTGTGTGTGCACAGGTGTTAAAAGGGAATTGCTAGTCAGAGTAAATATTATATTCACAGCCTCCAAACTACGTAAAGCCACAAATACCCAAATGGACCAAATCTAAACAACAACAGCAATTTATCATTCCTTTATTTTCTTTACTGTCATATATTCCTCTCAGAATCGCACCGATTATTTCCTACTGCATGACAAACTTCGCTCTCACATAGTTAAGCGTAGTTAGGTTAAGAGTTAACTTGTGTTCTGTGATGAACTGGCACAGCAAAGCTCTCTGATGATGATGTATCATCTGCAAGGTGAGATTAAGGAGCCCAGTGTAATCAGCGTTAGTGCATTTAATATTAAGTGATGCTCCAGACATAATAACTTTAATGCTTTTCAGAAGACAGGGTTGCTTTGTTGTCATGAATCCTTGCTTGTGTGAGCTGATATTTTTTTCATGTACACCAAGCATGCGATAAAGGAATTTCTCATGAATCAGTATACCTGCTTGTACCCAACTCTGATCACATTACTTTTCCAAAAGTCAAAAGCAAATCTGAACGCCACATTAGACTAGATGCATTAGAGCAGATTTCCTGTATCGAGGTCTTATTCGGCCATTTATCCTCAATCAGTAACGGGTTATCGTTTATGTACTTACTTGCTGTAGCTGTTGCAATCTCCCTCACAGTGTGTTTGTTCCAATTTGTTCTGTGATACACAATTGTCCTGAATTATGTAATCCCAAGTAGTCTGTACTTTACATCCCTTCTCCTTCTCCACACCTGAAAGTGCACCACACATACAAAACATGCTGAGGTTCAAATCTTTTAAGTTATTTAAAAAACAGACCATGACCTATCAACAAGGAACACTTCCTGAACATATAACATTCTGCTTATGTAGTATGTAACAGTTCAAATTTAATATTAAGTTTTTTCCTCAGTAAATAAACAGCAATTGTGCATTAAAATGCAGACATATTCTCTTCTGAAGAGTGGCTAACTAGTTTTCCCTTAGAATATTAACAAAGCATGTCATTTGACCAGAAGGGCCCAAACATTTGAACATGAGTGCACACATAAACATGCACTACTGTAAAGTGATACTCACAAACGTTGCAGCAGCCATCGGCAGAAAGCTGCACTGTACCCTGCAGATTAGAGATGAGACAGACCAGAACATCACATTTTACATCTTTTTTTCTGTTGTGTGTAGTAACGTTAGCATTTTCTAGAATTTATTTGAAGTGTTTATATTATTATTGCACCAGGTTATGATAATGCAACAGATGTTTTAATGAAGGCAAGCTGCTAATTAAAAGTCTTGTGAAAAGCTTCACTGTGAGTGAAAATGACGAAACGTTGCAACATTTAAGTAAAAAGGCTTCATATTATGTTTTTATATTTATTTATATAATACGTAGGCAAATTAAATGAGTGTCTTTTTTTGTGGAATCTTCAATGCGTATCTGTGACAACCAGTATGTAACCTATGTAATATTTATTTGTTATTTGATATCTGCATGTGTATTTGTAGCTGTGTGTGTGTGTGTGTGTGTGTGTGTGTGTGTGTTTGTTTGTGTATGTGTATGCACATGTGGGTGTGAGCATGTGTGGAAGATTTACAGGTTGGCAGTTGTCGATGTCGAATGGAGGACAGTGGATCTTGTAGCTGGTAGTAATGTATTGTCCACCAATGTATGTGCAGACGAACCTATCACAGCCGTGGTTGTTGGGGGTCCATTCTGATCCTTTCTACTCAGAAACACAGCAGAGTCACCACAAAAGCTACTAAAAAGCTACTTTCTTAATACAAAGAACTATCACTCTGAATTCTCTAGCTGAAAGGTATCTGTGTCAGTTATCAACGCTCAGTTCTTCCCAGGCGGACCACTGACCCTTACCTGCAATAGACGTTGTGTACCATTGAGGTTGAGGATACACTTGGACTGCACACACTTCCCACAGCATTCATCACCAACTGGCTCCATGTACTCATATCCCTGAGAGGGAGGAAGAAGGAGAAGGAGAGAGAGAGAAGCAAAGAGTCTGTAAGCAGCAAAGTCTTGTTGTGTACTGTTAAGCCATAGAACGATACATATGCTGTATGTTATTTTTGCTCTGTCATTAATTTTAATTTTAGTTTTTTATTTGAATTAATGATTAAATAATATTGGGAGGGTGGTGTATATATATATATATATAATTGGGAAATGAATAACCTTCCTAAACTGAATAATCTTGCATACAATGAAAAAGTATTCAAAGAATTCAAAACATATCTAGAATTAATATATTAATTCAAGTCATTATAACTGATCTTAAAATCATCTACAATTATCATCATGCCTTCATCAGTGTAATGTTTATTTTGCATTTGAAATTTTAAGCTGTGCATGTGACTTTTGTGCAAAAAGATGTCTGACTTTGTTTGAAAAACACCTAGTGTTTCGTAACCCTAGATTTTTTTGTTAAAACTGAAAGAAGTGACGTTAGAAAGTGCAACAGTCTATCCATGGCCTATCCACACACCTATCATCACACCTACATTATATTGCCAAATGTATTCCCCCGTCTACTTCACACCCGTATGAACTTTGAGTGACATCCTATCCTTAATCCATAGGATTTAATATGATGTCGGCTGTAAGAGCTTCAACTCTTCTAGGAAGGCTGTTTATAGGAATGTTCTGATTTGTGAGATCAGACACTAATGTTGGATGAGAAGCCATAGCTCTCATTCTCCGCTCTAAAAACTATCCTTATCCTTAATAATGGTGTAAATCACAAGTATCAGTGCCTCGACATTCAATGTAGTTTTTGCACAGTCAAGTCAGTCAGTATTATTTTCTCAAGACCAACTTAATCTATTGTGATCTATCATTACTGCATCTCTGTATATCCGGTAACTTGTGTATTTACTGAATACTATAAAGAAAAGCAGTACTCACTGCCTCACAGTTCTCTTCACAATTCACAAATCCACACCGGATCAGGTACAGTTGTGTCTTCGGATCCACGTCCCAGGTACACTGACATTCTTGGCAGTCCACCACAGGAACTGAAGTTCCAGGCTGGAAGGGAGAGTTTTACAGTGTTTCACATTCACTAAAACACATTTTATGAAAAAAGGTTTCTTCTAAAACTTAAATACAAATGCCTAAACTCAAGTGCACATCTTTGTGGTAAAAGCAATGAAATAAATTATCTATCAAACGCGTATTATCTTTGCTTGCAAAATAACACTGATCTCAAAACAGTCCATCAAATCCATGTGTAATGAATGGCAGTGCTTTCTCCATGACAGCACAAAGCTAACATTGCTTTGTAATGAAACGTTTATGTAATGTTATGTAAAAAGAGTTTTGCAGTATGTGTGTCTCAAGAGCTACATGTTTAGGAAAACAATATTCTTTTCATAACAGAAGAAAGAAGGTTTGGGGGAATTTATTGTTGGTTTTGTGTGTTAGCGATAGAAAAAAGCGCTGTATGTAATTCCACCTGCAACAACATGCATTACTTTTCACAAGCTTTATCCATTTTCATTGCATGTCATTCCTCATATTTACCTCATACTCCATGTTTTTGTGCACACAGACCTTCTTTGGCTCTGAAAAAACAACATATTAATTCTATGAGGCACAATGCAAACTATTCATGGTAATATAAGAAGTAAGGTCAAAGGGAAAAAGCTCAAGAATATTTTTATTTGTAATCGGTATGAATACCGCATGTGAGTTCGGGGCAGCATTGTCCCTCAGGCACTTGGAGTACAGGAGCATAGCCGATGTTACACTTCCCATCTACACTGGGACAGAAGTTACTGTCACAGCCTATAACAGAGAGTAGAGGACAGGAACATGAGGCCACTGAGTTTTCAGAATATAACAAATGAGCAGAACTACACACACTCTGGCATTATGCTGTCTAACCTGGAATTTCCCACTAGAGCAGTATCTTACTGTATGACTTGTTTGGCTTAATTATTTTTTTACAGCTGCTAGAACATTATTACAATAGAATAATCACAAAACAGCTGGAAAATAACAAAAGAGTATGCAAACTTACGGCAGGTAAGTATAGTGCAGCATTCATCTGAGGGGTCTGTTTCATTAACCACAATGAAACCAGGTTCACTGCAGGTTACTTGGTTATTATTTGAGCACTGCTTTGGTTTGCAGATCACAGATAAAGTTGCTGCATCACAAACACAGTCCTGGCAGCCAAGCTGGAACATCTCTCCAGGCTGACATTCGAAATAGGAGAATATGTTATAGTATTACGTTTTAACAGAGATGAAAAATTAATTTACAGAAATCCAGAGACCTCCGAAGCATCCAAGTCCATGACACAGTGTGAGGATGTTCATTATGCTCAGGTTCAAATTTAAATAACAGAAATATTTTTCCCAAGACTATATTTACTCCATTGTTCATTCGTCCAGACAGTTTGCATTTGTTTATATTTATTCTAGAGGTGACCAGGCTCTTCACACCTAGCACACTGAACTAATCAGTAGGGACTAATGGTTAAAATCTTATTGCAGGGATAATAGTATCAATAGACCAATAGATACATTTGTAGTATATCAAATAAGACAATAAATTAAGCCAAAATATCACCATTACAGAATTGCTAAGTATTTTGACCACAGTCATCTTACCTCTCGTGCTTGACCAGAGTGGTCCAGGCATCCTGCAGAAGCATACAATGAAGCGAATATTACAACACCGTGCTTAAAAACTAAATCACTTACGTTATTATACCTTTCTAGTCTGGTTTATTCGATTGCACATTAAAAAATCCTAGTTAACATTTTGTACTTAAAATGTACATGGGTAGTTGATAAAAAGTGGTTTTATTCACACACATATACTGTAACACTGTCACATTTGTTTGGTTGTTGGAAGCCTGTACATATAATAAGCTTAAATACTGATTTTAGTTTTAATAAAATGTTTTTGGAATGTACTCATACTTATAAATAAATAAATAAATAAAGACATGAATAAATAAATACTTTCTGTCTGGCATGTCTGCATCTGGAAGCATGTAATTTCACTTTCCCACTAAATAAGTACAGAGAGAAATAGTAGTGCCCCGTTAGAGAAGGTTATAGACTACACACTTACCACACTTGTCAACACACAGTTCCGAGTCCTTGTTGAACAGCAATGTACCATCAGGACAGAAGCAACCCTCAGTGGTCACGTTCATAGTAGGCTCATTAGTCCTTACATAAAAGATCATACAGAACATGTAACCTTCAACCATTCTGTCATCAACTGAATGATTGTTTATACACAGTCACTTGAGATGAGATATCTACTGTATGGAAAGTATGAAAACTGCTGGAGAGCCTGTTGAAGGACACACATATCGTCGCTCTCCAATGAAAAACAAGCATCTCCAAAATTACTTTCAGTGTAAGTCAATGGAAACAGAATGTTTTTCAAGCTCTTCTATTGGTCCATTCATCATTAAATTTTTACACAATGTAAACGACCATTGTCATGTTCAAATTATGTAGGAAATTCAATATTGACAAAAATGAATGGAAATGTTTTTCATTGGACAGCGACAATATATTATATTTTCTGAAAGTAAGTATAGACGTGAAGGCAAACCTGTCCTGACAGGTGGGAGGTTCAGCAGGTCCACAGGCTTTGTAAACTTTGTCTTCTGGACATTCGACAGCTGAGGAACGACAATATACAATACTATTACACGATGGCCTAAAATGAATCTGCATGGCTGTACAAGTAGAAACAGCTAGGCACACATCTTTCAATCACACTGTTCTCAGAAACTGCAGCATGTTGCATATAATCAGTGGACTTACTGCACAGATTAGTGTAGTTTCTCCAGTATAAACAGACACCAAACTGAGAGCAGGCAAAGGCGTAAGTCTGCAAACTGGTGCACACCGCAGCAGGGTTAGTCATGTGACAACTATCAAACTGGCAGCCCTTGAAGTAGTTGTCAGGTGAGACATGTGGATGGCATTCTTTAAACACACTGTAAAAAAAAAAGCAAATAACAAGTGTCAAAAAATTCTTACATACTTCTCATGGGATAGCAGGCAAAGTATGTATTCCTTTAAATAATGATTTAAAATCAATTTTACTTCAATTGTACCCAAATTTATGACAAATCTGCTGAAACTGAGATTTGGCTCTTTATATGGCTCTTTCTGCTTTTGCTTAGGTGTGGTACCTTTAAACAGGGCCAGCATACATACACAGTGGCTTCAGTGATCACATTACTCTACAGCAGGTCTTACCAAACCTTTTTATGAAAAGTTATTGTCCAGAGTTATTCTCCAACTGTGCACTTGCAATAGCTGTAATAGCACAATTAAATTCACAAATGTCAAAAATGATTGGGTCGGCTCAAAATTTTTCCACAGCTTTGTAGAATATGAGTTTGCCAATGCCTTTAAGCTCCAATAAGCTTTCTTAAAAATTCTGCAACCAAAGGTTGACAATTTTTTACGATTATTTTTGACAGTGTGAGTACTTCATTAATTGTGCACTACTGTGCTGTGTTGTTCCTCAGCTCTTCCATGAATGACCTGTTCTGAGAACAGGACAGATGCTGCTTGAATTACTTGAATTAAAAGTATGCTGTGGGAAGTGAATGAGTGTTTTCTTGACAATAGTGCTGCGTTATCAACTGCTAAAGATAGTCCTCCAATATAAGTCATGGCTACTCACTCTGTGTTGAGAAGTTCACACACAGGATTTGGTGGGCATGGCTTTGGGGTGGGGGCAGCAGTGGGTGGTGCCGTTGCTGGCACAGGACAGTCTGGATTGTACAGGTCTTTAGCTGGCCAATAGTCTGCCATTATTGCACAGTCGCTTACAAGCTTCCCGTCTGGTAACATACAGTCATCAGCCCGGTTGTTGTTGCAGGTACCTGACAGAGGTAATAGACCTTTATCATATTCATTGCTGTTGTATGTAGTCAAAAGTAAGCTTAGATAGAATCTACTGACACTGAACATGTTTAAGAATATTAATATTAGAAGATTGATTCATTTTCTTTGTGCAAAACTTCCATTATGTGATGTACATTCTGACTTCATTAAAAGCTTGTTTTTCCAATATGGGACATCTGAGTTCATATTTCCATACCACAGTGTCCCTGTGTGTTTTTCCCAAAATGTTCAAATGGCAGGAAGACGCTGAAGCCTGTGACTCCAAATGTCACCACAACTTTCAGCTGTGGAATCTCCAGAATGATGTTCACACCGGAGCCCACAACCTTCACGCCATTTCGAACAAAAGGTAACTTCAACACATGATGCCCCATTAAAACCTAGGTGCATGAAAAACAACAAAAACAATTATATTAGAAACAAAAATATGACTTTCTATTACAACAAAAAAAAATTACAAATTACAAAACAACAACACAAAAACTGTATGAAAGCTGTACAAAATAAATACATTGCAATAATATAAATAAATAAAAACAGAAATAAATGAATACTGATAAAATAAAGACAGAATGTAATTATGTGCAAATCATGTAATTGCTATATTTATTTGTGAATAGTACATAGACTGAGATTTTTTATTGTTTTTTTGCCCATTTTGAATTGGCAGCCAGTCAAAAGTCATTACACAGTGGTAAACATGAACCTGTTCCATCACCTCTTTTTTTAACAACACTCTGTAAGCAGTAAGAAGAACTGAGAAGACCCTTTGCTATAGTCCTGAAAGTGAAGTGTTTTTAATTTTTGCTTGATAGAGAATTTTAGCTGCTCAACAGGTCCAAGTCTCATTGGTCATATTTTTAATTTCTCAAATGCCTCAAATGTTTTCAGTAGGTGACCAGTCTGGACTGCAGGTAGGTCAGTTTAGCATCCGGACTCTTTTACTACAGAGCCACGCTGCCGTAATACGTGCGGAACGTGGTTTAACATTGTCATGCTGAAATAAGTCTTCTCTGAAGAAGCTTGCATCCAGAAGGTGGCAGTGTTTCTGGATTTTGTAATAAATGTATTTTTTATATGATATATGAGTTTTTTCATTAAATAAGAGTGGATGCAGTGACAAACTGTGCTCACAGAAAGTGTTTTTGGGAAGTGTTCCTGAGCCCATGCAGTGATTTCCACCAGAGAATCATGTCTGTTCTTAATGCAGATTGCAGACATTTAATACAGAGGTGTCTCTGGATTCTCTGCAAAATTCAATCATACTATATGTCATAGATGATCAAATCCCCAAGTGCTATTTCACGTTGAGCAATGTTGTTCTTAAACTGTCGCATTATTTGCTCACACAGTGTTTCCCAGAGTGGTAAATCTCTCCCCAACTTTACTTCTGAGAAACTCCATACCTCTCTGTGATGCTCTTCTTATACCCGATTGTGTTTATGACATATTGCCTATTAAACTTATTGGTTGTGAAATGTTCCTTCAGATGTTTCTTAGCATTACACAACTTTACTAGTCTTTTGTTGCCCTGACTTTTCTGAAACATGTTGCTGGCAACAAATTTAAAATTTATATATATTTTATTTTTTTAAAACAATACAATTTCTCAGGTTCAGCATTTGATAGGTTGTCTTTGTAATATTTTCGATTCAACAGATGGTTTATGATTGGCATATCATTGCACTCTGATTTTATTTACATTATGCACAGCATCCTAACTCTTTTGGAAGTACCTTTAATATAGCATTAAAAGCAAAATGTTCTTGAACGAACACCAGGTCAGTTTCATATGACAGTTGTTTTGACCTTAAGAAAAGCAGTAATGAGCTTCAGCTAAGTCTCACCTCCAGTTTGGCAGCTCCTATGAGGTTGTCATTCTTCATTGTGATGACCTGGTGGTTGTAGGACACAATGAGGGCTCTGGGGCAGGACACAGTCTCTCGGGGGTCACAGTTGACATTATCGATGTAAATGTTTAGATTGTGTTTAGGTGTGATTTCCTCCATTAACACATAGGTGCAGTTTCCTTGGTGACTGTAGAAGAGTCCATCAAATGTTATGTAGTGAGGGTCTCCCCACCCTTCACAGAAGCCTAGGCAGAAGGATAGTTGGCTTGTTATTGCAGTAGTTTGAAAATTCTATTTCTGTTGCTGACCCTAAGTGATGTTTTAACTGTAAAACACATGTACGTCATATTTACTAAAAACCACTCATTTGTATGCTATGACATTATTTGAAGCCTCATTCACTCACAGTCACAGACATTTTCTTTACAGCAGTGGTATTCATCAGAACCCTCAACTGGATCCTTCCCATTGGAACATGTGATGTTCTTAAGAGGTGGACACTCATATGGGAGAACCTCAATGATGTTGTCCTGAATGCACCGGGCCCAAGTGCAATTACAGATCTCGAAGGTCTCGTTTGTCTGTCACCAAAAAAGCATTAGCAAGTTGGTATATGCATCACTCAATAAAGGACCATTTGCTTTTGCGTGCTTGTAAAATTAACCATATTTTGGTAGAGACATACACCGATTAGCCATAACATTAAAACCACCTCCTTATATCTACACACATTCAAATACACACAATCAGCTCCACTCAGCATATAGGAGCACTTTGTAGTTCAACAATTACAGACTGCAGTCCATCTGATTCACTGCATACATTGTTTATCCCTTTCACCCTGTTCTTTAATGGTCAAGACCACCACAGAGCAGGTACTAACAGGGAGGTGGATCACTCTCAGCACTGCAGTGACACGGTGATGGTGTGTTAATGTGCGTTGTGCTGGTATGAGTGGATCAGACATAGCAGTGCTGCTGGAGTGTCACTGCTGGACTGAGAATAGTTTGCCAACCAGCAACATCCAGCCAGCAGAGTCCTGTGGGACTTTACATCTACAAGGTGGACACGCAAGGAAGGCACGTCTATTAGAGTGGACAGGAGTGGACACAGTGTTTAAAAACTCCAGCAGCCCTACTGTGTCTGATGCACTCGTACCAGCACAGCACACACTAAAACACCACCACTTCATCAGAGAATAGCACACAACCCAAATAATGTCTGCTCTGTGGTGGTGCTTTTGGGAGCTGGATTGTTGAGGAACATGGTGAAAGGGTGCTAACAGTATACAGAGAGTTTACAAAGAAACAGATGAACAAAGAGAAGAACTACAAAGTGCACCTGTATTGTAAATGGAGCTGACTCTTCTCAGTAAATATCACTTCAACATCACTGTGGCATACGCTCACATTTTTGTTGTAATAAAATGCTCTACGCTCTGTCTTCTCAGTTTAATATATATATTGACACGTGATTTGAAGGTCTACTGCCCAGCACAGTGTAGCTCCTGCCCTGATATCTAACAAGGCACTCAGAAGCGTCTGTCAGCTGTATTAAAACTAAACTCTGCAGGGCTGTAGATTTCCAGGAGCACGGTTGGGCACACCTGACTTGCAGTATATGGTCCTGTCAAGATTTCGCTAAATGAAACTTACAGCATGAATAAACTTCTTCATAAACTTGAGCTTTAGGAGAATGACCACAAATGACCATGATTCAGAATTAAAGATTTAAGTGAATATGTCAATTTTCTTGATGTATTTTTTTAAAAACGGATATTAGACTACACCGTACTTATCTGTAAAATAGACTGTATCTTTAAAATCCAAAAAACTGCTACTCACTATTTACCTTTGTATTTAAACCTCTACATACAGTCACACTGAGGAAGCATCAGTACACAAAACCTATCACAGGTGTGGTCTAACCGGAGTGATCTACAAAGCGCTACTCACATTGACATCCCATTCTGGGCAGTCATAACTCGGGGTGGTTGGAGCTACTGTTGTAGCTGTGGTTGTGGGTGTGGGTGTGGGTGTCGTACCAGGGGTTGTACACAGTGCCGTTTCATTTTTAATTTCGCAGATATCAGAACAGATCATGGTCAGACAAACACCTGAACCAATATGAACCATTTCAAATATGGTGTCTCCTGTGAACACAAGTGACAAACTTATTTTAAAACAAAGAACGGAATCCATCGAAAGTGCAAAGGGCAAAAATACACTGCATCCAAAAGTATCCAGACACCGCTTCTAATCAAAGAATTCAGCTACTTTAAGGCGCACTCTTGGCTAACACACACAAAACCTGCAGACCACCATGCCCAATGCCAAGCATCAGCTAGTGGAGCACAAATCCCCTAGCTGTGGGCTGTGTACTGGAAAAGCTTTTTCTAGAGTAAGGAAGCCCAAATAACCTGACCTAATGCTTACTAATGCTTGTGTGGCTGAATACAATTAAATCCTCACAGCAATGTATCAACATGATGTATAGAAGAGCAAACTCCTTAATATTACACCTGATTCTAGATCAAACACTAGATCACTGCAGGTGTCTAGAAACTTTTGGACAAAAAAACATTTAAAATAGTACATGTTATGATCTCTACATTGGAAAAGTTGACTACTGACCTGGTTTATAATGTATCCCATTAATTATACAGAAACACTCTGTGGTGCTGGGAACGGATGTACTGCTAGTAATGTTTACTTGTGGTTCTTTTGATGGTTCAAAACCAGTTACAATTGACAGCGTGGTTGTTTCAGTCGGTCCTGCAGTGGTGCCAGAAGTGGTTCCTTCAGTAGTTGTTATTTCTGTAGATATTATGGGCACAGATACGGGTGGAGTAGTTGTTCCTGGGGTGGTGCCAGACGTGGTAACTTCAGTAGATGTTATTTGTGTAGTTGTGGAGGGGGTTGAGGGGGGAGGAGTCGGTCCTGAAGTGGTGCCAGACGTGGTAACTTCAGTAGATGTTATTTGTGTAGTTGTGGAGGGGGTTGAGGGGGGAGGAGTAGGTCCTGCAGTGGTGCCAGAGGTTGTTCCTGTAGTAGTTGTTATCTGTGTAGTTGTGGAGGGGGTTGAGGGGGGAGGAGTCGGTCCTGAAGTGTGCCAGAGGTGATTCCTGTAGTAGTTGTTATCTGTGTAGTTGTGGAGGGGGTTGAGGGGGGAGGTGTAGGTCCTGCAGTGGTGCCAGAGGTGGTTCCCTCAGTAGTTGTTATCTGTTAGTTGTGGAGGGGGTTGAGGGGGGAGGAGTAGGTCCTGCAGTGGTGCCAGATGTGGTTCCTTCAGTAGTTGTTATCTGTGTACTTGTGGAGGGGGTTGAGGGGGGAGGAGTCGGTCCTGAAGTGGTGCCAGAGGTGGTTCCCTCAGTAGTTGTTATCTGTGTAGTTGTGGAGGGGGTTGACGGGGGAGGAGTAGGTCCTGCAGTGGTGCCAGATGTGGTTCCTTCAGTAGTTGTTATCTGTGTAGTTGTGGAGGGGGTTGAGGGGGGAGGGGTAGGTCCTGTGGTGGTGCCAGAGGTGGTTCCTTCAGTAGTTGTTATTTCTGTAGATATTATGGGCACAGATACGGGTGGAGTAGTTGTTCCTGGGGTGGTGCCAGACGTGGTAACTTCAGTAGATGTTATTTGTGTAGTTGTGGAGGGGGTTAAGGGTGGAGGAGTAGGTCCTTCGGTGGTGCCAGAGGTGGTTCCTTCAGTAGTTGTTATCTGTGTAGTTGTGGAGGGGGTTGAGGGGGGAGGAGTAGGTCCTGAAGTGGTGCCAGAGGTGTTCCCTCAGTAGTTGTTATCTGTGTAGTTGTGGAGGGGGTTGATGGGGGAGGAGTAGGTCCTGCAGTGGTGCCAGATGTGGTTCCTTCAGTAGTTGTTATCTGTGTAGTTGTGGAGGGTGTTGAGGGGGGAGGAGTCGGTCCTGCTGTGGTGCCAGAGGTGGTTCCTTCAGTAGTTGTTATTTGTGTAGTTGTGGAGGGTGTTGAGGGGGGAGGAGTAGGTCCTGTGGTGGTGCCAGAGGTGGTTCCTTCAGTAGTTGTTATCTGTGTAGTTGTGGAGAGTGTTGAGGGGGGAGGAGTCGGTCCTGAAGTGGTGCCAGAGGTGGTTCCTTCAGTAGTTGTTATTTGTGTAGTTGTGGAGGGGGTTGACGGGGGAGGAGTCGGTCCTGAAGTGGTGCCAGAGGTGGTTCCCTCAGTCGTTGTTATCTGTGTAGTTGTGGAGGGGGTTGAGGGTGGAGGAGTAGGTCCTGAAGTGGGGCCAGATGTGGTTCCTTCAGTAGTTGTTATCTGTGTAGTTGTGGAGGGTGTTGAGGGGGGAGGAGTCGGTCCTGAAGTGGTGCCAGAGGTGATTCCTGTAGTAGTTGTTATCTGTGTAGTTGTGGAGGGTGTTGAGGGGGGAGGAGTCGGTCCTGCTGTGGTGCCAGAGGTGGTTCCTTCAGTAGTTGTTATTTGTGTAGTTGTGGAGGGTGTTGAGGGGGGAGGAGTAGGTCCTGTGGTGGTGCCAGATGTGGTTCCTTCAGTAGTTGTTATCTGTGTACTTGTGGAGGGGGTTGAGGGGGGAGGAGTCGGTCCTGAAGTGGTGCCAGAGGTGGTTCCCTCAGTAGTTGTTATCTGTGTAGTTGTGGAGGGGGTTGACGGGGGAGGAGTAGGTCCTGCAGTGGTGCCAGATGTGGTTCCTTCAGTAGTTGTTATCTGTGTAGTTGTGGAGGGGGTTGAGGGGGGAGGGGTAGGTCCTGTGGTGGTGCCAGAGGTGGGTTCCTTCAGTAGTTGTTATTTCTGTAGATATTATGGGCACAGATACGGGTGGAGTAGTTGTTCCTGGGGTGGTGCCAGACGTGGTAACTTCAGTAGATGTTATTTGTGTAGTTGTGGAGGGGGGTTAAGGGTGGAGGAGTAGGTCCTTCGGTGGTGCCAGAGGTGGTTCCTTCAGTAGTTGTTATCTGTGTAGTTGTGGAAGGGGTTGAGGGGGGAGGAGTAGGTCCTGCAGTAGTGCCAGAGGTTGTTCCTTCAGTAGTTGTTATCTGTGTAGTTGTGGAGGGGGTTGAGGGGGGAGGAGTAGGTCCTGAAGTGGTGCCAGAGGTGGTTCCCTCAGTAGTTGTTATCTGTGTAGTTGTGGAGGGGGTTGACGGGGAGGAGTAGGTCCTGCAGTGGTGCCAGATGTGGTTCCTTCAGTAGTTGTTATCTGTGTAGTTGTGGAGGGTGTTGAGGGGGGAGGAGTCGGTCCTGCTGTGGTGCCAGAGGTGGTTCCTTCAGTAGTTGTTATTTGTGTAGTTGTGGAGGGTGTTGAGGGGGGAGGAGTAGGTCCTGTGGTGGTGCCAGACGTGGTTCCTTCAGTAGTTGTTATCTGTGTAGTTGTGGAGAGTGTTGAGGGGGGAGGAGTCGGTCCTGAAGTGGTGCCAGAGGTGGTTCCTTCAGTAGTTGTTATTTGTGTAGTTGTGGAGGGGGTTGAGGGGGGAGGAGTCGGTCCTGAAGTGGTGCCAGAGGTGGTTCCCTCAGTCGTTGTTATCTGTGTAGTTGTGGAGGGGGTTGAGGGTGGAGGAGTAGGTCCTGAAGTGGGGCCAGATGTGGTTCCTTCAGTAGTTGTTATTTGTGTAGTTGTGGAGGGTGTTGAGGGGGGAGGAGTAGGTCCTGTGGTGGTGCCAGAGGTGGTTCCTTCAGTAGTTGTTATCTGTGTAGTTGTGGAGGGTGTTGAGGGGGGAGGAGTCGGTCCTGCTGTGGTGCCAGAGGTGGTTCCTTCAGTAGTTGTTATTTGTGTAGTTGTGGAGGGTGTTGAGGGGGGGAGGAGTAGGTCCTGTGGTGGTGCCAGAGGTGGTTCCTTCAGTAGTTGTTATCTGTGTAGTTGTGGAGAGTGTTGAGGGGGGAGGAGGTCGGTCCTGAAGTGGTGCCAGAGGTGGTTCCTTCAGTAGTTGTTATTGTGTAGTTGTGGAGGGGGTTGACCGGGGGAGGAGTCGGTCCTGTGGTGGTGCCAGAGGTGGTTCCTTCAGTAGTTGTTATCTGTGTAGTTGTGGAGGGGGTTGAGGGTGGAGGAGTAGGTCCTGCAGTGGGGCCAGATGTGGTTCCTTCAGTAGTTGTTATTTGTGTAGTTGTGGAGGGTGTTGAGGGGGGAGGAGTAGGTCCTGTGGTGGTGCCAGAGGTGGTTCCTTCAGTAGTTGTTATCTGTGTAGTTGTGGAGGGGGTTGAGGGGGGAGGAGTCGGTCCTGCTGTGGTGCCAGAGGTGGTTCCTTCAGTAGTTGTTATCTGTGTAGTTGTGGAGGGGGTTGAGGGGGGAGGAGTCGGTCCTGCCGTGGTGCCAGAGGTGGTTCCTTCAGTAGTTGTTATCTGTGTAGTTGTGGAGGGGGTTGAGGGGGGAGGAGTAGGTCCTGAAGTGGTGCCAGATGTGGTTCCTTTAGTAGTTGTTATCTGTGTACTTGTGGAGGGTGTTGAGGGGGGAGGAGTCGGTCCTGCTGTGGTGCCAGAGGTGGTTTCTTCAGTAGTTGTTATTTGTGTAGTTGTGGAGGGTGTTGAGGGGGGAGGAGTAGGTCCTGTGGTGGTGCCAGAGGTGGTTCCTTCAGTAGTTGTTATCTGTGTAGTTGTGGAGAGTGTTGAGGGGGGAGGAGTCGGTCCTGAAGTGGTGCCAGAGGTGGTTCCTTCAGTAGTTGTTATTTGTGTAGTTGTGGAAGGGGTTGACGGGGGAGGAGTCGGTCCTGTGGTGGTGCCAGAGGTGGTTCCTTCAGTAGTTGTTATCTGTGTAGTTGTGGAGGGGGTTGAGGGTGGAGGAGTAGGTCCTGCAGTGGGGCCAGATGTGGTTCCTTCAGTAGTTGTTATTTGTGTAGTTGTGGAGGGGTGTTGAGGGGGGAGGAGTAGGTCCTGTGGTGGTGCCAGAGGTGGTTTCCTTCAGTAGTTGTTATCTGTGTAGTTGTGGAGGGGGTTGAGGGGGGAGGAGTCGGTCCTGCTGGTGGTGCCAGAGGTGGTTCCTTCAGTAGTTGTTATCTGTGTAGTTGTGGAGGGGGTTGAGGGGGGAGGAGTCGGTCCTGCCTGTGGTGCCAGAGGTGGTTCCTTCAGTAGTTGTTATCTGTGTAGTTGTGGAGGGGGTTGAGGGGGGAGGAGTAGGTCCTGCAGTGGTGCCAGAGGTGGTTCCTTCAGTAGTTGTTATCTGTGTAGTTGTGGAGGGGGTTGAGGGTGGAGGAGTCGGTCCTGCGGTGGTGCCAGATGTGGTTCCTTCAGTAGTTGTTATCTGTGTCGTTGTGGAGGGGGTTGAGGGGGGAGGAGTAGGTCCTGAAGTGGTGCCAGAGGTGGTTCCTTCAGTAGTTGTTATCTGTGTAGTTGTGGAGGGGGTTGAGGGGGGAGGAGTAGGTCCTGCGGTGGTGCCAGATGTGGTCCCTTCAGTAGTTGTTATCTGTGTAGTTGTGGAGGGGGTTGCGGGTGGGAGGAGTAGGTCCTGAAGTGGTGCCAGAGGGTGGTTTCCTTCAGTAGTTGTTTATCTGTGTACTTGTGGAGGGGGTTGAGGGGGGAGGAGTAGGTCTGCAGTGGTGCCAGAGGTGTTCCTTCAGTAGTTGTTATCTGTGTAGTTGTGGAGGGGGTTGAGGGTGGAGAGTAGGTCCTCGCGTGGTGCCAGATGTGGGTCCCTTCAGTAGTATGTTATCTGTGTTGTTGTGGAGGGGGTTAAGGGGGGGGGAGTAGGTCCTGAGTGGTGCCAGAGGTGGTGCCTTCAGTAGTTGTTAATATGTGTAAGTTGTGGAGGGGGTTGAGGGGGGAGGAGTAGGTCCTGCGTGGGGTGCCAGATGTGGTTCCTTCAGTATTGTTATCTGTGTAGTTGTGGAGGGGGTTTGAGGGGGGGAGGAGTAGGATCCTGTGGTGGTGCCAGAGGTTGGGTTTCTTCAGTAGTTGTTATCTGTGTAGTTTGTGGAGGGGGTTGATGGGGGAGGAGTTGGTCCTGAAGTGGTGCCAGAGGTGGTTCCTTCAGTAGTTGTTATCTGTGTAGTTGTGGAGGGGGTTGAGGGGGGGAGGAGTAGGGTCCTGTGGTGGTGCCAGAGGTGGTTCCTTCAGTAGTTGTTTATCTTGTGTAGTTGTGGAGGGGGGTTGAGGGGGGAGGAGTTGGTCTGAAGTGGTGCCAGAGGTGGTTCCTTCAGTAGTTGTTATCTGTGTAGTTGTGGAGGGGGTTGAGGGGGGGAGGAGTAGGTCCTGCGGTGGTGCCAGATGTGGTCCCTTCAGTAGTTGTTATCTGTGTAGTTGTGGAGGGGGTTGAGGGTGGAGGAGTAGGTCCTGCGGTGGTGCCAGAGGTGGTCCCTTCAGTAGTTGTTATCTGTGTAGTTGTGGAGGGGTTAGGGGGAGGAGTAGGTCCCTGAAGTGGTGCCAGAGGTGGTGCCTTCAGTAGTTGTTATCTGTGTAGTTGTGGAGGGGGTTGAGGGGGGAGGAGTAGGTCCTGTCGTGGTGCCAGAGGTGGTTCCTTCAGTAGTTGTTATCTGTGTAGTTGTGGAGGGGAGGGGGGAGGAGTCGGCCCTGCAGTGGTGCCAGAGGTGGTTCCTTCAGTAGTTGTTATCTGTGTAGTTTGTGGAGGGGGTTGAGGGGGAGGAGTCGGTCCTGCCGTGGTGCCAGAGGTGGTTCCTTCAGTAGTTGTTATCTGTGTAGTTGTGAAAGGGGTTGAGGGGGAGGAGTAGGTCCTGCGGTGGTGCCAGATGTGGTCCTTCAGTAGTTGTTATCTGTGTAGTTGTGGAGGGGTTGAGGGGGGAGGAGTAGGTCCTGCAAGTGGTGCCAGACGTGGTTCCTTCAGTAGTTGTTATTGTGTAGTTGTGGAGGGGGTTGAGGGGGAGGAGTAGGTCCTGGGGTGGTAGGTTTAGTAGTTGTGGGGAGGGTTGAGGGGGGAGTGGTGGTACCAGAGGTGGTGCTCTCAGTAGTTGTTAGTTGTGTAGTTGTTGTGAAGGGGGTTGGGGTGATGCACGATGAAAAACAACAGAGGACTCTAATTTCATAGTCAAGACATTTAAAGGGGCGTAGCACCTGTTCCTCCTTTTTACATACTAAACCAACTGAAATGTTGCACTGCGCTATCTGACCTGTACCCTGTATAAAATCTTCAAAAGACAGTTCAGGATTTGTTACAGCCCTGCACTGAATATCCTCTGGCATTTCACATATTATCTTTCCAGCATCCTTGATATTTTCATATGTTTCCAAGTCATCCCCTCCTTCCACAACGGGATCATATACATTAAACCACTCAGACCATTCACATATGATTGGACAGGGTGTAGTCGAGCTTATCGGTGTAGTAGTTGCTGTTATAGTAGTAGTTGATACAGCTGTGGTTGATGTAAAACCTGTGGTTGTTGGGTAAGGGGTTGGCGGGGGAGTAGGCGGTTTCAATGTACTGACAGATGTGGTGCCTTCAGTAGTTTCTGTTGTTGTCGTTTGTGTAGGTGTTGTGCAGACCTCACTACCATTGATGATGGTGCCGTTTATACAAATGGCATAGTAGCACATTCCCATATTGTCCGTCACATCATAGATGACATCATAGTCACTATATTCTGTCCCGTTGTAAAAGCAGCAGCCTTTGAGAGACGACAAAAAATATCCCTCAGTGTTATTATTTAAGGAATCTGGGATAAGTCATATAATGTTTTCCTATTTTTGCTTCATTTTCTTACCCGGCCGTGGTGAACAAATCTCCGTGCCATTTTTACCACAGACACTGCAAAGAAAATATTCATTTGTTTTTCAGATTTTTAAAAGTGTTTAACTTTGGACTTACAAATGCTTTAATATGGAGGTGGTTAACAGACATACCAACTAGTACATGGTATGTCACTTGGTATTTCCTCCTCAGGGTTATAAATGGTTCCGTTGATAATGCACTCATCACACACATCAACACATATCTGATTCTTCTCATCAAAAATGGGTTTGTCCTCGGGGCACACTGGATAACATCCTATGTAACAAAAACACTGTCAATGTGTAGTACAATACAAACAACAACTAATCAGAAATGACAGTTCTGATTATATGTAGTAAACAGGCTTATATAGGTGGTACTCTGAAACACATATGGGGAATTGCTGCACTTTAATCATTTGTTTTTGGTTTCTATAAAATGTCTGATCAAGCTCATTAGTTCATTTCTGCTGAATCAGACCTGTAGGGGCTGAAAAAAAGTCTCCTGACTATCATTCACTCAAGTGTAAACTATATTACCACAGAGTAAGGATGCACAATATTGCAAAGATGTTTATGTGGGGTTTTTTGTGAAATAATTTGTGTTATGAATTTTGGCTAGATTTGGCTCTAATTGTAATAGATTTATAATTCTAACATGGTTTGGGTGATTTTGTAGGCGGCTGCATCTGCACCAGGAAAATCTTAATAAAAAGCTAAACATCTAATAAATTTAATACACTCACCATGTCATTCACATTATATTATTCTATCAATCTAGATTAAAGTCAATGATCTAATCTGTACAGATATTAATAACGTTTGTTGCCAACCCCAAAATAAGGGGAAGAATGGTGCCGTTTGGATGGAATCCTTATATTATGGAAACCTTTTAATTCTGAAATGTTACCAATTTAGTCTTCATGACAACTTCACTTAGGACTAAATTTAGGACAGTAGATTCACTACCAGCAAAATTAATCATTTTAGGTTCTTCTTTCTAACTTGTGTTTTGAATATTTTAAAGACTGTAGATGCTAAAATTTGGGAATCCTGTTCAATATTGAGAAATTACTCAATATTATTAACAACATATAATCAATATTGTGTAAAGATGTGTAATGTGTAACTCTAAAACACTATATACATGTGTGGGTTCTGTGAGAATAAAAAAGAGAATTACGTAGGTTTACAGGGTCAGTTTTAGCAGCACTGTAAAATACATCTCGGTTCCTTTGGATACCAGTAGAACCTCAACTCGGTTAAACATCCTCAGAGGTTTAATGTACACATTATGGTGACCAAAAAGGTCGAGCATAACATCTATCTGGCTGTTGGGTCTGGTATACTTGAGAAAGTTGGATGAATTCCATGGTTAGTTGGAAACAGCCCTGATTTTGGACGGCTTTGCTTTGCGTGGGCCAGTAAAACATTGTGTGTGGGCATGTTGATAGTCATATTTTTAAAGCCAGAAATATATTCAGGGCTTGATTTGTGCAGAGCTAATGATACTGGCTTAAATTAATATTTATGGTAAAGAAATAGAAATATTGCATGTGCCTTCAAAACTTAAAAACGAATGATTAAAGAGTACACTTTGCTTATGTACATTATCTAATTGCAATTAAGTTCAATAACCCCCTTAACCATTTCTCTGATAGAACAAAAAGTTTTAGTACAACTTTACATCAAAGCTGACAAAAGTACCTAGACACAGACTATAGTACTCAGAAGTGGAAATAGGAGAATGCTAATATGATAAGGAAATTTCATTATAAGCCAACCAGAAATAAGCAAGTACATATCTTCATACTGCTAAATAAATTATGTTTTTGTGATAGGTTCAGAGGTAATAGCTGTTGCTTGCATTGTGACTTTTACCTCATATAATTTCCCTACATTTCTGTCATTAGTAATCAGTTATTTTACAATTTTGTAAACTCATATTCCACTAGTTTGCATAACCTGTCTTTAGTCTAAATAATAATTTGAATAAATAAAAAAATCATTTACTTCAACATCTTTTACTTTACATCGCTTCAGTATAATCTCCACCATCACCACATATCACCTTTGTGTGTTAATGTTAATGAAAACTGGTCAGCTAAAATATCACAGTGATGGTGGGGAACCATGAGGAGACAGAGCTGAGCGTGTGGCTGTTTATTAGCGCAGTGAGCTAAAGTGTTTGGGGAAACGGCACTGGGGAGCAGCAACAGAATGAGAGTGGTTTAGGATTTCTCTAGTGGAGAGAAATAAATTGGAGAGGAATACTTTGGAGAGCTACTTCTCTCATGGTAATTATGGAATATGAGAACTGAGTGAAATGATGGGTGAGGACTCACCCTCCAGGTTGGGTATTGGGCTGCTGCAAGTGTCGTTAGGGTTCAGGCAGGTTCTGAAGCATGGGGTGTGGCAGGGACTGTAGTGCCATTTGCACTCGTTCGGTTTATTGTAGTAGTCACAGAACACAGCTGTGGGGAGAAAACACACATACAAACTGAACCTCGCCATCAGATTTCTGTAAAGCTCTTTTTTCACAACACTTTAACTAAATGTTCCTTCTGATTTACGGTATATATGACAGATATTATTGCGTCTCGTTTAAGCTTTTTTTCAGATTATAAAACGCAGGAGATCTACATGTTTTGGGAGACAAAATAAGCGTAATAACAGGTTTTTAAATAAACTGTATATGAACAATGTAAAGATAAATTACTACTCATTCAGCTTCGTTTTCTAACGTCAGAGCTCTGTCTTTATTACAGGAATACATTGTGAAGACGATAGTAGAGAATCATTGAAAATGTTTATGATCCAAAGCCACAAGAAAATAAAAATATGTCAAATTAACGGACTGCATAAAATATTGCAGTAGCAAAGGTAGGGCCGTGTAATATGACAATATATAGCATTATTTTGATAAATTATGAGAAAATACAATGCAATATGCTTTTCTGAACATATCATGGATATCATCAGTGCTTAAAGAACAGTGATCACATTTAATTATAAACAGAGCACCATTAATCCAGTTTAACTGCCAAATATTAAATAAAAATAACTATTTTTTAATCACATCATCATGGATCGTGAACATTTCCTGTTCTAATATTAGAATCTAAGTATAGGGACAGCAAGTATACACACACTTTTCTATGCTGAAAATAAAATCACCACAATTTTTTGTAACTTATAGCCCAAGTCAGCATTGAGTATGAAACCACAGTCTAGAGGATGCTTACGGCAAATTTCTGGTGTTCGCCAGGCCACACACACTTTGGCTTCATTACAGGCCTGAGCATACGCTGCCACAGCCGTACAGAAACACTCACAGTCGCCGCCAGTGTCACACGCGCATGAGTCTTTCACACAGTTATCGTAGTAAGGGATGGGATCCACCTGCAAGTGTTTATTTAGATGCAGCCCTTAGTACACATATATTCAAAAACATATCTACATGAACCTTATAAATCAGCAGAGCTCTGTATATACTGGTATTTCAGACCATACTGTACCATTTTGTGACAGTCTTTGAACGTGTCGCCTGTGATGATGCTGCACTGCATTTTCGCCCAAGTGTGCCGGTTGGGGTTTTTAAAACAGGGATCAAAGTCGGGCTTAGCATCGGGACAATGACCGTCCACTTTCCAGCTGTTTACAAACTCCATAATATCAGAGACTTGCAGCTGCCCTTGAGTGGTGAAGTCATCTTTGCCATTTCCATTGTAATTTCCACACAGTCCACAAACCTCTCCCTGGAAAATGAAAAGGAGAAAATGCATCCAGAGCACTTAAAGGCTGAACCAGCCTTATTTGCCACAGTCTTCAAAATTAAGTTTCTTCTATGGTGCAATGAACGAACAGTACATTTAAAGTTAAAGAGGTGGTAAAAGTGATTTGTGTTCACTCATATTCATTTAACTGTGTTACACAAGACTGCAGAGCTGCACCTGATTAGCAGAGGCTTCGTACATGTGACTCACCATATGCTGTGGCTGCAGAATGATGCGGACTGTAGTTTTACGATCCCACAACACGGTCAGGCCGTTGTCGGATCGGATGACCAGGTAAAGACCCACACTTTGTTTTTTATACTTAATCAGTGGCCCACTTCCAAGGTCACTCTCAGTAATCTGACCATCAACCAAGTCCAGCTGAGTTCTCTGTTGAGAGAGCGTATGTTATATTATATATGTTGTCACAGACTTTATATGTTTGCATTTAAAAATACTAAGAATGTATGAACAATGTATGCACTGTTTAGAAATTTGGTCTCAATGCTTTCGGAAAAATAAACCAAGTGCAGACATATACACAAAAAATACACAATGTTTAGGATTTTGTCACGCATACGGCTGTCCCTGACACTGACTCGCTTCCAAACTCCATTTCCCATAATGCACATTCCGATGACGTCACTCCCACCTGTCCCAACCCAAACCAATCACACCCCGTGCGCACGTTCAGTCTCACCTGAGTTCTAACTACATACAGCTGTTTGTTATTTCCAAACTCCCCATATATACCCTACACACACACTACCATTTGCGAAGTTTTGCCTAACCTGGTTGCATTGCTGAGCGTTTTCTTGTTACCCTTCTCATTGAGTATTCTGGTTTGAACTCCTTCTGTTTTTTTCGACTCTTCTCTCTTGTCTTCTCCTACGGTTTCTGGTCGCCTGGTTATTTCTCCGCTTTTGGCTCTGATCTCCCTTCTGTCCTTTGACGTTCCCTTCGGATCTCCCTCTTGACTTGTTTGCTCCATTCTCTCGGCCTTTCTGGTTTCTTCCTTGGACTGCTTTCTGGTATACGATTATAGCTCAACCCTGTATTGTTTGTTTACTGCCCTGTTTAAACTGCTGACTCTGTTAATAAACCCAGCGTGACCTGTAGCCCTGCAAGCGTCGTGCCGAATTCTTTGTTTCTGACAGATTTGAGTTAGGAAATGTTCTTCAGTTATGAAAAACTCTAACTGAGAAAGCTGTATGTCATTGAAAACTTAATACTGGCAATTACATTATTGAGCATATTCAAAAAGCTGGGACAAAGTCTCGCTGATCCAATGGCTATCAATAATCATTTTGTGATGAAGCTAGTTTTTTACCAGTAACCAATATTAACTATTAGTTTACATTTTTGGTGTCTATTTTGTGTAGTAAGATTTAAATCCACACTGTGGCAGGAGATTTTGGATGTTTGTACAGTAGTGTAATTCAAAAACACTGCGTTTAGGACAGAGTACTGCAAGGATGACAAGAAAAATTGCCCTTACTCCCAAAACGATCCGGACAGATTTGGAGCAAGTGGTTCCTGTTGTCCCACAAGGTACATTCTCTGTGATCACATGGAATGTACCTGTCTTATTTCCACACTTGTTCTTTAAGACAAGACAAAAACAAGTTATTTGTAAGTTAGAAACTAAGTTAGAAAACAAGAAGTCACTCTGTATCTATATCATACTAATTGTCTCTGTAATAAATTCCAGTTGTCCTCTGCAGGAGAAACTGAACCTTAAACCAAAGGCTTATTATTCAGCTACTATTCTTTAAGACATGTTGTTTAATTTGTATCTACTTTAAAATGACCATGTAAGGCACGAGTGGTGAACTGCGATACAGGATGGCACAGTTTGGTGTTTTTGTTCTACTCCTAACACACGTGCCAAACCTGGCAATTACCTGGTGAGTTGTATCTGCTGTGATTATTTAGGAATAAGTACCAAACTGTGCCCTTAAGGACTGGTGTTGTGTTTGGCACCCCTGACATATGCAATGTAGTTATGAGAGTGAGGAACATTAGTATGAATCTGCTGATAGGTCCTCAGAGCTTAAGGCAATTACATTTCCAATCAACTCATCATTTATAGTTGGTATTTCATCTCTTTAATTTAATTCACATAAATCCGCTGAAATTATTGCCCATGGAATTTCAGAGTAACTACCGAAATTTTAAAAAATATTTCCATCATATAGTTAAATCTAACTGACAAAGAACTCATTGAACTAGTGCAGTATTGGCTACCTGAACAGCAATGTAATCACAGTCTCCACTGAAGCCGAAAGTCTGCTTATCAAAAGTGTTGTAATGGCCGCTCCCATAGATGGTGCAAGTAGCAGGGCATTTATTGTCCGTGCAGACCCACGTACCCCGTTTACAGATGCTAATGAACAGACATAAGCATCTTATTAGTATCATTAATTTTTTTTTTATTTGATTGACTTGAATAAGGACTCATATGCTAATAAACTCGAATTCTTTTTACCGACAAAAATGCAAAGGATTGCATACGTACCATGTATTGCAGTGGTCTGTTATATTCGAACCAGCAGCATAAAAGTGATCATTGTGTTTGCAAGGACAGTCATGCTCTTTAACACAATGTCCACGACCATCATCGAGAAGGTCTGAGGGACACTGACAGCCAGATGCACAACCTGCAAGGTACTGATAAGAGAAGAGGAAAGGTAATGCAGTTAAAATACAGAATCATTTGAAAATTACAGGTTGGACCATCGCTGGACCATTTTTAGGTCTCTCTTCTCTGCAGAGAATTGGAGTCTGGCACAATCTGGCACCCCCTAAATGCTCTACAGCAACAGAAACTCTGCAAATCATCTCCATCAAACATCTCCTTCAACACTAGTGTTCTTATAACAGCAGTGGGTGGTAGAAGATGTAAGCCTGCAACCAAAGTCACGACTGTCTACGTATATATGGTTGTGCCTTTAAACAAGGCACTAAACCCCCGCCCCACCCACTGCCCCAGCCAGCATAGCGATGCAGCACTGGGAATAATTAGATAGCTAAACGACAAATTTACCTTGTGTAAACAATAAAGTACATAATAATACTATGTTAATTACACAATAGTCAACTAAACAACACTAACAACTGCTGGCATTAAGGTAGATCCACTAGTGCATTTAAATCTAAGAAGCAGTAAAGATTTATTTGTTCTGTAGTTTTGTTTTGTATTAAATGTAGATTTAGATTGTTATTTACTTTAATTACTGTAAAAATGGATCAGAGCAGAAGATGATTTGAAGTGTTTTTGAGGTCTCAGTTTATGTAAAATTCAGTAAACTGAAATTTTGTTTTGTATTGTTTCAATAAAAGAAGGAAAAAACTCATTACTTCAGAAAAACACTAGAAAATGAAAATTTGCCTTATTTGTTTTAGAAAAAAACTTAAGACAAGCAAAGAAAACGATCACAAACACTGGAATCGCTACTCCGCCTGATTTGCATCGTTAAGGCTCTTTTATTGTCCCTGTATGTGCGGAAATGTCTGCGTGCGTTTCAAGCTATATAGCCGTCACTGCCCACATACTTCTCTGCATCAGCTCCATTTACATGGTTGTTGAGAAACACATCCAGTAGAGGACAGTATGGAGTAAATCAAACATGGCGACGGTGGTGGAGCTCGTAGTTCTGTATTTACTTCAAAAACGACGATAAACAATGGTTTGTCTCTGCGCCACAGCAAAGTTACATCATGGAAACCAACTCGCACAACCAAAAAAGGTCCGCCAATTTTTTCTTCGCCGTGTCCGTATGGAAGTTGTCGTATAATCAGTCTAATTATGATCCGACATAGTTTTTACGATATAGGATGATATTTTTATTTATTTTTAAGTTAGATTCTGGAAAACAGTGTAACACTTTGTAACAGTGTGTACAAGCATTTGCAAATTGTACTACTGAAATACATAGCTCTCCTAAACGCAATTAAACCAATCACTGCATTCTGAATTCAAGCATGGGAAAAAAATACTGTTCCTGGTTTGGTTTGGTAAAAATGCTTGTTAGCAGTTTGTGAATGGAATCCAAATCACTATTAGCTTATAGGTGCAATATGTGATGGTCAACACACGTGCTTAATTTTAAAATAAAGCCAAGGGAGAACACAAATAGAGATATTAGAAGAAAAGAAATGGATAGTTACACAGTCAACAGCCATGTGTGCGCATGTTTTGGCACACTCCAACCCATGTTCATCTGGGCCTGCCTCACTGCAGTTAAAGAAGACCTTTGGAACAGGGCAGTCTACAGGAGATAAAGTAAAGCAGTACACAAATATTACTTGCTCAACTGTAGTAACCACTCATCTTAACTATAATGATCACAGCACTGAAGGTCAGTTCTCTTATTTTTGGGGAAAATCAAATCTTACTCACCTGTAACGATGGCCCTCCAGGAGTGGCAGCTGAGCTTTCCATTTGTACAAACACTAAGGGAGCAGATGCATTAGATTCTTAAGATATTTAAAGGCTTCATTTACATATAATGAATTTCTCAGATCAAGCTTTACAGATGTATTCCTAACTGCTTACCAGTGCTCATTTTTAATGTTGATAGACTTGCCAGGTTTAATGTGCTCTCCATTGTGGTAACAGGAGCATTTGTCCATAGACACACAAACACCTTCCTCGTTCTCGTAAAGCCCATCTGGACAGGCACACCCATCCACAGGCAAGTAGTTAGTGCTGCAGCCCTGACGCTCAGAGTTGAGGGAATCGCAAGTGCGCTGGCAGCCCTGCAGCAGGTAGGAGAACGTCTGCGAGGCAGGACAGTGCTCGGTGTACTTGTCTGTGTTTATAAGTGAAAAACAGTGAGTGGTTACTATAGTGTAGTGGGTTACGTTTCTGTCCTTCATGCTGAAGACTGGGGTTCAGTTTTCCACTTCGGTAACCCCCTACACAATACCAATAGGAGTCCCAGGACAGGACAACTAATGCTACATTCACCTTCTTGTGTATATGTAAACTGTAAGTCACTCTGAATAAAAGCGTCTACCAAATGCAATAAATGTAAATGAATCTTTAATTGAATTGCATCACACCGATAAAAGAAAAAAAAAAATTAACAAAAGAATCCAAAGAATGCAGTTGTTGCTAGAAATTGAAAAGGCATGGCATCATTTTAAATTAATGATTTTTCACTTGAAACAAGGGATCAAATTTTTGGTTTATTAAATGCTTCCAAGTCTTATTAGTATTTTATTATTATTTGAATTTGATAAGTTGTTGTTGTGCACACGATCATTTGTTTTGCCATGTATTTATCATGTCTTGACGTGCTTAAAACAAACAGAGAAATGCTGAAAGTACAGACTTTAACCTGTCAATACTGACTACGCTATAATTTATATAATCACACATTTGCATTTAAATAATTTTAATGATTAGAAATGATATAAAACGTACTCTTCTCTTATAATTAACGTGTTCTGAGTAATCCTACCGCACACTGTCTCTCTCCAGCCGCTCAAGAAGATTCCTTTTGCTGTGCATGCTCGCACGTAAGAGGAGAAGACGGCACACAGGCAGTTCTCACTCTTCTCACATGTACAGGTTGAGTACTTGCACCTCTGCATGGAAACAATAATGTACAAAGGAAAGATATGATTTTAAAGAGCTAATATGAATATGTCAAACACATGTAACAGCGGGAATTAAGATCCTACCTTGTGATTATTAATAGTCAAAAAACTTTTTATTTTTTACAAAGTCAAGAAATAAAAAGACTGTTTAGCTTCGCCCGCTGTTCAGAAACTAATGTAGGCGTTGTGCGTGTGGTGGACAACACACTAGAAGAT
Source organism: Megaleporinus macrocephalus (assembly GCA_021613375.1). Classification (NCBI taxonomy): domain Eukaryota; kingdom Metazoa; phylum Chordata; class Actinopteri; order Characiformes; family Anostomidae; genus Megaleporinus; species Megaleporinus macrocephalus. The sequence continues at coordinate 39,664,255 of CM038702.1, read as the reverse complement.
GCACTTATGGTAACGCACAATAACAAAACGGTGTTGTTGTCTTTGTCTGCAATAATTAACTGTACAGTGGAACCCCCGTGTACAAATGGCCCAAAGACCCCAAAATATCCAGAAAGTGGAGTAAATCTGTCAACTTTAAACAGGCACATTGGAAAAGACCTTCCTCTAACTCTGTCATCTGTAGCGGTCATTTCAAGCCTGAAGATAATTATTATTATTATTATAACTATGGGACGTTGGCTGGATCTTAAGACTGGCACTTTTCCAACAATATTGGCGTGTAAGGAAACCAGCGATAGGTGAAGAGCCTCCGTGTGCATGGAGGTAAACCAGGTAGGCGCAGTTACTTCACTTTTTTTTTTTTTCCTGCTCTAGCTGAATTACAAAGATTTATGTATGAGTGCGAGTTCAATCATACTTTACAACAATAACTGTACCTCTATATTTGAGTTTAGCTGGTTGCTAGGCTGTTGTCATGAATAATGCTAATTATTTAGCTAGATACTGTCTATACTCAGGATGAGCTGCTTTTGTGTGTGTGTTTTGACTAAAAGTCTCAGGACTAAGTGATATGGTGGTCCATTTACATTATTACATTACAGCTCTTTCAGATTCAAATTCAGAAATATTATCAGAATTTGAAGAACCAACACTGGAAAATTTGCAGTCCAAGTCAATCATTATGTTTACGATGGCGTTGTTCATTGTTTTCCACCAGTAACGTCACACAGTAGCATTCAGGAATTCCCATAATGAGCTCGGGTCTTTACGTCAACTTAATTAAAATAATCTATTTTAGAGCAAATTAAGCAGCAAATTTCATTTTGAAGTCATGGTGATATATTTTCAGTATCTAAAACAATCTGAAAGCACCAGGGGTGTCCATAAGTGGTGCTTAGCCTTTAAGTGTACGCTCTTTTATATATGATTTATAAGTGATCTCAGTTGAACAGTCTATGCTATTGTTATAAGTTACCTTGTAGTAGCTTTCTGGGTTGACAGCAGAGTGGCACTTGGCAAAGGGACTTTCAGTCTCCTTCAGCTTGGAGCACCAATGCTCTGCATAGCTCTCTAAAAAACATTAAACATCAACAAACATTCTTTAAAGCTCAATATTAGCTTGTAACATTTTTAAAATGTCTTCTAAAAGTAGGGTGAGATCCAAAGTTTAAGCTCTTGGAGAACATGTTTTATTTCTCACCGCTGTCTATGCTGTAGCTGCAAGGGTCATCCAGCCTTTCACCGCGGTCAGGACAGTTGTATTGAGCCTTCCAGGAGTTCCCAAAGGACGCTGCAGTGCCTTCCACCAATCCCTGTGGAGTCTTCAGCTCATCAGACAACACCAGGTTAAAATTCCCACAGAGGCCTGTATCATATAGACAGCAGAGTTCAAACACATCAAAGAGGATTAAACTTTTGAGTTATTTAGCTATTCATCTCGCAAATGACATATAATTCATATCTTTCACTTTTGGTCTAAGATATTTTAAAATGTTTGATTAATAATTTTTTTATTAATATTGGAACCTCAATTCAAGTGACGTGCGCAATCTGTGCACACAAACATTAATCCATGTGGTCTCATTTCTACTTCTTTATCCATATAATTTGTTAACTTTAATGTCTTATTAGTAATGAAGTAGATGAACACTAACCACAAGTCTTGGACTGGAAGCTCTGATCCAGAGTAATGTAGAGCTGCATGAGTGGAACCAGCTGCACCTGCATTTGCAACCCAAAAGACGTCTGCAGCATGATGTGGAAGGACGATGGTCTGAACACCATGAGGTCAGCTGTCAAACATATGAAACCAAAGGTTTTACAAAGGTGTGCAACGGAGCAGGATTTCCTCTACTGAATGATATTAACACTGTAAAAACTGACATTCCTACATGCTGCAACAACATCTGAAGCTACCTGTATCACAAAGATATCAAGTGCAGACACTTGTGGTTTAACCACATACGCTAATAAATGTCAAAAAAGTGTAGATATTAAACAATTACCGCTGATCCCAGTTAGGCTGTCTACAGCAACTGCTTATAGTGCTTAAAGGAATTACATGACCTGTTAACATGGCTCATAAATTTAAATAGACAGGTCATTTACACCACGCGCCTTCTTAACTCCCATCATGATTGGCTTTCCTTACATTGGTCAAATATGTGCTCCACTGATTCAGTCGCAGGATGAGCTGGAAGCTGTGATGACATTTGCAATAATATATTAATATATATTTTTTTTAATATTGGCCTTCTCTTGCTCCAAAAAGAACAGCCCCAGCAGTTTACAGTATACAGAGCATTATCCTACAGATGTATTTGAATGATATGCCGACAGCTCATTAATGCAAATACAAACACAGATGATGGCACCCACAGAGTGAGAGCCTGAGAGGTTTTCTTTCTATATGATATTTGCTGATTTTGTGTTTATGTGTGATTTTATGTCTATACATATTTTACTATTTCTCAGTCGGTTATTTAAAAAAGGGCAAAATTGAGCCAAACATCTATAATTAAATACAAACCACAACATACCAGTATAAACACTAATGATTACTTAACTCTACAAGCCTTCAAGAGAATAATGATATAAACTGCTCTTACCTGTAGTGTAAGGAAGTGTTATTTCTCCATTATGTCTCACTGTCCCGTCCTCTTTGATAATCAAGGCCTGGAAAAGACGGAGTTGACATTAACACAGTCACTTTAATCATCATGTGTAACATCTTACACTGTTACTGCTACTGTTTTAGCCCAGATTCCGTTTGTTGGGGTGACGTGTGAAATAAACCCCAGTTTTAAATCACTGCTTCGTTATTGTAGTTTTGCATAATTAATATTATCTTTTTGCAACAACAACAACAACAACAATAATAAAACACTTTCTTATATGCTTAAATAAGATTTGTCAACTATTGATAGAACAGATACACACATTATTCTTGTCCTCATTGAGTAACAGTGCAACAGATTTCAGGCAGGTGTCTGTTTCCTGGGCAACACAGGGAATCAGCTGCCCCAAAACAATGAACGTGGACCCAACACAGTCCTGCAGAAACAGAGAGCAGGAATCTGAGAAGAGCCTTTTTCTAGCTTGAAGACATTAAACAAAACAGTTCGAGTATTTACAAATAACATGATATAAGACAAAAGAATAATTACGTACCCTGGAGAGGACATAGTAGCAGTCTCCATTAAAGGTGAATTCTTTACCATCAAAAGTTGTGAAGTGTGAACCCTCCTCTACAGCACACATACCTGGGGTGGGCAAACTCTCACATGCCCACTTGCCCTGCTGACACACACTGGAACACACAGCACTGTCAGCTTAGAGCAGCACAGCAAACAAAACAGCTATTTGTCTGAAAATTCCAGTCTCCCCTTTACTGGTCACCATTCTGTAAACTCTGAAAGAAATCTTGTTACATTAACTCAATAGAATTTAGAATGTTTCTATTTTAGAGATACAACATGTTATTCAGAGAGCAAAGATAGAAGAGACTAGAGTACAATAGTGCGAATCCTTAGAGCCTTCTAGACCATCAGAGAAGCTCTACTGATTTCTTGGGGTTTTGGTTAAAAACAAAAGGGTTATAACTGTGAAACACACAGAAATGTGTCCCGTGTGGTATCTACATGGTTAAAGCCAAGTGAGTTCTCACACTGCTTATGACTTCAGGAACTGACGCATAAGAGTAACTGTTAACATAATTAGAAAGTGACAATGGACTCAACTGCCAATCTCGTTTTAATTTACAGTGGGAGGAGCAATGTAGCAGGAAGAAATGTCCGTCTAGGCCAGTGATCAGCAACACAAATCTTAAGAAGAGAGTTTTTGTCTTTTTAAATCAAAATAAAACTCACCCAACATTAGCTTCAGCTCAGCTCTAGAGAAAACTGAGCAGTGTCTTATAAAATCTCTTTTCTTTTGACTTTTTAGTAATGGACAGTTTCTAATTGCAGATTAAACATATTGGGTAACAGAATGAAAATGTCCGTGCCTCTCTTGATGTTTACCTTGAACTTTTCTCTTCTTTGCTATTTCATTGTATAACAACTGAGGTTTTTGTCTGTGTAGCTGTGTGACCAGCAGTCTGCATGCCAGTGTTCACAGTTAAAGGCATAGTTAAAAAGCAGTTGTACATTAATTCCAACATTTAGGACAATTCATTGTTTAAACTGTGTTAGAACACTCCACAAAGGTTTATTTTACGGCAAAAGAGGATTATTTTATGTAATGTCAATTTGCAGAGCAAAGGGGCCAGTAAAGAAGCTTCCTGACCTCTGCTCTAAGCCTTCTGGAAGGCCTAGATACATCACTAACAGTGGTAACCTGACACATACATTTAAGTGAGAAATAAAGTAAAACACATGTCAGTTACAAGCTTAAAAAAAAAGTAATGCTTTGTGAATCACTTTTAGATGAGCACTGGCAAATGTTTACAATACCACAGGGGTGCTTGGAGAAATTAGTATAATCCTAAATATACACTGAAGGTTTACATAAAGATTACATACAGCTAAACTGAAGGCCCAACTGTAATTGTCACAGTTCACCACTGGAATAGAGTAGGGTAGAACAGGATTGAATGGAGTTAAAGTGAGTGGAACAGATTATAGTAGAACAAAATGGAACAGAAGAGAATAAGGAGCTTCTTTCTTAATGTTCTGGAAAACCATGTAGCGTTTTACTGATGTACCATTCTTTGTCATCCATAAGCAGCACATCCTCTGGGTTGTAAATCTGGTCGTGCTTACACTGACACTTTTCCTGAGGTATACATCCCCTCTTGGAGATATCATCAAACACAGTACCTACAGCAGCAAATACACACACAAATAATATTTAGTATATTGGACTGTCTCAAGTTTCTCATCCTCGTGGATGTCATGTAATAAAAGCATGACTGACCAGGTGGGCAGAAGCAGCCGTCCATCTTGTGTTCCTCACACAGTGAGCTGGTGTCTGTGTGTGTGCATGTGTCCACACAAGGGGAACCATTCTCCAAGTACTCCATGTTAAACGGGCACTTCACCGCTAAGTCATCAAAACAACAGCAATAAACACAGATAGTGAACAACATGGAACTGCATTAGAAACATACAGACATTAAGGGGTTAAAATATTCTTTTCTGAGCATCTTATGAAAATTATATGTACTTTCACTCCACTGTGCACTTGTGCGGAGTTGGATTGACAATAAAAGCCTCTTGTATAGATAAATAATAAATATACATAATTATTCATAATTATACCTGGTTTACTGTATTTAAAGCATGCAGTATATAAAAATCTTTAAAAATTAATTTGTGTTGCCCTGCATACTGTTTATCATGAGCTGTATTGCGATGTTACATTTGTGCTGTCACCCACTGCTAACTAATACTATCTGAACAATTCTACTTCCTTAATATGATAACAAAAACACTGCAACAAGCACTAACTGAAGCACACTGGATATTTCAGTTACCAATTTAGAGGATATAACTGAAACATCACACACTTACACTATGTGTAAGTGCTAATTTTCTTCTGGTAGGCAGTGTAGCATATTGACCCATTTGCATTTATGTAACAAGCTCAAGCTATGATAGAGCTGTTATCTGTTAAGTCATAATTCCTTGGAAAGTCTCCGGGTACTTAGATTTAGGTTGGCTGCTGTTCTGTGACTAAGTAGAAGTGTAAATGTTTACCACAGAAGTTGGGCTTCCTCCAGTTGGGTGGCGTCCCTCCTGCATGGGAACACTGCCGGGAGTACTCTGACAGAGTTGTACAGAGCGGCACTGTGTCCTCAAGGTCTCCTGGACGACTCAAGCACCTGTCTACCACGCAGGCCTGAATGTAGGGCCCAGGACTCAAAACCCTCGTACAGGATGACCAGGCTTCATTCTCCAGCAGTTCTGAGCATTCTGCATGCTGCAGACAGTAAATACAAGTGCTGAGAACTCGAAAAACGACACTGCAAAACCTGTGCCTGACTTGCTTTAAGTAAAACAACCATTTAAGTAAGTAGTATTTAAGTAAGTAGTTACTTAAGCTAACAATAGTTATCAACATTAACATTAGGTACAACAAATCCCTGTAATCACTGTAACCATTTCGAGTTATATAGCCACAGTCAGAAATCATCAGGATCCAAGAACCAATACCCCATATGGCAATTATGAAGACAGAAGATAAACGAAGATTTCACGGCCCTTATATATTATTTGTTTGTTTATGATTGGGGTCAACAGAAATGTGTGCTGTAAACACTACAGTGCTAACGTCACCAAAGTACATTGTTTTATCTTAGCAATATGTGTATTTTCACCAGTAAGAACACCGGATATCATTAGAACTGATGTATCATAACAGTTCCAGATTCTCCTGGACACCCCAGACATTGTATGAATTTATTAAATCCCTTAACCAAAGATCTTGATTTAGCTTAATGAAGTACTGAGCAGTCAAAGCAGGTATCATATGAGAACTGTAAGTAATACTGGATCACCACACGAAGAAGCTTGGAAAGGGGAAAAAACACTGACATATATAAATAAGCTACTTACTGTATTAATAATGTTTGTATACTTAAAAAACAAAGTTCTTTGCTGAGCAAACAAAAAATTACTGTTTGGAAAAATTGCTTTTTAAAATATAATGTCTGTAAATGAAATATAAGTACTTCAGTGCTTCGACCCAAATTACTGCAGGAAAATACTTGGTACTTACAAATACTTGGCACTTGTCCATTTCGTTTAGATCGGACTCATCTTCTTCATGTGGATCCTCACAGTAATCGTTGGGGCTGTGGACCCTGTGCTTGTTTCCAAATTCGATGGGGCCAATCTCACGAGCTGTGTGGCACAGAATATGCTTTAAACATATACACCAATCAGCCATAACAATAAAACCACCTCCTCTACACATTATCCACTTTATCAGCTCAACTTATCATATAGGAGCACTCTGTAGTTCAACAGTTACAGACTGTAGTCCATCTAATTCACTGCATACACTGTTAAACCCCTTTCACTCTGTTCTTCAATGGTCAGGACCCCCACCACAGAGCAGGTACTATTAGGTAGGTGGATCATTCTCAGTTTGTTAGTGTGTGTTGTGTTAGTATGAGTGGATCAGACACAGTAGTGTTGATGGAGTTTTTAAATACCTCAGTATCACTGCTGGACTAATAACAGTTTACTAACCAGTACCATCCCACCAACAGTGTCCTGTGGGCAGCATCATGTGACCACTGATGATGGACTAAAGAATTACCTGTGCAGCACCAGCCTCTAACTTTACATCTACATGGTGGACCAACAAGGTAGGCGTGTCTAATAGAGTGGACAGTGAGTGGACACAGTGGTTAAAACTTGTCTGATCTACAAGTATGACACACACTAACACACCACCTTTGGGGGTCCTGATCATTGAAGACCAGAGTGAAAAGGGGGGCTAGCAAAGTATGCAGAGAAACAGATGAACTACAGTCTGCAGTGTAGAACTACTAAGTGCTCCTGTTTTTTAAATGAAAGCGAGTGTAGATACGTAGATACGTAGATACGTAGATACGTAGGTGGTTTTAATGTTATAGCTGTGTATTTGCTGTACATTTAAAAAAAAAACTATGAGGAACTTTTGGAGTTCAACTCACCATTACTGAGGAACTCATCATAAATCGGAATGCCATTGAAATCTCCACAAAGTCCACAGGTTTGATTGACATACTTTGAGTCCAGTTCCACCTAAATTCAGAAAAACAGACATTTTTATTCAAATAGCAGCTTCACAACCTACATGTCCCACATCTTCATGCATTAAAAAATAAAACTGAGCGACATGAACCATGTGAAAAAAACTAAAATAAACATGGATGAACGCATATGACTTCAGAGTTAACATTTTTCATTCAGAGTCTTTAGATCCATTTCTTACTTTGGTTAGTCAAAGTGAGCTGCAAATGGTATTTGTGTGATGAAGTTACAGTTTTTAGGGTCTGCAAAGTAAATGCTCTTCCACCAAACGCTAAGGTAGTGTTTTAGTGACCTTTTATTTTACATCCAGTATTTGCAAGGTGGTTTCACACTCTGTAGGTTTCATTCATCGAGTTTTATCTCAAACACAATGTCGTATTACAGAGATCACAGACAGTGAACATTTCTTAATAAGACAGGACTATGCCAAAAGGCTTGTAATTTAAATAATATTGGATGTACCTGATTTGGATTAAATAAAGCTATTGCTATATAAAGCTATATAAACTGTAGCACTGCCAAATTTAACCCATTACAGACCTAAATCCAAAGTTAAATGTTATTCTTAAAAATAGGTGCCCTTATGAGGATGTATTCCGAGCACATCACTGAAATGTGCAGAATCATTTAACAGACTTTCTTTCTATTGTGCAAAAGATATATGCAATTATGTGAGGTTTTTGGTGACTTGCACGAATACAGCTTCCGCTGACTTTACCGGTCAATGACTATGGCACTAATACTCACAATGACCGTTGTGGAGTAAAACGCATTTCCATTCAGCATAATGAGATACAATAGATCATCACTGTCCAAGAAACATACGCATCTCAGAAATAACAAGTTTACAGGAAAGACCAAAAACATTATCTTATCTATAAAAACATAAACTTATCTTTCAATTTAAGTTAATGTAAACAGGTTTTATTCCAAGTGATTTTAGAGCATTTCTATTGGTCCATTCATCATTATATAAATTCATCAGGATAATAAGAGCAGCTGTCACATTTAAATAATATATAAAACTTAAAATCAACAGAAATGGAGATACATGTGTTTCTTTGTACAGTGACGACAATTAAAAGTGGGGGCAGGTATGTGGATGTTACCGTGACGGCATCATCTCTGTTCCACATCACACTGAGGCCTAGCTTTGCAAAGAGTTTAGTATAGATGGCGTTCTGTTCTATCAGCACTCCAGCTGCATAGTGGGGCAGGTGTACACTGATGTGAGAGAAAAAGAAAGGGATGAGTTCTTCTACAAACAGGAAACTGTGAAAAGTAAAGTTCTTATTTACAAAGATTTACAACCACAATCTTACACTTCACTGTTGACCATAACTAGATTCTTGGTGACCTCGATGGCCAGGTCTCCGATGGTGACCAGCACCCTGGTGATATGTGAGTTTCCGGGGAACTGTGCTCTTTTCACATGCACCGAGAAGGTCTGCACGGGGCCGTGGCAGTCAGACACCAGATTGTACTCACACGAACCCTGAAACTGGTATACGTCTCCATCAAATGTCCTGAAGTGGAAATTTCCCCACATACTACAGATGTTGTCCACATGGTTGCTACGGCGGACTGGCGTGAGGGGAGAAACAGAAGAGAAACAAGCAGAAGGTTTGAGCAAATTCATGGATTCATGGACCAAACAGTACGTTTTTACATGAGGTCGTATGTTCTTTGTAAAGTAAAGAGTGCAAATGGTTTACTCTGACTTTGCCCTTATAAGGCCACTATATTTCCCCATATTCCTCCTTACATTAGCTAACGAAAGCATCTGGTCCTCTTCAGAAGCTCTGAATGACATATGAAATTTTTTCTCAACTGCATACAGGATATGCAGAGCACAAACCAATGATGATGCAGATCCTGACAGATATTCAGCTTTAGTTCCTTTTTAGCTTTATGGATGTGACTGCACACAAATATTCAATAAATGTTTGGCAGCAATTGGTGAGCAATCTCACAACTGTACATTTTGGTTGGATTCATGAAACAGGTAGACTTAGTAAAGCTATATTTGGTCTTCAGAGGAGCGATACTTGCATGGTTGTGATTATACCTTACTACTTTTTTGTTGTCAAGATACAATATGTAAACAAGTACTAAACATAATCATCCAAACATTAAAGCATGTTTTGTCTAATAATTGTACACCTTTTTTTTAAAGTAACAGTAAAAAAAATTAAATAAAAACAACTTAATAATACAATCCACTACCTAGCACTACTAACGCTGAAATATCCAGATACTTGTCTGTATCGTAACAGAAATATCCTGAAATGCACACAGAACGGCTACAATATGGTGTAACCACTACATCATATGACTACAACATAGACCAAATAGTAAGAAATGTAGTAAAGACCAAGATTTCTAGCAGAAGGCACAAGTTCATAAATAAGAACTGTCGCAATATATGAAGACTCTCAACAATACGATGTTACTCCACCAATAAGCAGCTGAACGCGTTACCCCTGAATTCTTACCCCTAATGGCGTCCACATGAAGGCTCCAGGTAAGAGCCAGGACGAGTACACAGAGTGCAAGTGTTCTCCACTCCATGGTGGGGTGGAGGTGGGTCTGTCTGCACTCCTCAGTTAAAGCGCAGTTACTGCTGCCTCTGTCCTTTCTCTGTCCCCTTATATCTCTCTTACTCATTCTTAACGGCCGCCCTGCCTTTCTGGGAGGAACTTTCAATCTATGCCACTTTTATTGAGACATGACAAACAAAAAGGCCAGTCTGATATCTTAATGGTCAGGGATGTGTATGTGCAGGTATGCCCTAAAACACAGGAGCATATTCTTACTGCTCCATTACTACTGTTGAAAGGATTGGTGCATATAGAGCTGCTTTAGAAATCAAACCATGCCACTTAGTCTATGGTCAATTTATTCATTCAATTTCAGTGTGTAGTTTGTTCCACTTGGCTTCCAAAGGCAAACAATGTAGACAGTAGTAAAAACTATCAATCCATTTTTTAGCAGTGGCGTTACATTTATCACACCATTTTCCCGCAGAAAACAAATGTGCTGCTACTGTGAAAGTCAGAGAGTCAGTATCTTAATTTCATGCTGCTGTTAATCATTAAGTGAGGTAAGGCTTAGCCTTCATATGTTGTCTTGTGAATGAGTGAGAATAAAACTTTAATATTTACATTCAAGGGGAAATGAAATGGCATAACAAATGACACAGGATAGGCTGAACATTGAACTGTACGTCTTTTTAAGTTTTAACCGCAGTATCCTGAGTATTCCAGACATTAAGACAAAAACACATGTATATCAGTGTTTTAATGTTTTGCTGTCAGAAACATTGCCAACATGGTGGTCATTATTTATCAATGATGTTTTAGTGCTGTTGTAGACATTCATGTAATAATAGTATAATCTCACTGACTGATAATGTCTGATTTACATGTCAGTTTACTTCAGGCTTTTTTGCTATTCATTCATGCCTGTATTGCAGGGTATGCGTAATGAATTGTGAAGCATTTACAACTCAAAATACGTCTACAGCAGCAGCATATCACCATTTATATAAATGATGGCTGTAAAACGATTTAAGAAGAGGATGTGACCATAAATGTGTTAATCACACTAGAGAATAAACAGTAGAGGACATTTCTAGGTGGATCAAACCTCCGTCAACACCGACCATATGAAGAATAAAGACTCTTGTTCATGTCTATAATATAGCCTTGTCCACAGTGCTTCATCACTTCCACAGATAATCTTTTCTTCTTAGATCTCTAGTCAGCTCAATGTAACCAACATTTAAAGACCATTTGACAGGAAATTACAATTTCATTTGAAGATATCAGATGTGGTAGGTGTGTATGATGATGTCCAAGAATGTGACCTGAAATACACCCCCCGTTTATTTAATTTATTTAATTTTTTATTTAATTTTTATTTAATTATAACTTATATATTATATATTATATATTTATATTATCCATATCTTAGCAAACCAGGAAATGCTTTAATCTTGTACATTTTCTGTATTAAAAATAAAGTCGTTTCACAATCTAAAAGATCAAAGTTTTATTTTAACTTACATAAAGGGTCTCTGAACTTTTTCTGCCATAAAAGCTACTGATTAGTTACCTCGATCTTACCAGTGCCAGAAATAAAGGCACTTTATATTCAGCATCTAAAATCACATTCTTCAGTCTTCAGTCTTCTGTCCTTTCTTCTCCTCACTCTTTTCTCTTCACACTTAAAATCTGCATGTTACCAACAGCAGTGCTTTGTTACAAATAAGTCTAGGTCTCTTTTCATAATCAGTAACAAAATGCAACTTAAATCTCACTCGCTGAACCTATTTATTTGTTTTGAACACGACTATTATGCTTTCTATGTATTTGTATCTATGTGTACAAAGAGACAAAACCTGTATCTAAAAAACATTAACAGTATATACAAGGTATAAACAGACGGATCATATAGCTAAACATTCCCTAAAGATTAATGCTACTTCCACTACACCTACCATTAATTCTACTTAATTCTAAATCTAATCTATCCAGCATTTACAAAACTAAACAAGCTTTTTCAATAGTGCAGTACATAAATAATACAAATTACATACATAATTACTAATACGGTCATTTGCTTTGTTAGACTGGCTTAAACAAAAAAAAAAATTCAATATGTGCCCAAAGTGTGCAGGCGCAAATCTTAATGATTGAGTTTAGGTGTTTCAACCATGCCAACTGCTAACAGGTGTATAAAATCAAGCACACAGCCATGCAATCTCCATTAACAAACACTGGCAGCAGAACGAGACATATTTAACACCTCAGTGACTTTAAACTGTAAGTGCTATCATTGTAAAATTGAGGTATCTAGGAACAACAACAGCTTAGCCAAGAATTGGTACGTCAATGAAACTCACAGAACGAAGCACAAAAATTAAATATGTTGAATCATTCACTACTTCCAAATCCCTCACTACTCACTAGTCCCAAACTGCCTCAGGAAGCAACATCCACACAATAAGTGTGTGTCGGGAACTTTATGAAATGAATTTACATGATGGAGGTAAAGATATGGCTTAATAAGTTTGGTCTTGAGGAACTACAGTTACCTGCAAAGAGCCCTAACCTCAACCCCACTGAACACCACTGAACATCAGTGATGGGAATTCTGTCTCTTTTTAGTGAGCCAGATCATTTGGCTCAGCTCAGCTTGTGGCTCCCAAATGGCTCTTCGGTTTGTACCACGTCTGGGTTTTATGATATGCCAGATTTAATAATGTTTTGACCTATGATTGGTATTTGTGCACATATATTACTTTCTAGTATTTATATTTATAGTACACATTATAATTTACAGGATACCAATGCATCTAAATGCTACTCTGTTTGAGACTATCACTCATCTTGTAGCCTAAAATGACACCACCGTTACAAGCATGTTATTTACATTTAACAAGTGAACTTTTGTCATGAAACTAATAAAAACAAGATTTATAACTATCAAAGCTGAATTGCAGATTTCTTTAATATATTATTATATCCACCTATATCTTCTAACTAGTAAAAATAAATATTACAGATGTCTATGATGAAAATGTCATTGATAGATAATTATGACTAGTCAAATTGGTCTTCTGATTAGTTATAAAGTCAAATCTGAAACTGAGTAGTCAGAACTCATATTCAACATATGCTAATTTGAAGGAGACAGCTCTCCTTTTTTCTCTGTTTACTCCCTTATACATTAATTCAAAATAAAAGTCTCTCATGGCGTATGGATGTTTCCTACTATTATCTCACAGGTAACCATCTTATCGCTTTATAATGCTGATGTTATCCCAGTGCAGATATAGCGTCAATATGCTAATTGATATAATAATGTGTTTTATGGTTTGCAAAGTTTGTATGTGCTAATGCAGTTTTAGCTTATTTGTTCAAATTCTGGTTGTAAAACAATATGCTGTTATACCTAAAATAAAATCTAGATCAGGAAATCACAAATTAAAATCTGCTTTATTTCACTGATTAGGGCCCAACCCACCATAAATATGTCATAGCCACCATAGCTACTCGACACACCTGTTAACTTGTTAAGTTGTTGATATTCGTCACTAATTTAATGAATGAATCATGTGCTCTTCACTGACTTGGTCATCCTTTTTCCACCAAGTGTCAATCTCATAATTGTACATGAAATGCAAATTATAACTGTTTAAATATTCATGAAACAATTGCAGAGATCTAAAACATAATACAGTACAAATTGTACAAATCCTCAGACTGGATTTTACATCTCAGTAACTTTATTGATGCTATCTCTAAAGATATAGGACTATTCCTAACTTTCATTGTAGATATCTTATTTTAATCATTAATCTTCAATCACAATAACAGATATTGGATTATAAATACTCTTGACTAGACAACAATTGCATAGATTACTTGTAATAATAGTTTTTAATAAAAAATAACTGCAATACATCATGACTTTCACTCGCAGATCATTGTTTTCAGTACATGCATGTTAAACGTGTATGAAAATGAATGTTTTCTCTTACAATAAAAGATTGAGTCTCATAAATCTCACCAAAACTTTTCCCATCATTCAGAACCATACATAGCACAACTTTAATAATGTCTTTGGTGTTGAGAAACTTACTGCTCTTCTAGTTCCCTAAACAGCCCAACAGCCTCAGTTAAGCCTTCGAAAGTCTTCTAAAACTGAAATGTCAGAGTAGAGTCCTGTACATCCAGAGCAACTTTTCAATATCAGTAAAACCATATTTGATTTCTGGGAAAACAATTGGGTATGTAGTGAAGGGTAAATGCCTGTGAACACCATTTACGAATCTTTTAAGTAGCATTATAGATTTGTATACTTGATAGTATAAACTGCACAGCAGACATTTGGAATAATCTCTCAAATCTGAGTCTGTAATTGTACAAACAGAATTATGACTGGTAATGCTGGTGTCATTTCTGGCTACAACAGCTTGTCATACTGGTCTCTATTTAACGTCATGAATAACAAGTCAAAGTCAAGTGGAGTCTTTTAGCATTGTTAGTCAAGCAAGTCGCAAATCCTCAAGACATGTGACTCTCTAAAAAAATCACTGCATACTTTGAATCACAAGGTCATGAAGGAGTGTAAATATGAACATTGTTACATGTAAGCTAATGCTACAGTGCACTGAACTGACATCATTAGACTAGCAGCCTCCTTAAAACCGCACAAACAGCACGCTTTGCCAGTGTGTATAGTGTAGTGGATTCCCATGTATAGAATGAGGGCATTTTAGAAGTAAGAAAGAAGCAAGAAAAAGAAACAGGTGCCCTGTTAGGTAATGTAGGCCACAAGTACCTGCACTCAGGTTAATTCAGGACAGACTCAGCTCATCACTACTGACTCCCTGATAAGCTGATTTAGACTATCAAAACATCCCAATTATTATTTTCATGCTGGAACATTTTCTGATAATGTCACTGACCAGCTTCTTGGTTAAATCTTCCAATCCAATCTTCCAAATAGGTATGATGGTCAAGTATCTACAAACCTCTGGATATATTGTGTATTTAGATATCTAGTAAGTTCACAGTAAATGGCTGAATTTAGGCTGGCTTGCTTAAGAGGATAACCTGCTAATTTTTCATAGAATTATCTCACTAACTATTATTTTCAACAATAAACATTCATCGATTCTTCATTTTCTTGGCTTCATTCACTGTACCTTAGAGAGGAGAAACGATAACAAACAGTCGATTCTTCAATCAGAATTAAATCGGAATTTGGGATCGACTCTCTTGGGTTAACTTTTCGATTCTGGTGACTCTGATGAGTATTTTTCTCAATCGAATTGGCTCGAATAACAAGTTTAAGGGGATTAGAGTTGCAACAAATAACGATTAGAAACGAAAGTGGAAAACAAAAAAATAGGTTTTTTTTCACAGAACGCTTTTTTCGAATTTTTCTGTCCACCATAAATGGTGCTGTGGTCAAAAGTTTGCGCCTGCGCAACTGCTGCCGGGCGTTAGGTGGGAAATTTGGATAGGATGCCTATTGGATAGGATGCTTAGTATAAATAGGACCAGAACATAACATAAATCATCCCAAAATAAAAAAGTATTCTTTACATCTGGTAAGTTTCCATTTTTAAATAATTACGATGTTTAAATAATTATAAAGTTTTCTCGTTAATGTCACGTCGTGTCTCCTCAGTCTCGCGCCGTTTATTATATATTTCATATATTTCATATATTTTTATATATATATATATATATACTGAAATTGGACTTTTACTGTCAGAGTTCTGCCACGTTTCTACTTCTGGAAATATGTACTTTTTCAGTAAACGCATATTAAACATACATGAAAATGAATGTTTCATCTTTTCTCAATAAACGCTTGAGTCCTGTTATTGAGATGCTTGTTGAGATTACGGTTACGTTGTGCCAGCGTACTGTTTTGGTGCCCATTAATATAATTCCTCAAAAGGTCGGCACAACATAATAGTAATGTTGTCAGTATGTTGTCACAATTCCTAGAATTCTTCCAGCACATTTACATGTAACTCCATGGAATTTTTCAAACAGTTAGAAATAATAAAATAAAACAGTGTTATTCAACAGCATTGATTAATTAATTAATGTTATAAGAAAGTAGTCAGCATTGTGACAATGTTGTGTGTTTGCTGTTGGCTGTCTCTGTCCACACTGTGAGTGGCTACTTGTTTCAAACAAGCTACTCTGCTAGAAAAACCAGCATAGACCAACATGATTGGTCACCAGCAAAACAAACATATGTTGTGTTTTGATACTGGTGTGCTTGTCAACCAGCTAGAGGACCTGTTAAACTAGCACTAGCGCTATATTAGCTTAAACCATCTTAAAATGCATAAAGTTATGTGGTGTGTATTTTTTTATTATTATAATTTTATTATTTTTATTATTGTAACTATGACTATTTAATATTTTTCAGGCTAATGAACTGCTGGAAGATTTTTGAGACGTAGGTTATAAAAAAAGAATGGGATTTTACACTTTGTATGTAAATATTATTAAAATTTTGATCAAAGTAAATCTAAGAATTGTTTCTCAGGAGCCGTATTAGGGAGAAATCTGAGGAGAGGAAATTTAGAATAGTTCTTTTTGCCTGGTTGTCTATTTCTGCAGACCATATGACCTTTTTAAGCTTTTTTTACATGAAGTCGTTCTTGAAAACGATGTGAAAGTTATTCAAAAACCAGTGTGATATATCTTTATTTCTTATTGACCCATTTAAATTCAGTGAGTCCGGTCATTCTTTGAAGGCATATGCAGGCCCCTTTTAAGCGAAAATAAAAATGAGCCTGTTCTCTGAGTGTATACAACTTTAACCCATGTAGATATACTTGTTGTGGCTGTTATTATGTCAGCAGATTATCTTCCACAACTCTGTTTCTGCTAAGCTCTAATGAAATCAAGCCTCAGCTCGTATGTGTTTGTATACTGAGCACATACATGTATGTATGTATGTCTATGTGTGTGTTATTGTGGGGAAGACATCAACATCGTCAAAGATACGTAGGTGCGTCTCTGTGCTCTGTGTGCCATCTGTCTTTGTCCAGGAGACAGGAGGGTCATTAACAATCTAACAGTGATCACATCCTGCTCCTATCCTCCACAAGACTGTCCCAGAAATGACGCACACGTCTCAAACACACAGTGGTATGTATGTAAAGGGTGTTGTGGAACGTGTTCTAACTAAAGATTCTGTTTGCTCGACACAAACCAGGAAAGCATTACTGTAACTTTGTGAAGTTGTGAGGAGGCCCTCAGGTCTCGAGCTGCATCAAATATTTGCATGCCCACACAGCACAGATGTCTCAATCGCTCAGCACTAGTCATCAGCTTGTAGTACAAGTTCCTCATTACACGTCAATGTGTGCTCTTTTGTCCTCTGTGTGTGCGACTTTGCATAAATGGACAGTAAGATAAATAGCCCGGCTCCTCAAACAGCGCAGCAGAGAGATAAAGGAAGTTGGTCTGACTTAAACATACTGAGTCATACATGTGCTTATTCAGATCTTACTTGTTAGTGAACTTCACTGAGACGTTACATACTAATATGTATATTATTAAACTACTGTGAAAGCTACTGTGTGTGTCAGTAGTGTGCACTGAAATAACAAGTAAGAAATAGGTAAATCAGTAACGCTTTACCTTAACAAAGTAATTCTTTAAGGATTCCTTGGCAACCACAGAACTGTGGTCAGATTCATTCAGTGACAAGAGTGTGAGCTGTTTGAATAAAATGCATTTATGTATTAATTCATTAACAAACACAACGCATTTAAAATGAATAACAATTAAAAAAATGGATTATCATCACTTTTATTTATATAGCAAAAACAATCAGAAAACACATTTAAAAAAGCACACAGGACCTTACAGGACATTACATGTGCAACATTATAGTACATGTAAGAACACTGATAACTGAAGCAGAAGTTCAGATAACAGAGACTTAAATGTAGGTAGAGATGACACATTCCCGACTTGGAAAAAGAATTCCATAATTTGGGAGCTGCTACACTAAACTATTGTACTGCTAAACTGCTACACTAAACTATTCTACTGTTAAACTGCTACACTAAACTATTGTACTGCTAAACTGCTACACTTAACTATTGTACTGTTAAACTGCTACACTAAACTATTGTACTGCTAAACTGCTACACTAAACTAAACTATTGTACTGCTAAACTGCTACACTAAACTATTGTACTGCTAAACTGCTACACTAAATTACTGTACTGCTAAACTTCTACACTAAACTACTGTACTGTTAAACTGCTACACTAAACTATTGTACTGCTAAACTGCAACACTAAACTACTGTACTGCTAAACTGCTACACTAAACTAAACTACTGTACTGCTAAACTGCTACAATAAACTATTGTACTGCTAAACTGCTACACTAAATTACTGTACTGCTAAACTGCTACACTAAACTAAACTACTGTACTGTTAAACTGCTACAATAAACTACTGTACTGCTAAACTGCTACACTAAACTACTGTACTGCTAAACTGCTACACTAAACTAAACTACTGTACTGTTAAACTGCTACAATAAACTATTGTACTGCTAAACTGCTACACTAAATTACTGTACTGCTAAACTGCTACACTAAACTAAACTACTGTACTGTTAAACTGCTACAATAAACTACTGTACTGCTAAACTGCTACACTAAACTATTGTACTGCTAAACTTCTACACTAAACTAAACTACTGTACTGTTAAACTGCTACACTAAACTACTGTACTGCTAAACTGCTACACTAAACTACTGTACTGCTAAACTGCTACACTAAACTATTGTACTGCTAAACTGCTACACTAAATTACTGTACTGCTAAACTGCAATACTAAACTATTTTACTGCTTAACTGCAACACTAAACTACTGTACTGCTAAACTGCTACAATAAACTACTGTACTGCTAAACTGCTACACTAAACTATTGTACTGGTAAACTGCTGCACTAAACTACTGTACTGCTAAACTGCTACACTAAACTAAACTACTGTACTGCTAAACTGCTACACTAAACTATTGTACTGGTAAACTGCTACACTAAACTATTGTACTGCTAAACTGCTACACTAAACTATTGTACTGGTAACTGCTACACTAAACTACTGTACTGCTAAACTGCTACACTAAACTATTGCACTGTTAAACTGCTACACTAAACTACTGTACTGCTAAACTGCTACACTAAACTACTGTACTGCTAAACTGCTACACTAAACTAAACTACTGTACTGCTTAACTGCAACACTAAACTACTGTACTGCTAAACTGCTACAATAAACTACTGTACTGCTAAACTGCTACACTAAACTACTGTACTGCTAAACTGCTACACTAAACTATTGTACTGCTAAACTGCTACACTAAATTACTGTACTGCTAAACTTCTACACTAAACTAAACTACTGTACTGTTAAACTGCTACACTAAACTATTGTACTGCTAAACTGCTGCACTAAACTACTGTACTGCTAAACTGCTACACTAAACTACTGTACTGCTAAACTGCTACACTAAACTATTGTACTGCTAAACTGCTACACTAAACTATTGTACTGCTAAACTGCTACACTTAACTACTGTACTGTTTAAACTGCTACACTAAACTATTGTACTGCTAAACTGCTACACTAAACTACTGTACTGCTAAACTGCTACACTAAACTACTGTACTGCTAAACTGCTACACTAAACTATTGTACTGCTAAACTGCTACACTAAACTACTGTACTGCTAAACTGCTACACTAAACTATTGTACTGCTAAACTGCTACACTAAACTATTGTACTGCTAAACTGCTACAATAAACTACTGTACTGCTAAACTGCTACAATAAACTATTGTACTGCTAAACTGCTACACTAAACTATTGTACTGCTAAACTGCTACACTAAACTATTGTACTGCTTAACTGCAACACTAAACTACTGTACTGCTAAACTGCTACAATAAACTACTGTACTGCTAAACTGCTACACTAAACTACTGTACTGCTAAACTGCTACAATAAACTACTGTACTGCTAAACTGCAACACTAAACTATTGTACTGCTTAACTGCAACACTAAACTACTGTACTGCTAAACTGCTACAATAAACTACTGTACTGCTAAACTGCTACACTAAACTATTGTACTGGTAAACTGCTACACTAAACTACTGTACTGCTAAACTGCTACACTAAACTAAACTACTGTACTGCTAAACTGCTACACTAAACTATTGTACTGGTAAACTGCTACACTAAACTATTGTACTGCTAAACTGCTACACTAAACTATTGTACTGGTAACTGCTACACTAAACTACTGTACTGCTAAACTGCTACACTAAACTACTGTACTGCTAAACTGCTACACTAAACTATTGTACTGTTAAACTGCTACACTAAACTAAACTATTGTACTGCTAAACTGCTACACTAAACTATTGTACTGCTAAACTGCTACACTAAATTACTGTACTGCTAAACTTCTACACTAAACTACTGTACTGTTAAACTGCTACACTAAACTATTGTACTGCTAAACTGCAAC
Source organism: Megaleporinus macrocephalus (assembly GCA_021613375.1). Taxonomy (NCBI): domain Eukaryota; kingdom Metazoa; phylum Chordata; class Actinopteri; order Characiformes; family Anostomidae; genus Megaleporinus; species Megaleporinus macrocephalus. The sequence goes on along the minus strand of CM038702.1, from coordinate 39,643,404 downwards.
ACTAAACTACTGTACTGCTAAACTGCTACACTAAACTAAACTACTGTACTGCTAAACTGCTACAATAAACTATTGTACTGCTAAACTGCTACACTAAATTACTGTACTGCTAAACTTCTACACTAAACTAAACTACTGTACTGTTAAACTGCTACACTAAACTACTGTACTGCTAAACTGCTACACTAAACTACTGTACTGCTAAACTGCTACACTAAACTATTGTACTGCTAAACTGCTACACTAAATTACTGTACTGCTAAACTGCAACACTAAACTATTTTACTGCTTAACTGCAACACTAAACTACTGTACTGCTAAACTGCTACAATAAACTACTGTACTGCTAAACTGCTACACTAAACTATTGTACTGGTAAACTGCTGCACTAAACTACTGTACTGCTAAACTGCTACACTAAACTAAACTACTGTACTGCTAAACTGCTACACTAAACTATTGTACTGGTAAACTGCTACACTAAACTATTGTACTGCTAAACTGCTACACTAAACTATTGTACTGGTAACTGCTACACTAAACTACTGTACTGCTAAACTGCTACACTAAACTATTGCACTGTTAAACTGCTACACTAAACTACTGTACTGCTAAACTGCTACACTAAACTACTGTACTGCTAAACTGCTACACTAAACTAAACTACTGTACTGCTTAACTGCAACACTAAACTACTGTACTGCTAAACTGCTACAATAAACTACTGTACTGCTAAACTGCTACACTAAACTACTGTACTGCTAAACTGCTACACTAAACTATTGTACTGCTAAACTGCTACACTAAATTACTGTACTGCTAAACTTCTACACTAAACTAAACTACTGTACTGTTAAACTGCTACACTAAACTATTGTACTGCTAAACTGCTGCACTAAACTACTGTACTGCTAAACTGCTACACTAAACTACTGTACTGCTAAACTGCTACACTAAACTATTGTACTGCTAAACTGCTACACTAAACTATTGTACTGCTAAACTGCTACACTTAACTACTGTACTGTTAAACTGCTACACTAAACTATTGTACTGCTAAACTGCTACACTAAACTACTGTACTGCTAAACTGCTACACTAAACTACTGTACTGCTAAACTGCTACACTAAACTATTGTACTGCTAAACTGCTACACTAAACTACTGTACTGCTAAACTGCTACACTAAACTATTGTACTGCTAAACTGCTACACTAAACTATTGTACTGCTAAACTGCTACAATAAACTACTGTACTGCTAAACTGCTACAATAAACTATTGTACTGCTAAACTGCTACACTAAACTATTGTACTGCTAAACTGCTACACTAAACTATTGTACTGCTTAACTGCAACACTAAACTACTGTACTGCTAAACTGCTACAATAAACTACTGTACTGCTAAACTGCTACACTAAACTACTGTACTGCTAAACTGCTACAATAAACTACTGTACTGCTAAACTGCAACACTAAACTATTGTACTGCTTAACTGCAACACTAAACTACTGTACTGCTAAACTGCTACAATAAACTACTGTACTGCTAAACTGCTACACTAAACTATTGTACTGGTAAACTGCTACACTAAACTACTGTACTGCTAAACTGCTACACTAAACTAAACTACTGTACTGCTAAACTGCTACACTAAACTATTGTACTGGTAAACTGCTACACTAAACTATTGTACTGCTAAACTGCTACACTAAACTATTGTACTGGTAACTGCTACACTAAACTACTGTACTGCTAAACTGCTACACTAAACTACTGTACTGCTAAACTGCTACACTAAACTATTGTACTGTTAAACTGCTACACTAAACTAAACTATTGTACTGCTAAACTGCTACACTAAACTATTGTACTGCTAAACTGCTACACTAAATTACTGTACTGCTAAACTTCTACACTAAACTACTGTACTGTTAAACTGCTACACTAAACTATTGTACTGCTAAACTGCAACACTAAACTACTGTACTGCTAAACTGCTACACTAAACTAAACTACTGTACTGCTAAACTGCTACAATAAACTATTGTACTGCTAAACTGCTACACTAAATTACTGTACTGCTAAACTTCTACACTAAACTAAACTACTGTACTGTTAAACTGCTACACTAAACTACTGTACTGCTAAACTGCTACACTAAACTACTGTACTGCTAAACTGCTACACTAAACTATTGTACTGCTAAACTGCTACACTAAATTACTGTACTGCTAAACTGCAACACTAAACTATTTTACTGCTTAACTGCAACACTAAACTACTGTACTGCTAAACTGCTACAATAAACTACTGTACTGCTAAACTGCTACACTAAACTATTGTACTGGTAAACTGCTGCACTAAACTACTGTACTGCTAAACTGCTACACTAAACTAAACTACTGTACTGCTAAACTGCTACACTAAACTATTGTACTGGTAAACTGCTACACTAAACTATTGTACTGCTAAACTGCTACACTAAACTATTGTACTGGTAACTGCTACACTAAACTACTGTACTGCTAAACTGCTACACTAAACTATTGTACTGTTAAACTGCTACACTAAACTACTGTACTTGCTAAACTGCTACACTAAACTACTGTACTGCTAAACTGCTACACTAAACTAAACTACTGTACTGCTTAACTGCAACACTAAACTACTGTACTGCTAAACTGCTACAATAAACTACTGTACTGCTAAACTGCTACACTAAACTACTGTACTGCTAAACTGCTACACTAAACTATTGTACTGCTAAACTGCTACACTAAATTACTGTACTGCTAAACTTCTACACTAAACTAAACTACTGTACTGTTAAACTGCTACACTAAACTATTGTACTGCTAAACTGCTGCACTAAACTACTGTACTGCTAAACTGCTACACTAAACTACTGTACTGCTAAACTGCTACACTAAACTACTGTACTGCTAAACTGCTACACTAAACTATTGTACTGCTAAACTGCTACACTAAACTATTGTACTGCTAAACTGCTACACTTAACTACTGTACTGTTAAACTGCTACACTAAACTATTGTACTGCTAAACTGCTACACTAAACTACTGTACTGCTAAACTGCTACACTAAACTACTGTACTGCTAAACTGCTACACTAAACTATTGTACTGCTAAACTGCAACACTAAACTATTGTACTGCTAAACTGCTACACTAAACTACTGTACTGCTAAACTGCTACACTAAACTACTGTACTGCTAAACTGCAACACTAAATTACTGTACTGCTAAACTGCTACACTAAACTACTGTACTGCTAAACTGCAACACTAAATTACTGTACTGCTAAACTGCTACACTAAATTACTGTACTGCTAAACTGCAACACTAAACTACTGTACTGCTAAACTGCTACACTAAACTACTGTACTGCTAAACTGCTACACTAAACTACTGTACTGCTAAACTGCTACACTAAACTATTGTACTGCTAAACTGCTACACTAAACTACTGTACTGCTAAACTGCTACACTAAACTATTGTACTGCTAAACTGCTACACTAAACTATTGTACTGCTAAACTGCTACAATAAACTACTGTACTGCTAAACTGCTACAATAAACTATTGTACTGCTAAACTGCTACACTAAACTATTGTACTGCTAAACTGCTACACTAAACTATTGTACTGCTTAACTGCAACACTAAACTACTGTACTGCTAAACTGCTACAATAAACTACTGTACTGCTAAACTGCTACACTAAACTACTGTACTGCTAAACTGCTACAATAAACTACTGTACTGCTAAACTGCAACACTAAACTATTGTACTGCTTAACTGCAACACTAAACTACTGTACTGCTAAACTGCTACAATAAACTACTGTACTGCTAAACTGCTACACTAAACTATTGTACTGGTAAACTGCTACACTAAACTACTGTACTGCTAAACTGCTACACTAAACTAAACTACTGTACTGCTAAACTGCTACACTAAACTATTGTACTGGTAAACTGCTACACTAAACTATTGTACTGCTAAACTGCTACACTAAACTATTGTACTGGTAACTGCTACACTAAACTACTGTACTGCTAAACTGCTACACTAAACTACTGTACTGCTAAACTGCTACACTAAACTATTGTACTGTTAAACTGCTACACTAAACTACTGTACTGCTAAACTGCTACACTAAACTACTGTACTGCTAAACTGCTACACTAAACTAAACTACTGTACTGCTAAACTGCTACACTAAACTATTGTACTGCTAAACTGCTACACTAAACTATTGTACTGCTAAACTGCTACACTAAACTACTGTACTGCTAAACTGCTACACTAAACTATTGTACTGCTAAACTGCTACACTAAACTATTGTACTGCTAAACTGCTACAATAAACTACTGTACTGCTAAACTGCTACAATAAACTATTGTACTGCTAAACTGCTACACTAAACTATTGTACTGCTAAACTGCTACACTAAACTACTGTACTGCTAAACTGCTACACTAAACTACTGTACTGCTAAACTGATACAATAAACTACTGTACTGCTAAACTGCAACACTAAACTACTGTACTGCTAAACTGCTACACTAAACTATTGTACTGCTAAACTGCTACACTAAACTATTGTACTGCTAAACTGCTACACTAAACTATTGTACTGCTAAACTGCTACACTAAACTATTGTACTGCTAAACTGCTACACTAAACTACTGTACTGCTAAACTGCAACACTAAACTACTGTACTGCTAAACTGCTACACTAAACTATTGTACTGCTAAACTGCAACACTAAACTACTGTACTGCTAAACTGCTACACTAAACTACTGTACTGCTAAACTGCTACAATAAACTACTGTACTGCTTAACTGCAACACTAAACTACTGTACTGCTAAACTGCTACAATAAACTACTGTACTGCTAAACTGCTACACTAAACTATTGTACTGGTAAACTGCTACACTAAACTACTGTACTGCTAAACTGCTACACTAAACTAAACTACTGTACTGCTAAACTGCTACACTAAACTATTGTACTGCTAAACTGCTACACTAAACTATTGTACTGCTAAACTGCTACACTAAACTACTGTACTGCTAAACTGCTACACTAAACTAAACTACTGTACTGCTAAACTGCTACACTAAACTAAACTACTGTACTGCTAAACTGCTACAATAAACTACTGTACTGCTTAACTGCAACACTAAACTGCTGTACTGCTAAACTGCTACACTAAACTATTGTACTGCTAAACTGCTACACTAAACTATTGTACTGCTAAACTGCAACACTAAACTACTGTACTGCTAAACTGCTACACTAAACTAAACTACTGTACTGCTTAACTGCAACACTAAACTACTGTACTGCTAAACTGCTACAATAAACTACTGTACTGCTAAACTGCTACACTAAACTAAACTACTGTACTGCTAAACTGCTACACTAAACTATTGTACTGGTAAACTGCTACACTAAACTATTGTACTGCTAAACTGCTACACTAAACTACTGTACTGCTAAACTGCTACACTAAACTATTGTACTGCTAAACTGCTACACTAAACTATTGTACTGGTAAACTGCTACACTAAACTACTGTGCTGCTAAACTGCTACACTAAACTATTGTACTGCTAAACTGCTACACTAAACTACTGTGCTGCTAAACTGCTACACTAAACTATTGTACTGCTAAACTGCTACACTAAACTACTGTACTGCTAAACTGCTACACTAAACTAAACTACTGTACTGCTAAACTGCTACACTAAACTAAACTACTGTACTGCTAAACTGCTACACTAAACTATTGTACTGCTAAACTGCTACACTAAACTACTGTACTGCTAAATTGCTACAATAAACTACTGTACTGCTAAACTGCTATAATAAACTACTGTACTGCTAAACTGCTACACTAAACTATTGTACTGCTAAACTGCTACACTAAACTAAACTACTGTACTGCTAAACTGCTACACTAAACTACTGTACTGCTAAACTGCTACAGTAAACTATTGTACTGCTAAACTGCTACACTAAACTATTGTACTGGTAAACTGCTACACTAAACTACTGTACTGCTAAACTGCTACACTAAACTAAACTATTGTACTGCTAAACTGCTACACTAAACTATTGTACTGGTAAACTGCTACACTAAACTACTGTACTGCTAAACTGCTACACTAAACTATTGTACTGCTAAACTGCTACACTAAACTATTGTACTGGTAAACTGCTACACTAAACTACTGTACTACTAAACTGCTACACCAAACTACTGTGCTGCTAAACTGCTACACTAAACTATTGTACTGCTAAACTGCTACACTAAACTAAACTACTGTACTGCTAAACTGCTACACTAAACTAAACTACTGTACTGCTAAACTGCTACACTAAACTATTGTACTGCTAAACTGCTACACTAAACTACTGTACTGCTAAACTGCTACACTAAACTACTGTACTGCTAAACTGCTACACTAAACTATTGTACTGCTAAACTGCAACACTAAACTACTGTACTGCTAAACTGCTACAATAAACTACTGTACTGCTTAACTGCAACACTAAACTACTGTACTGCTAAACTGCTACAATAAACTACTGTACTGCTAAACTGCTACACTAAACTATTGTACTGGTAAACTGCTACACTAAACTACTGTACTGCTAAACTGCTACACTAAACTAAACTACTGTACTGCTAAACTGCTACACTAAACTATTGTACTGGTAAACTGCTACACTAAACTATTGTACTGCTAAACTGCTACACTAAACTATTGTACTGGTAAACTGCTACACTAAACTACTGTACTGCTAAACTGCTACACTAAACTAAACTATTGTACTGCTAAACTGCTACACTAAACTATTGTACTGGTAAACTGCTACACTTAACTATTGTACTGCTAAACTGCTACACTAAACTATTGTACTGGTAAACTGCTACACTAAACTACTGTACTGCTAAACTGCTACACTAAACTATTGTACTGCTAAACTGCTACACTAAACTATTGTACTGGTAAACTGCTACACTAAACTATTGTACTGCTAAACTGCTACACTAAACTATTGTACTGCTAAACTGCTACACTAAACTACTGTACTGCTAAACTGCTACACTAAACTACTGTGCTGCTAAACTGCTACACTAAACTATTGTACTGCTAAACTGCTACACTAAACTACTGTACTGCTAAACTGCTACACTAAACTATTGTACTGCTAAACTGCTACACTAAACTACTGTACTGCTAAACTGCTACACTAAACTATTGTCCTGTTAAACTGCTACACTAAACTATTGTACTGTTAAACTGCTACACTAAACTAAACTATTGTACTGTTAAACTGCTACACTAAACTATTGTACTGTTAAACTGCTACACTAAACTATTGTACTGGTAAACTGCTACACTAAACTATTGTACTGTTAAACTGCTACACTAAACTATTGTACTGTTAAACTGCTACACTAAACTATTGTACTGGTAAACTGCTACACTAAACTACTGTACTGCTAAACTGCTACACTAAACTATTGTACTGTTAAACTGCTACACTAAACTATTGTACTGGTAAACTGCTACACTAAACTACTGTACTGCTAAACTGCTACACTAAACTAAACTACTGTACTGCTAAACTGCTACACTAAACTATTGTACTGTTAAACTGCTACACTAAACTATTGTACTGCTAAACTGCTACACTAAACTACTGTACTGCTAAACTGCTACACTAAACTACTGTGCCGCTAAACTGCTACACTAAACTATTGTACTGCTAAACTGCTACACTAAACTATTGTACTGCTAAACTGCTACACTAAACTACTGTACTGCTAAACTGCTACACTAAACTAAACTACTGTACTGCTAAACTGCTACACTAAACTATTGTACTGCTAAACTGCTACACTAAACTACTGTACTGCTAAACTGCTACACTAAACTATTGTACTGCTAAACTGCTACACTAAACTACTGTACTGCTAAACTGCTACACTAAACTAAACTACTGTACTGCTAAACTGCTACACTAAACTATTGTACTGCTAAATTGCTACAATTAACTACTGTACTGCTAAACTGCTATAATAAACTACTGTACTGCTAAACTGCTACACTAAACTATTGTACTGCTAAACTGCTACACTAAACTACTGTACTGCTAAACTGCTACACTAAACTACTGTACTGCTAAACTGCTACACTAAACTATTGTACTGCTAAACTGCTACACTAAACTACTGTACTGCTAAACTGCTACACTAAACTATTGTACTGTTAAACTGCTACACTAAACTACTGTACTGCTAAACTGCTACACTAAACTACTGTACTGCTAAACTGCTACACTAAACTACTGTACTGCTAAACTGCTACACTAAACTACTGTACTGCTAAACTGCTACACTAAACGATAAAAACCCAAGGAGGTCAATTTCAACCTTGTAACATGAAGCAGTGATCTTAAGGTACAGGATGGAACATATACTGTAGCTTAAGTACCTCAGTGAGGTAGTACGGAGTCAGGCCGCGCAGAGCCTTATAGGTAAAAAGACCAACCTTGTACTGAACACAAATGTTATAGATAACCAGTGAAGAGTTTGAAAGATGATGGTGACACGGGCAGTCAGTGAATCCTAGCTGCAGCATTTTGTGCATACTGTAACCCAGTGTAGGTTGGTAAAAGCATGTAAACCCCCTTTGGGGTCCATTCAATGAAAAAGGGTGAAGGTGTGGGTTAGAGCCACTTCAACGTATAGAAAACATTTTGAGTTTGCTTTTCACAAGCAGCTACTCATTTAACACATGCCTTACACAAAAGGGATCTCAGAAGACCTCCGATTAGAAATTGTTGACTTTTACAAGACTGGAAAAGGTTACAAAGCTATCTCAAAGAGTTTAAGTGCTCATCAGTCTACTGTTTGACAAATTATCTATAAACTGAGATGATTTAGTGCTGTGTCTGCTCTACCAGTAGTGGACGCTCAGACAATATCACTGTAACTGCACAAAGCAGAAGGCGCAGTGATGTAAAAACCCTAGATCATGGTATCCAAAAAACAACAAAATAAAATAAAAATGTTGCTGCATGCTTAAAGTTTGCCAGAGAGCACATTGCACTTCCATACCAACATGAATACATCACCCCAACAGTGAAGTACGGTAGAGGGAGCCTTATAAAGAGTCTTATAATTTTAGGATGACTGCTGCTTCTGGATCTGAACCGATTGAAGTAATTGGGAGAAAAATGCATCCCCAAGATGTACATGTATCCTACAGGACCATTTCAGAATGGTGGTCCGCTGACTGAGGCTCAGCAGAGACTGGAGGACTGCAGCAGAAAGTGTTAATATTCTACTTTTCTTAAAACCTGTTTTTATACTAGAACCACTTTCTTTTTTAAAGTGTTGAATTAATAATGTGTATAATGCTAAAAACTGCTTACAAAAAAGTATAAATATATATATAAGGATTTTCACTGTAGTGCCAGTCACAGAATGTTGTTTTTGAGTTTAATACTGATAACTGGTGACTTATTAGATTATTTTTTTAATTTCCCTTCTTTCTTTTTTACCAGTGTAGATAAAAACACATTGGGACTAACAGGGGAAAGTCTTTTTCCCTCATATGGTTCATTATCTTTGCAGCAAGGAATAACAGTAACTGGTATATAATGGCTCTGCTGAACTATGGGCTGCTGAATTAGAAAAAAGAATAAGAAGAATTTAAATTTAGTTTATTACGTCGCATTCCATCTTGTAGCTTTCAGTATGTACGATACTCCTCTGGTAAAAGCTGTCGAGCATGTCTTTCAAGCTTTCCTTCTGTTCAAAAGCCCCTCCATGGACAAACATTGTGCTGAAGATACAACTGGGCTGAGGTTTTGCCTCCACCTTTATTGGCCAGAAGAAACAGCTGCTGTCCACAGACTGTCCCAACCCATGGTTGCTCAGCAGAAAGACTCTGTTGTCAAAGGGAGGATACTAGCATGGACCAATTACTAGGTAAACTGGAGACATCAGTCAAAAGTCTGTTGACACTTTTTGTTGAAACAGAAGTTGCGCTTCACTAGAAGTGTATTCCCATGTATTTGCACGTTTTACTTTGTCTTCTATCAGGCCAGGCTACCTTTTTCTCACATTCCGCAGCTCCAGCTCAGTCCTTAACTCTGTGGTCTAGACCATGCAAGCTTTAGTATTTATTATTTTTCATGTGTTATTATTATTTTCGTGAGCTACATTTCTTTGTATGAAGAAGGCTGTAATAATAATAATAATAATAATAATAATAATAATAATAATAGAAGTCATTCTTATTTTATTTTACTTTATTAAGGCTGATGTCCATTTCTAAATTCATGAAAAAATACATAATGGACTATATATATAATAATATATTGTAATTAAATAAAATAATAATGATGTAGATTATTATTATTATCATTATTATTAATGATATTAATGCCGTGTTTTTTTTCCTAAAACCTTTCTGCATTTGCAGTTCAGGGACACTAGGTGGCGATATGCGGTCAGATTTCTGAAGAAGAAGAAGAAGAGCAGCGGTGGGGTCGTTGTTGTGCGGTGGTCTTCAGTGTAACTGATGGGTGAGAAACTCTCAGCGTTATTTATAAGTGTTTCTTCTTCTTTTCTTTAACAGACTGAACATCTGATTAGCTAACTGAGTCAGAGCTAATAAGACGCAGTCGCGGTGTTCAGTATGTGTTCACAGGCCCCGCTCTGCTCTGTAGTGTCGATAAACCACCGCCGTTATTAAATTAACAGTAGATAATTATCTGGTAGTTTCAGTAATTATAAATGCAAAGTTCTGGTGTAACTTGTGGGTGTTACTCTTAGCTCATTTCTTTTCCTTTCACGGTTTGTTAGCTGTGTAGTTCTTCGTCAGTGGTCAGTTTCTGGTTGCAGGACCACCGCTGGCTGTACTTTGTGTGTGTTGGACCCAGTAGTAAAACTTTAGCCTCACCTTCTTTGTCTGATTCACTGCTACCAGCGCTACACACTACCATGCCAGCGTCCACACTGTGCTGGGCACACCACCCATTCAATGTCTAGACAACAACAGGTCCTGTGGTCAGGCACTGACCAATAATGAATGGAGTAGAGGGGGCTGATAAACTGTGCAGCAGCAGATGGTGGGGCTACAGTGTGTAGTTGTGTTACTGTATATTGGACCTATGAAGAAGGTGGATCTAATAAAATGGGCAGCATGAGTAGATGCAAGATAGATGTACCTGTTGGCACTTCTGTATATAAATGTTTATACAAAATGAAAGTAGCCTCTTATGTCACTATTTAACCACCCATTAAGTGTGTGTGTGTGTGTGTGTGTGTGTGTGTGTGTGTGTGTGTGTGTGTGTGTGTGTGTGTGTGTGTGTGCGTGCTTGCTTGTGTGCATGTATTGTAAATAAGAGAGAGGTTGTCGTAGGTAAGTGAGAACAAGTGAAAATACAATCTGTGGATATGTTAGATATTTATGAGAAAAGATATTTTACAATAAATCTATTATCCTATGTTTTATTCCAAAATTTCAACTGATATCAGAAATATAAAATATAAAGCTTAGATGTTGTATAGGCAGATTGAGAAAGTATTATGATGCAGTACTATATTTGTAAAATAGATAAATAAATCTGAGGCCAGTTTGCTTGTTGTACCTTTTTAAGTATTTGTATGTTTTATAGAAAAAACACTGTACACTTTAATCATTGGTGTCCAACATTGACTCATTAAGCTAATGTCTCACTTTAAAATCACCCTCACTTTCCCCTCTACGCCAAATATCAGTGAGCTGGGAGATGATTGGTTGGAAGTTTGCTTCTTTAGTTTTGTGGTGGAGCTGCAAGGCTAATATAATAAAAGTCTGCGTCACCTAAAAAGATTTAGAATGTGTTTGTGACATCAAGCGTCCTTGAGTAACCAGATTTGCTTTTCTTTGTTGAACTATTTCTTTAAGCCTGTATTAGTTAGACCCAGTTTGACTGCACAGAATAGTTCAGAATCCTGCCGCCATAGAGTCAGTACTAACTGTTCCAAATGTTGGTTCCTTTCTCAGATCATAAGGAGAACTACACTGAAGAAGTGGATGATGACAAGTCCAGCTCTTTGTCCCACCCAGACTCGCCGGAGATGGACCGTAATCCATCACCACCTCCTGAGGGGGACGAGGAGAGTGTGGAAGAGGCTGATGCTATTGGAGACACCGTGTATAGCAAGCACTGGCTCTTTAGCACTTTGACCCACCTAATCGAGGTGATCTGTGCTCTTTAGGAAACACTGAACAATCTGTAGCTGCTTTATTAGGGCCTCTATCACTGGAACGTGTCCTGGGCAAACAGAGGTCTCACAACAGGGGTATTTGTTTTTAAATACTCTCCGTTTTTCCTGTAGATGGTGACGGAGCAGGAGTCAGAACAGGGAGAGGGTCTGGAGGAGCTGTCAGATGAGCATGAGGAGGAGCTGTGTAAAGTCTGGGACATGGCCATGGATAAGGTCTGTATTGGTAATCACAAAGTACTTGTACTGTGAAAGTTACATGTTGAAAAGATTCATATGCACAGTGTCTCAGCTGAATGGAGCAGGTGGTATCTGTAATTATGATCAAGACACAGTGTGATGCATGTCATTTGTGTTTGTGTAATGTGTTTTATATGGTAGCATTTGAAAACCTGGAATGTTCATTACTTTAAGAATGTTCCTTCTGTTTACTCATCATTTAAGCATTATTTCCCTGTGCTGTCTTCAGGATGTGGCTGGCTTTCTGCAGGAGTTTAAAGCTCCAGACATCCTGCTGGGCGTGATTGCAAAGTCTCGTTGTCCACGCCTTACTGTGAGTTACATCTAAAAAAAAAAATCAGCATTGGTCATTTTTAGTTGACATTAAACAGTGTTGTGAATAATAAGTGCTGTTGTCTTTGTCAGTCTTTGACTGTATTTGAATGCGTTTAAAAGTGATTGGTAAATGTCAGTGCAGAGTTTGGAAGATTTTAATGGTCTTTAACTGGAGGATATGGTCACCACAATCTCAGCATGTTTTTGTGACTTGCTCGAGAATCATTTAAATACAGAACATTCAAAACAATTATAACTAGATCAGTGCTCTGGATCTGTGTTTGCCATCTCTCATGAAAACCATGAAAGATAAAAAATGCTAACTCTTAGTGTCATACCCACAGGAGAATTTGCACATGTTTTAATTGTACTTTAAGGACCGGTTTATATTAATGTATCAGGTGGTGTTGAATATGAAGAACTAAAATAATACATAATAAGCCCTCATACTACATACATCTATTTATGTGAAATGTTTAAAAAAAAGTACTGGGAGTTTATTCAAGTTGGTCTAACATTGCCTCAAATATATATTTTAAACTGATGTGCCTACATCATATTTGAAGTTGTACTGCAAGTAAAACACTGTTGTAAACACTGAGTTGTTTCCCAGATTCTGTACCAATCTAAACTGAAGACACATGGAGGATTGTTTGTGTGATTAGGAGACTAATAAGACTCAATAGTCAAATTTTAGTCAACTCTTACTGTCGTGATAGGTCAGCTAGTCACTGTGATAACCCCGGCTTAAATCGGTAACATTTAAAATATAATTGTGTTAATAGTGGTTTCCAGGCGTAATGTTTCTTATTATTTCTTCTTTAAAAGATAAATGTATATTATTCATAAACTTATTGATGATTAAAATGTATAATTTTTCATATGTTGACCTGGATTTATGTGTGTTGTTAAGGACTTTTCCCTCCCCGAACCTTTATTAGCTTTTAAAACTCTGTGGATTCGAGACATTTTCAATGCTTAAAATATCATAAATCTTAAATAAATCTTTGACTTCGGCCTGTTAGTGTTTTAATGTGTATCATTACGTCCGTACTTGTTCCAGAAACCAAAACTGATTCTGAAATTGCAATGCCGGATACATATAAAATGTTGTATAAGCTACTCCTAGCGTTGTCACTCTTTGTTTCTAATGTTTGATTTCTAACATTTGTTGATTAAACACCACACCCTCTGTTACAGGAAATCTGTGTGGGAATTCTGGGAAATATGTCCTGTTTCCATGATACCTGTGTGTCTCTAAGCCAGAATGCTGACCTAGGGTACGTAAACATGCTGTCCTATGTCCTACTGTGATAAGAGCCAGTGCCAGATTATGTGTTATTGTTATGTATCATGATTGTGCTAATCAGCTCCTAAAATAAGAGCAAATGTTAAAAGATGGATCATTGATATAGCTTTGAAATGTGATGCTATATTGATTGTATATGTTCTTTTTCTGCTTTTCGTTTCTAGTGCTGTGCTGATTTTATTGCTGGGTGACAGCGACCCCCCTACCCTTTTAGAGACCTGTAGGTGAGATACTTTGTGCTTGACACTTCGTATTGTATATAACCAGTGTTAATTTTTACAGCAAATTTTGATTTAGTCTTTGTCGTAATCTTTTGACTAAAATGCCACTTAGTTTTAGTCATAATTTAGTCATCTGAATTGTTTTAAGTTTTAGTCTAGTTTTAGTCGACTAATTATCATAAGAATATAGTCTAGACTAAATCTACAGTTGATTCAGTCGACTAAAATATAAAGGGTGTAAAATGTAATGCTTTTTCTTCAGTTCCCTTCAATTATTTAAATAATTATATAAACTTACACGAAATTAAACATTTATTAACCAGTTATGAAATATTATTCCTGTTTGAAAGACCAACACACACACAAACAGATTTAACAAACAACATCTGAGGTCTTCCGTAACTACAAAGTAAATAAAATAAAACAGTTTTTATCCTTGTATCACCTTTTTATTTATCTCTTATTTATTTAATAGTTGTTACTAGTGCTGTCAATCTAATTAAATTACATGCTCTGTGATTAACTAATCTACATTAATAGCATTTATCACTTTTTGCTATGAAAATATTTTTAATTGTGCAATAATACACAATAATTGTAGCATAACCGTAAATCAATAAATGAAAAACTGCCACATCTCTAGATCACAGTGTTTACTAGAGAGACACACACTGGACATTACGTGCACTAATAAACTGTAAATAAAACTAGCTAATCTGTTTTGTGCACTTTCAAGTGTGTACCGAGAGATTTGGGACATGATCATCAAAAGTTAGCTAGCTAGTCTCTCGACTCTGGCATTAGCAGCGGTAAAGTTAGCTAACGGCGGTGCTGGAGAGCTGATGTCCAGCGCGATGTGGTCACAAACGCTAAACTCTCTTTCTCTCTGCTGACATTGTCTAGATACCTGTTCACATAGTGGTGTGATTTAATAGTAGGATTTGAATAATCGCAGTACATCACTTTGCTTGCAGTATCGCAGTATATCACGATATACTGAATTGTGACCGCTGTATCACGATACGTATTGTATCAGCAGTAGGGCTGCAGCTATTGATTATTCCATCGATTAATCAAGTAATCGGATAATATATAATTTTTTATTAAAAAGCAATAGTAAATATATATGATAAGACAGATTTCTTAACATTTTATTGCTTCTTTTATTGTTTAAAAGAAAACATTTTAATAAATACTATTATTGAAATGTATTATTATACCTATGTATCATACTATAGGTTCACAGGACTCCCTACTGTACTATGTAGCTTGTCCTACACTTGCTGACCCACTTACTGTAAACAAACTAAACTGAATATTCTTGTTGTACTGGATTTGGTGCATTTTAGACTCCATTGCTACAAACTACCTGATATTTAGTTACTGTGTATTTTATGCATCACTGTGAGGGAGGAGGGTGTGTGAGGGGTGTATGTTATTGCGAGTGTGTGTAACCATAACGTACATGCTTTACTAGCCTTCATCCCAACTCGCCATCTCACTGATTTAAGATACATGTTATGGTTACTGTGTGTCGCTCCGCTCTGTGTTTCTGCTCAGACGCTGAGACACTGGTCTCGTACTCGTACTCGTACTAGGTGTCACCGTAAAACTCAGACTCGCTATCAGTTTGCTGGGAAAGCTCAGTTGTTTGCTTTCTGAAGTTAGCTTCTTATTTGAATACCTCGTTCCACCTTAAATGGTATAGAAGTTACATTCCGGCTCCTCTAACTGCTGCGTTTAAGGTGGAAATGCGGAATTTGCATAAGAAGCTAACTTCAGCCACGTCTTTCTTCAGGTTTACTCTCAGTAACGGCTCCCTCGGCTAGTTCGGTTTTACAGCAGTCTCTTGTCTCTTGACCCGTCTCTTCTGCTCGTCTCTCCTTATTCTCTCTCTCCTTATTCTCTCTCTCTTTATTCTCTCTCTCTCTTTATTCTCTCTCTCTCTTTATTCTCTCTCTCTCTTTATTCTCTTTCTCTCTTTATTCGCTCTCTCTTTATTCTCTCTCTCTTTATTCGCTCTTTCCTTATTTTCTCTCTCTTTATTTTCTCTCTCTTTATTCGCTCTCTCTTTATTCTCTCTTTCTCTATTTTACAATCCGCGCCATCAAACCACGTCTTCTTCGTGTCACCTGGCAACACCGTAAGCGTGCGCTGTGCAACAGTAAAAGTCAGCCGTGTGAAACAGTTAAACGAATTAAACGAATCTTTATTTTTTTGTAATCAAGTTACTCGAATTCCTTGAGGAATCGTTTCATCAGGTCCTTGCCAATACACAGTCCTACTGGATATACTGATGTACATACATTCATTGCAGTGCAGTACATATAATCAGATCAGCAGTTTTGTTAATATTCATCACATTGTCCATCAAAATTGGTGTGGGGTGGTGGTGTTCTCGGTGCTGGTGACTGGCAGACAGGCGGGTTTAAGTATTTCGGCTGATTTTTAGCACCGTGTTTGTTCACAGTGGTGAAATAAAGGAAAAGCTTCCAGCGAGCAGCAGTTCAGCAAACGCCTTCTTAATGAGAGAGGCTAACAGAATGGTCAGACTGGTTCGAGCTGACAGAAAGGCTGTTTGCTTCTGAGACACACAGGGTGGAGGTGCTGTAATGGTATGGAGAATGTTTTCTTTGCACACTTGGAGACCAGTAATACCAATCAATCATCTCTTGAATGAACCGCCTATTTGAATAACATTGCTGAGCATGTTTATCCCTTCATGACCACAGTTTCATCTCATGGCCCTTTCCAGTGTTAAAATGCACAACATCTCACAGCAAAACCAGTCTCGAACTGGTTTTATTAACATGACAGTGAGTTCAGTGTTCTCAAGTGACCTTCTTATTCACCAGATCTGAATTTTGTAGAACTCCATTGGGACATAGTAGAACAGAAGATTTCCAGGAGGAGCATGCTGCTGAGAGTCCTGCAGGAATTGCATAAGCCCGTCTTGTGAACATGGACCACAAAAGAATGTTTTCAGCATCTTGTGTAATTCATGCTATGAAGAACTGAGGTCCTACCCACTAGTAGTATAGTGTTACAAAAAGTGCTCAGTTGAGCGTATGTTACTACATAAATTGTATGTACCTACATAAATTCAACCAGTTAACTATTCCCTCAACCTCATCACCCTACATGACACTACAAGTTGTCCAGGATAGCTATTACACTTACGGTGCCTAGTCTTTATCCTTCTTAATGCTGGTCCTCTAGAAAGTTTATGTAAGTGTGTGTTGTTTGTGCGTCATGCTACGTGCAGTGCTTTAAGCAGACTATTGATCTCAGGGTGTTAAGAAAGAAAAACAGATACAAGATTAATTATTTCAGTCCACAACAGAAAGACTGTTTTCATATGCACTGGGTGTTTCTGTTGTCCTCTCCAGACTTCTGGTGACCTGTATGTCTCAATCCGATGTTGCCCCCCTGTGGCTGGAGAGAATACAGCAGCAGATTGCCACATGCAGCAACCTCTGCTTCATAATGCGCAGTTCTACTAACGGTAAGTGATGCTCTAGAAGTTTCTGCTTGCTGCTTCTACGAGACCTACACTCCTTTAATACTGTTGGTTGTGTGTAGGCTAAATTTTCCTTTCTTTTTCTTATGTTTTTGTTCTTTATGTCTTTTTTTCTCTGGCTCTCTCTTCAGTGGAGTTATTAATGAAAGTGGGGGAGCTGGTTGATAAGCTGTTTGACGAGGATGAGGGGTTGATGAAGAGTTGGCTGTCTGGGCTGCCTAGCGAGAGTGACCGGGACAAGGACGCACACCATGACATCGCTTCTTCCCTGCTGGAGGCTGCACTACAGCTTAGGTCAGAAGAATTAATGAAACACGTGCCTTGGAGAAAGATAAACAGAGCTGGAGAGAGAGAATGAATGAATGAATAAACTTGCCCTGCATAGCTGACAGTGTTTTACATTATGATTTTGAATACATATATATTTGTTACAATATACAAAACAAAAAGAATGAAGTTACTGTTTAAAGAAGGTGAATGTTTTTCCTTTTTGCTTTAGTAGCTTTGTACGCGATGCATCTTCTTAACAGCTGACCTGAACTTCAGGCTGAACTGTCGATTTGAAGTCTTAAGGTGTGGAATATGAATGTTATTACTTACAAATAAGGGAAAACTGTGTGTGTGTGTTTTAGGAAAGAGAGTCCAGAGGCTCTTGAAGTCTATCTGCATGCTCTCCAGCTCCTGACTACAGTAGATGAAGGAGTGCAAAGTCTTGGTGAGATTTTCATTCTTAGAGGAGCTTTTAGTAGAATGTTAAACCAGCATGGAATTTGTGCCATTAAAATTGATAACAGTGTGTAAGGGCTGCAAACCAAGAGGATTGCTGATTCCATCGTTCTAGTTGTGGTACCAAGAAATGTTCAGAGTTGCTAATAAAATAAAGAAATCAACGGAACAAACAGTCTCTTCCAAAGTGACCACTGTGGCTGTACAGAGATAGAAAAGCAAGACTAGTCAAATGGTTTCTTACATTCCCAGTGCCGCCATGTCTAGCAAATGCGCATGGAAACATGTCGCTGTCAGAATGAAACTGTATACCTGCATTGTGGTCATTTTTTTGTTTATTACACAATTTGAACACATTGTTTAAAATTTCATAACAAACAGAACAGTGACCCATAATGATGTAGAATAAAATCTTGTCACTTTAACATAGATTCTGCTTTGTGGCTGAGCAGTTATAGCTCGTAGATGCTTTCAGTTCACAGTAAAAGCATTTACTGTTGACTTATATATATGACGTATTTCCTTCTTGTACCAAGTTGCCATATAAGATAAATATTGCCTATTTAAGGTTGTTGAGCAAAGGTTGTGTTACTTTGTAAGAAACGTACCTTGAAACAAAGTGTAAACATTGTTTTATTTGACTTCTCTCACATCCTCTTTCTCTCGCTATCTCTCGCTTCTCTTTCTTTCTCTCCCTCTCTTCTCCTGTGTGCAGTGTCGGAAGGGGGGTGTGGAGAGGCGTTGTGGAGGTTCCTGTGTGAAGTGGTGTGCGAGGATCTGTGCCAACCAGGAGACCCTCCTATCATCCTGCAGGAGCAGAAGGCTCTCCTGGCTCCTGCGCTGGCTCTGCTGTCTACCTTATACAGCAGCCTTCAGACAGACATCAGTGAGAACGCATAAACACTCCATTCCTCGTATTCATTATACGCTTCTCTAAAGAAATGCGCATATACAAATATGAAATATAAATATTTGAACTAGTCCTAGTTCTATATAAAGCAGGTTATGGTTTTGCCCCTCTGTGCTTCATCTGTAAATTTCTTTTTGTACCCTTAGAGTTAAATAGTGGTCTTCTCACTATTTAAATTAGCCTCTACAGTTTATTTTCTTTTTCATTAACCAGTTTTTATAAAGGTCCCTCTTTCTAAAGATACCAAAAGCTATTGGAGAATGTTTAGTCTGCTAAACTGTTGGTGTTGGTACCAAGACTGAACTGAAACACATAAAGAGAGAAGTCATATTATCTGTGCCAAGCACATCAACCTAGATATATATATATGTGCAGATCAAGTGACTTACTATGTTATAGCTTTTTTCTTTTCATTTCTTCAAATGATAGAGTTTTGTGGATAAACTTGCCAACAGCCTTTCTTACAAAGAGAAGTTGATATTGTTCCACTCAGTGTTGATGACTTCAAACTGTTGGAAAACACTGTGAAGTTAGTTTGTGTTTAATGTGAGACAAAATATTTTCTGTAGTCGTCCGCGCTTGGCTCATGATAGTAGAGAGAACACCATATGGACATATTACCATACAAAATCTCTACAACGGAAACTATAAACCACCCCCCCCCCTTAAACATACACACACACACACACACACACACCCTGATGCACACACACGTCTGCAGACAGATGTCAGATGTTGGTCTATTTGTATGTTGTTGTGTAAAAGTGTGTGTAAATGTTGTTTGGAACAGGTTTGTCGTTAGTGGGCAGTCTTCTTCGCGTCTTGTACTTTCATACTGAGAACCAGCAGTCACTGCCCAACAGTGAGCGAGGGTCTGAAAATGGACGGACGGAAGAAGTAAGGAATGAGGAAGACAAAGATGTACAGCTCCAGGTTCTGGTTGAGTTAGTGATGGAGCTACTTTCCACTATCCTCACGGATCTGCCCAAAGTGAGACTGACACATGAGCACAGAATCTTCATCAACTCGCTCCATTAAGCACAGCAGTTGTTTATATTTACACCATGAAAGGAGCTTTACAGCATTAAGCTAATTGTAATTGTGTGTGTGTGTGTGTGTGTGTGTGTGTGATCTGCAGGACACTGTGTCAGAGCTGGTGAGAAAAGATCACCTCACTGAGAAGATCTGGGTGTCTGCTCTAAAAACCCTGCTGCCCCAGAACATCACAGCTGTGAGTTTTCTCTCTCTCTCTCTCTCTCTCTCTCTCTCTGTGTATCTCTCTCTCTTTCTGGTTTGTTGCTAGATTCATACTAGACTGTCTTTGTCGTCAGGTGCAGTGCTTTGTTTCCACGTTATCTGAGGTGGAGCCCAACTTGGCAGACATTCTAAAGAGGGAGTGTTCCATCTCCTCAGAACCCAACAAGACTGTAGACTAGAACGGACTCTTTTTGGAAAGTAGCAGCTCTTAGTCTCAGACCCACACTTCAGTCTGTCTCTGTATGGGTGATATCAGTGAACTCGTACAGTGCAGCAAAGTTCTGCTCTCTGTTGTATGTAAGAGACTGTGTTGGATTACATCACGTTTTTCATTTCACTGATACTGAAAGTGCTATGTTCCAACTATTTTGATGTGAATATGTGTGTATATTTTTTTATACAGGCAAGATTTTTTAATAAACATAAACTTTATTACATCCATTTGTTTATTCACTTGGCTCTTTGCTGTGTCATGGCCTCGGCCTGTTCATTTGCATAAGTTACATCCTTAAACTCGACTAAACACAAGAAGATAAATTGGTGATGATTCTTAATGACATGCACTGATTTCTAAGATTTAGAATGCATTGGGATACATGTTTTTTAGTTATTCCTTTAATTTTGGTGAATTTTGAAATGATGTGAACTAAAAAAATCTTACACCTGATGCATTTTTAACATAATCTAAACCACTGTTAATATAACTCTTGTCATTAATGATGTACTATCTTGTTAAACAGCTTCATCACTTTGAATGTTGTTCAGGAGTAAAAACTGAAGTAACACATGTTTGTGTTGGGTTATATCCCATTGTGCTTATAATATGATCTTTTTTGGCCAAGCAGGCAAACCTTATCATTAAACAGTTTAACCTGATTTTACAGTCTAGCAGCATGCCCGTGTTAAGTAACGCTACCATTAAAGTTAATTGTCATCATAGATGTCAGCATGTTTGACATTATGATGGCGAACTAGGGTGCGCATGATCTAATCTGTCAAGACAGTCACCAGTAATGGTAACCAGACTGGTACGTCCTGTGTTTTGGAGTACTTGTTGCTTTTTTTTTCTCTCCTGTTTTCCCGATTCATTACTGGTCACTGCTGTTTGGATGATTTACTGCTGGTTGCATAGACTGTGTTCTAAACCTTTATTGGCTAGTCTTGATGGTGGGAGATTTAAAAGGACCTGTAGTCAACAAGCTGCTCTGTTTTTCCCATCTGAAATGCCCCTTACGAAGAAGGAGTGGTTTATTTGTCGTTTGAATCTGTTTATGGTTAGAGTAGGTAGGGTTAGTTTTGTATATATATATTTTTGTTTCAGGTAAGTTTGTGGGCTTTGTATTTTTTCTAGATGATGTGTTTATTGGGGTCACCCTGAAGCCTTGGAATCCTGAATAAGTACAAGCAAGTTGACTAAGTAAAAGGTTGATAGAAAAGCGTATTGAACTCTAACATAAATGACTGCCTTTATTGTTTGTGTTGATTTTGAAGGGAGTATTGGCTGTTTTCAGTCTGGGGCTGAGTGGACAGACAACTTAAAATGATCTTTATTGCGTCTAACCTTATACAGACATTGTTAAATTTCTAAAACGAAACCTGCCACTGACTATATATATATATATATATATATTAGTGAACTCCTACTGCGCAGCAGAGTTCTGCTCTGTTGTATGCATGAGACACTGTGGTTTTTCATTTCACTGATACTGAAAGTGCTATGTTCCGACTATTTTGATGTGAATATGTGTGTATATTTTTTTATACAGGCAAGATGTTTTTATAAACATAAACTTTATTACATCCATTTGTTTATTCACTGGGCTCTTTGCTGTGTCATGGCCTCGGCCTGTTCATTTGCACAAGTTACATCCTTAAACTCAACTAAACACAAGAAGATGAATTGGTGATGATTCTTAAAGACATGCACTGATTTCTAAGATTTAGGAAACACTGAGATACACATGTTTTTTAGTTATTCCTTTGATTTGAGTTTTTTTTATTTAAATTTTGAAATGATGTGAACTAAAATCTAAAATCTTACACCTTATACATTGTTGAATTAATAAAACAAAACCTACCACCACATGTTTATATGTATTAGTGTTGTTTCAAGGGAACTGATTACATATATATAGAGAGTAACTGTTTGTCATAATTCAAATCTTAACTCTTCTAATTTTGGAAAACGACCAATGTTATTTACTGGATTCCATACAGGTGTGAAGAACTTATATGAAAATGAAAAAAGACTTAAGTATTTATTTTCTATTACCATTTTATCAAGCTTTTGCCCTCTTATCTCTTCTATCCATCACAGATACTTTTCTGTCTTCATTAAGTCACTGGCACATTTCAGGCCTGGCTGAAGTGTTTACTGTCAGCAGTGCTCTCTGGCTGGAATACAGAGCAGCTTTTTAATTAAGGCTGTGGATTGATATGCAGAGCAGCGCTGCTCTTTTCTAATGGAAATCCCATCGTGTAGGAGGGAGGCCTGAGGGAGGCCTGAGGTTTAGACAGGCTGGTTGCTGATTTTAGCACTGAGTGGGTTTTGATGCTCTTGTGGAGCTGCGTGATGTTCAGATTAGAGCCGGGTTGAAAAGGCCTCGGTGATGGGTGATCGTGCTCATGTGCATGATTGCTTGCGTGCATGCCTGCATGTGCATGTGTTAAGGCCCATCCTCCTCGGACCAGCCTTTTCAGTGACGTGTACTGCTGTGTATGAAGCTGTCTGGAAGCAACTGTCTGAGGTTGGAGGTGTGTGAGCCAGCATTTGGTCCGTCCACAAACGTACCTCTTTGTGGGGACCAGCTGCTAGGATGCCTTTATATAAGCTTAACGTATCCCTTACACTGTTCAAAAGCAAAAAAAAAAAAAAAAAAACAGGCTGGATGACCCTTGGTCAGAACCTTTGCTGGTTTTGATTTTTTTTCAAGTACATTTTGTGTTATTTTGCTTGCAGTACATGTAAATATGATGAAAATATAACTGATGTCTGGGTTACTATGAAGGAAATTCTCAAACCACGACTGCCCGACTTGATTTGTGTTTTTTTTTTTTTGTTTGATTTTTTTCCCAGGATCTGGCCGGATGAAAAACCACTATTGGCCAGTATTTATTAGCATCAGTACTGATAATACCAGTAATAACTTTTGTAAATAAGAAATGAAGACATCACGTCAGCTGTGTCTGTCCCAATTTACCAGTAATAGTCTGTCCCCTGTAACTAATATTCTAATAGCAAAGCCAATAGTAAATATTAATGATTTCCATCACTGAAGTATTCATGCACATGTAAATGTGGAGGATCCATCAAGCCCAAGTGTCTCACTTTACCTTTTGTTCCACTCTACCAATATTAATTCTTTTATTTATCTGCAGTAATACATATATCAATCTATAAAGACAGGAATACAAACGTGTGTATAGCTGTATGTGAAGGATCCAGCTCCCGCGTGTGTGAATAATAGATTGATGAGAAATGACTGAAGGAGGGTCGTGTCCAGTCAAAATTAGCCCTGTAGGAGATGCTGGAGGGGTGATGACTATTTCCATCAGTAGTCAAGTCTCCTCTGTGCTGTTTACCTGATGATGTAGAAACTAACCTGAAATTGTGCACGTATAGGCCTACAATAGTGCACTGAACCATATCAGTACACAGTCAGAACATTCAGCTCCACGTCTCTCAGAAAAATAACTTTGTTTGTGACATCTGAAGATTGGACTTTTTAATTTTTAGTTATACAACAGCTTTCCAGAATAACCCATATCATTTACATCCAAAGTGATTCCATATTAATGCTGTTATAAAGAAAGTGATGTTACCAGTGTTGGGGGTAATGATGTACAAAGTACAGTGACCGAAGTACATAAGTTTCTTACTTAAGTTAATTTATTAGAAATTTAGTAGAAGTTAAAGTATCATTCACATTTTCCTACTTGAGTATAAAACTATATGCTCTGAAATAGACTGTTTTACGAAACTTCTTATTGAAATCATACATTATACATATAAATACACTAAAATACACAGATTTTTTTTTCCATTTACACAACTGTGACATTACTATAGTGATCACTCAGATATAAAAACTTTCATACAGAGTCTTTATAACCACTTACAGCAATGTTAGAGTACATGTTGGAATTGGCACTAGTTAGTAGTTACAACCAAACTGACTAATAAACATATTGTTGTGGTTAGTTCACCTAAAATATGTAAAGTGTATCTAAAATTGCAGCTGTGAGCTTTGTAACATGTGAATGTGTTGTTTGTTGAATAAAACAGAGAAGCATATCTTAACAGATTAGACACTTTTTTTTATCTAGAAACAACTTTTATTATCAACTTTTATTTTATTACCAGAAAGCTATGTTTTAAAATGTTCTTACTGCCTGGATTTTGGGTTTCAAACAGCCAAGGCTACTTATATTTCTCATCAGCATAACTGGCTGTGTGTTGTTCAAAGACTTTTAAATGGTGTCTACAGAGATTGGCTTTTTCTTTCTAAACAAATGACTGAAATTTCTAAACAAATGACTGAAATTTTCTAAACAAATGACTGTTAGCATTGTCACCTTACAGTAAGATGATCCAGGGTGCGATTCCCAGTCCAGGCCACTCTGTGTGGAGTGTGCATGTTCTCCCTGTGCTTGAATGGGTATGCTGGGTACTCCGGTTTCCTCTTACAGTCCAAAGACATGCATGTTAGGTTGATCGGTCACTGTAAATTGCCTGTAGGTGTGCGTTTGTGTTGGCCATGCGATGGACTGTCCGTGGTGTACCCCGCCTTTGTCAGAGGATGCTGGGATTGGCTCCAGCCACCCCATGACCCCGACTAGCAGGATAAAGCGGAAGATAATGGATGGATAGTATTATTAAGAATAATATCTTTTTTAAGCAGCAACTCCGACTGTGCTGTAATATTGTTCGTCTCATCACCGTTACTGCAGCTACAACACTGAAGGTGGAAAAAATGCTACTAGGAGAAGATTAGCTAAATTGGTGGAGTGGACCTATATAACATAGTATACATTTCTCTAGAGATCAAAACTTTACAGAGCAGAAATTGACTCCTAAAACCACCGAAGCGTAAAAAATATATATTCACACATATGTATTAGGCTAAAGTTAAGCTTCTTATCTGTCAGCTTTTATATTTGAATTGTCTGTTCCACCTTAAACAGTGGTGCAGTTAAAAGGGGGTGCCTGAACACTTAATTAACCTCAACATATGCTCTTGAACAAGAAATGGCACTGGAAATTAGAAATTAGCAGCATGGCACTGGAACTGCTGGCCTGAGTTTCACTGGTGGATAGATTATGACTTAGTCTTCTCATTACAAATAACTTGTGTGATGTCAATGGAAAACTATTAACTGTGTGTTCCCTTGTAAAGGTGATGTATGGTTTTTGCAAGTAACATAAAAGTAACATGATGTGTCACTTAGTATTTTTTTTCAGAAAGTATTCTTGTTACATTTAGAAAGAAGTGATTAGTAATAACAGGTTTGTAACACTTTGGCTTTGCATTATGTGCACATCTTGTGGCTCATAGCTTTATTATGGCAGATGTGATAAACAATAAATCTAATTTCTCACTCAAGCAGTAAAGAATAAACACGAACCTTATTTGTAAAGAGATTTAAGATCACATAAAATAGCTACAACACACTCATATTGCAACACACACAAGCACATGGTCATGGTTACACAAGAATACTCTGGAACTGTATGAAACAACTAACAATACAGTAATTAAAAATACATGAGTATCCACAATATGTGGCTGCTGAGAGGGATATGTGTTTATGTTTGAGTGTGAGAGAGTGTCTGCATGTTGCATGGCACGTAGAGCGTTCCTTTCAGTCCCCTCTCTCTCTCTCTCTCCCTCTCTCCCCCACCTGTCTCATTAAAGTCTGTGTGACTCTCTCTAATCAGAGTCCCTTTATGTCATTTCCTGTAGCCGGCGCTTCTCTATCGCTTGTCAACAGCCGCACAATGAAAGTTTCCCCCCTTTCTCCAGACCGCCACCATCACTAAACCCTCCTATTCCTCTGGGCTCAGAATAGACTGCTGACGCCATCACACCTTTTGATGGCTGCTATGAAGGCCTGCCCTTACCATCATGTATTTTTTATTTTTTTCAAGGGTTTTTTGTTTGGGTTGTCACTTCTTACCTTGCCCGATAACATTGATAGAGGTCATTTTTCACAGATGGCATTTTAAACTGAACACAGTCTGATCGCCCACTTGGAAATTTAGAGTTAAGTGAAAGACTCATCTTCAGACCAGGCGTGAATAGATGACAGACAAGCTTTTATGTAAAGGTTTTGTCATATCCAAGCTTGTGAGTGTGCAAACAGCATATGCTACTATTTATTTTGTGTTAACGCAATTGGAAACTGTTGAAAGTCAGACTTGCATATAAAGGAAATGAACATAACGCACTGCGCATTGGAAACAACCTCACACAAAATGAGGAGTCCTATGTTGTAACCAATATATTCATGATGGATACTGCTCTTACAGGATTAGGAGAAAGCCTAATATACACATACAGTGACTTAGTCTTGCAGTTTTATAAAGCGGTAATAACACAGCATCTACATGCAGTAACATTTGCTCCTCTTAACAAGTGCAAAGTTCTCCCAATATCAGGTTGGTCATAAACAGCAACCTTACCAGATTGTCCATGTTTTCAACATTGGTTAGAATTTGAATCCTGTGGGCACTGGCCATTCGATTTGAGGAGTTTTTCCTGAGAAGTAGTAAATGGGCAATGACCTCCCAAAATATCTGGACAATTCAACCATCAGGGATGCTCTGTAGTTCATCATATGTTTATGTAAAAAAAACTTTTAGCACAACATCAGCCTGAATCTTTGTGAGAAGAAAAACTTGCAGAAAAATTCCAACCATTCAGAAGCATACAAAAAACATTTGTGCTAAAATTACCACAATCCAACACTCACGAGAAGCCATATGGAATGTCTTAGAATCGTCTGTATCTTTAATGTAAATGCCACTTAATTTGGTTCTTAACACAATGAATACATTTTACAGTATGGCACAAATGTCCGAATACTTCCTGGGGCCACTATGTGGTAGTGAAAGATATACATTGAGTTGTGTGTGCACATATGTGTGAAACTATGGTCATTAATGTGTGTCCCTTGTGATGTCCGTGTCCCTTGTAATGTTTGTATGATCAGTGAGATTAGGAAGATCTTCAAGCTGATTGCTCAGATATATATATATATATATATATATATATATATATATATATATATATATATATATATATATATATATATATATACCCGTCTCAATTCTATAAATAATTATACATAAACCATCTGATTGAAATGAACAGAATTTGGACAGATTACTTTTAAAGGGTATATCTTTTGTGAGTGTTAATGTTTGTTGTGTATAAAATACTGCTACTGGCCTAATAGTACTACTATCGATTACCCCTATACTATTGACACTATATTTATTTAAAGTGTTGGAGTAGCTATATTATTTTCAGGTAGTCAGTTATCCAATTCATGTGATCTCTCTCATTTAATTGTAAATTTTGAGGTGGTACTATACAATTGGGTTTATGATGCACAGTACTGTGCAAAAGTCAAAGCCCATCTTTTATTTATGTAATTTATAATAAATATAGCGTTTAAGTTCAAGGTCTCTTATTTTTTTGCTGCTACTTTTGCCATTTTTTTCTTTTTTAGCTCACTTTCATTTTACCAGAAGTGGACACATCTTATTCTCATCTGTTCAAATAAAGAAACAGGACTACCACTATATACCACCATCTAATGAACCAGTGTGCAGATCTCTAAAAACTAAAAGCAAGCATGTCCTTTGAAATGAATGAAAGCTGTAAAGGTAAAGGAAGGACACTAAAAATTATGTTTGATTTAGTTGCTTGGGCAACTGTGTAATGTCCTGTTAAATATTTGATTTGACCTTTTTCTGACGGTAAAAATGAGTAACATGTACTTAATGGTCATTTTGACTGGAAATTAAGTAGAAATTGGGTGGTCTCTGGTCTCTCACACACAGTACTCTGCAGGCGAACTAACACGCTTTAAGGTAAACCATAAACTCCTTGAAGTGCTGCCACAAGACAAAGTGAGGTTCATAAGCCATGGGTCCAGATTGTAGTACATTTCACTGGTTGTCCAACAAATGTGATGACCATGTAATGAGGTGAGTCTGTAATGAGATGAGTGGGCACCGTTGAGCTCACAGTAGCACTGCTCTTTCTTTATAGAGGCCGAGAGCCTCTTCAACACAAAGGGCCAGAACCTGCATAATGCCAGCCTCTCCTGGTTTTAATTAACACTGAGCTCCTTTTGTGTGGATAGAGGTAGAAGGGTGGGAGAGGAAAAAAAGCCTGAGCGAATACTGCATCATATTGTATATTATGTTATATGTGTATAAGTGTATATATGTATATAAGTTAGATTTATGCATTACTTTTTATATTTTATGTATTCAGTTTTCTATTTTGGATTCATTCACACATTTATGTGTTTTGTCTATTCAGACTTACTGTTGTTTTTGTTTTTAATGAATGAA
Organism: Megaleporinus macrocephalus; assembly: GCA_021613375.1. Classification (NCBI taxonomy): domain Eukaryota; kingdom Metazoa; phylum Chordata; class Actinopteri; order Characiformes; family Anostomidae; genus Megaleporinus; species Megaleporinus macrocephalus. The sequence goes on along the minus strand of CM038702.1, from coordinate 39,613,988 downwards.
TGAATGAATGAATGAATGAAAATAATAATTGTTTCTTTCTGGTCAACTAGATGTACCACAGAAAGCAATGCACTTGTTTTGTTCTTTCTTTTCAGTTAACCAAAACTGGATTTTAAGTATTGACATATCAGTTCTTGATGTGACACCATGTCCTTATTGCTGCTCAGCTTGCAGTAAATAACCTAATTACCCAGTGGGCCACAGAGAGCACATCATACCACAAAGCACTCATTATACTGACCTATGACATATACACCTCCACAAAGATCAACACCGCGTTTGAATGAGCACAACACAAAAGCAGTGGTTTGAGTTGGATCTTTTAGTCCTCTTTGACACTGATTTTGTGTTTTAACAGGTAATTAGTAGCAGCTAAAAGACTACAAGCATTTCTCTCTCTTAGTGACCTTTCTGTACTGTCTGGCTATACACTGGACATCTACTGGACCTACACTGTGGTCAACTGTGTTGTTGTGCATAGGTCTATTGGATCACTGGGAGAAAGTGATATGGATTTTTTTAACATTGGTTTCTCTCTTTTACAGCAGATCTGAAAGCTCAGCTCTGTCTTAATGTCTACAATGACACACCAAAGAACCTCATTAAGGGCAACACATTAGGGAGCTGTGTCTGTCGATGTAGCCTGGTGTTTATCAAGTCCATCACTGAAGTAAATCACTCTTCTCTCCAGATCTTAGAGGATTGTGCTTTGATCCTCTTTATCTACCCCCCAATCCAGGCCCCACAACAGCTCCCTAGTGTTGATGTGAGTTTGTTTACCTTCCGCCAGGTGAGTTTCACCGTCCCTTCTGAGTTTACACACTGCCACCCACATATATTTACATATGCACCATGTCCTGAAGTTTTACACTAGGGTATTTTAGGAGCATAGATTGATGTTAAGATTGCAATGTGTTTCCAAATTATGCAGACTGTACATACATGTACACGTTATTTATTACAGTTCTTTCATTTGTGATTTCTATCAATGGCAGAAGTTATTTCTTCATGAATGAGAAATAACTTACATAATCCCTAACCCACGAGTCAGCCCAAGCAGCTTTTGTACTGGCATTGTGTTGTAAAAAAATTTTTTTGTCCCCACTACTTCACCAGCAGGAAGTGCCCATTATTGCTTTTTTTCTCTCTTTGTGCATTGCGTAAGTCTGATATCCTGTCACGGGAGCTGTGCCTTATGGCCCACCTGACAGAAGCCATGCATGTGGTTGCTCCATGCACTCTTAAACAAAGACCTTAAAGAGTGTCAACAGCATTGTGCCTCGAACACCCCCCCCCCCACACCCCCCGAAGTTCTAAATCCCAGAGAGAGGCACTGCTATGCATGTAGGCTTCAGTGACTGAGTGTGAGAGGTCCATGTATCAGATGGAAAGTAGTCTGCAGACTTAGGTCTCATGGGTCCGGAGAGATCATCCTCTCTGAGCTCTTTCTCTGTAATTCTGCTCATCACTAAAAGCCGGTACCCGTGGGGTGTGCCACCTTGAAAAAAACAACCTTGGGGAGCTATGCCCACAAAGGAGAAATAAAGATGAGAGACATAATCCTCTTAGCATGTCCCAAAAGACAGACCATATATATATATATATATATAAATGAAACATTCACAGCATTTGCAGAGCTTGAATTACAGCAACAATATACATATATACATATATACATATATACATATATACGTCTGTATGGTCAGAGCCCTCACAGAACCACCACAGCCTCAGCCAACAGCATATTTTTTATATAATAATTTATGTAATACATATATAATATATATGTTTCCATTCACTGTTCACTTTCTTAAACACTCGTCCACCACCATGTAGAGCTTTAAAACTTCTGTAAAGCTGCTTTGTGACAACATTGTTGTAAAAAGCGCTATGCAAAAAAACTTGAATTGAAGTTAATAAATGAGTTAGAGATTATCTGCTGCTGCACAGTTTGTGATTCTCATCCTCTGGTCCGTTATCAGTGGTCACAGGCTTCTGTTGGCTGCATACTTTTGGTTCTTAATGAAGTGACCAGTGGGTGTATAAAATACTATGCTCCAGCTAAAGCATAGATCATATCAAAATCTGTGACAAACAAGTTTTTGGTCTAATCATCATGGATTCTCTTACACAGTTGAGTTTAAATTTTGCAGAAAACTAAAATTGCAAAAAATGCTTGTTAAGATGCTTGTTTTTTGGACAGTGATAAAATGTGTGATGCTGTAAAAATGTGTAGATGATGATGCTATGTGAATGGGAGGAAATGTCCAAGTACTTAAACATCCTCATGTATGTATATTCTAGCTCAATGTATAATCTGACCCACTTTATGACATACAAATAAATAAATAAATGAATAAATAAATAAATTCTCCACCAACTAATTAACACACTTTGGTTATTTTAAGATACAGAGAGCTGGACAAGCAGAGACTGAACAAGACAGATTTTCTTCTTGAATGATGGGTGAAACAAGCCATCTACGAGACCCAGTCTAATATCAGCAGGCTGTCGGCTTAGTGTCAAAGCGCAGACGGTTATACAAGGGTAAGTGCAATTAACCTAAGTAGCTATCCCTCTCCTTTATAGGGCATGTAATATTTTGGTATCTAAAGCCAGTTTCTTTTTGTTATTTTAGGCAAAGATTCTTTATCATATACCATATGCTCATCTACGTCTAACCAGCATTGTGAGCTTCTGTACAGTTTCCTAAGTGGGTTTATGTCTCAAACCCTGACCAAATGACAGTCTGTGTAATCTGAAAGCCTGTGACCAAATTCCTGAAGACACACAGACAAAGAAATATATAGCTAGCTACTGAAGTGGCAAGTGAATGTCCAGGGCCACATTTTTGCTTGCCATACATATGCAATATTTTACCTTTCCTAGTAAATGACCATTGAAATAAAAAAGAAACAAGTTTCCACAATAAATAAACACTTGGGTGGAGGTGAAAAGGTGCAGAGGTTGTTGAGACTGCTAGGCAGCCAGTGACCTGCAAGAAGGCTTAAAGATTTAGGAGGCACCATACAAAAACACATCTGACATGCTTACAGGAATCTACATCTTTTTCTAATTATGATCTGTTTTCTGTTTTACTTATGATATTGGTTATGATAGCAAACATGTATCTGGAGCACCCAAATTAACTCTCCTGGCTGAAGTCCACGGTGTCGCGGCTGGAGTTTTGCTCGGTCAGTTTTACGTGTGACTCATGCCAACCGCCCTTGGCGAGACTACTGCATTTCCATAGTTGCTCATTTTTGTGTGCGTGCAGATCCTCCAGGAGAAACTGAAAAGGTATGTCTCCTAATATGAACGTCCCCATGACGTGAGCAGTGCTGCTTTTTTTCCATTTGCTCTCCTGGGGAAGATTACCGGGCCTCCGGTTCATGCAGCTATACCCCACCCCACCCCCTCCTGCCCCCGCACTGGCGTTCATAAATACCAAAGCGCGCTGCGCCTGTGCATTATTCCATCCCAGGAGAGAGGAAACGGGTTGATCGTAATCAGAGCACGGGTAAATAAATAGTAGGCTTAACCAGCTCAATATGTACTCGACCAAAAGCGAAGGCCCGCGCAGAGGACGATCATTCGACTCCATGAACATCGGGCTGTCTCTGGAAGAAAAGCAACTTAATAATGAGGTAGGATAATTAAGCTACACTTGTATTAAAACTCCATAGGGCAACCAACTAAAGATACATTTTTTCTTTCTTTTTAAAAAAGTAACACGACTGACAATCAATGAGCTCATTTGGGGTCTGCATTTGTACACTATATGTAACAGAAAAAAGAAATAAGCCATTTTTAGTTGATAAGTCATTCTTTAGTTGATATTCATATGTAAGGACATATTAGAAGTGGTTATTTATTTACAACACCTCTGGCGTGCTGGTCCTTCTGAATAAACGCGTTAAGCCGTGAGAAAAGCAGTGCGTCAAGCGTTAAGAAGGTCAAGAGCGCAGTACGTAGTTCCGAGGAAACGTGCGCGCAGTGGCTACGTCTGCTGGCGATTCTCATCAAAAAGTATTAATTCGAGGATTATGAGATGAGGACAGCTTAAACCCCCAGAAAGGTTCGGGCGCAAACAGTGACGGATACCGTGTAAACGATTAAGTTCACATGCAAAATCTAAATGGACCAGGAAATGAAATGAGAATGCATAATTACTCCTGTTCGTTGACTTCCCAGTGAAAGCGCTGCACTTGTAAGTGAGGCCATGGCTCTTTGTCTCTGATCACCTGAGACTACATGGCAAAGGTACGTCTTAATGAAATGCACTTAAGAGCAACGCGCGTAGAACAGTGATTAACTGCAGCCTAATCCCGTGCGAGATTAAGGTAAGACGGGTCTAATAATAGGCTTCCTCGTTCTCCAGAGGGGATTGCTCTGTAAGGAGGCTGTGCGACACAGACGCCGGCCCGTGTCTATTAAACCGAGACGGTGTGAGTGGCAGTGCTGTGCCCTGAACCGTGAGTCCGACCCTGAGCCGCTCTCAATGCACCGATGCTGTCAGGGATCCTTCTGACGGGAAGACGCGGGCAGCGGCAGCTGCTTTCCCTCGTATTCGCGCAAAGAACCATGGTTAGTAGATGAGAAGCCTTTCAGGGAAGATGAAACAATGATCGGGCTGCGAAGTACGCAGAATAGTAGCGCGCCGTTTTTATGTGTTTTTTTACATTCAAGTCCAGTAAGTACTAAAGCACGCGGGGTGCCTGTAGCTGCTCAGCTGTAGAAGCGCAGTTTCAATGCGCACCTTCGGCGCTGTCCGCGGTGCTGAACTGACGCACGAGCGCAACAAGAGCGCAGACGGTCCCGTGCCAAAGGCTTTAATTGGATAAACTCACTCACCCTTTGACTGGCTCGGGGCTGGCTAGTATTGTCAGGAGAACATAATGAATTAAAGCCCCGCCTATACAAAAGGCGAAAGCTTTATTTCTTATCTGTCTGACTTCTTCTTTTACAAGCAAATTGTCCAACATTGTCTGAATAGTCTAACTACAGTCTGAGGACTAGTGGTCAGTTTGAGCACTTAAAAGATGAAGTGTGTTATGATTCCCTTCTCATAATCCACCGCCAGAATTTTAGATATGCCGATGACATCAAATCATCTAATTATCTGATATCTAACTTTTTTTTAAACACTGTATTTAACTGATCGAGCTTTAAAGTGGTGTCTAACAGACTGAAGCGTGTATGGGAACAATGCACAAGGCGATGACACTGTTGTTGTCTTCTTCTTTTACAGATGAACAAATCTGCCTTCCCTAAGATCGATGAGAACAAAGATAACAAGAGCGAGTCTGCCGAAAAAGGTCGCGCAGCTATCGTGTTCTCCCTGAAGAATGAGGTCGGGGGGCTCGTCAAAGCACTAAAACTATTCCAGGTAATCAGACTTTATCTTTATTCACGTAGCACCGTCCAATGCTACTGTAGAAAATGTAATTTGTACACGTTTCCACATTTTAAGGCTTATGGTTAAATATAAAATTGAGAATTTTATATATTTGAACTAATTTCTAAACAATTAAGCCAAATGAATCGATGTCAACCCCCAACAGGAAAACCACGTCAACCTCGTGCACATTGAATCCAGGAAATCGAGGAGGCGTAACTCGGAGTTTGAGATCTTCGTGGACTGCGACAGCAACCACGAGCAGCTTAACGAGATCATCCAGCTGCTGCGGAAACACGTGAACGTGCTGGAGACGGAGGCGCCCAGTAAGAGCCTGCCGGAGGAGGACGGTACGAGTGTACTCTGCTCAGAATTCATGAATAATCGAATAATAATAATAATAATAATAATAATAATAATAATAATAAACAGTTTAGGGGAAACAACAAACCAAAAACAAATAAACAAAAAAAGCAGTCACCTTACTTTTCTTGTTCTGTACCTTCCCTTTTTTTTTAAATAATGAATGTGTTATTCTTCTACAGAGATGGACAATGTGCCCTGGTTTCCCAAAAAGATCTCTGATCTTGATAAATGTGCTAATCGTGTCCTGATGTACGGATCAGACCTGGATGCCGACCACCCGGTAAGCACTGGACACTTGTCTCTAACAGAGCCATTATTAGTCCAGGGACATAACAGCATGTATGGGACCTGTTTCGTTTCTGGCATGCTGTCTGAAATCGTTTGCATTATTATACATCACTATGCTGCATTACAGAATTTAGGCCCCAGTTTACTGTCAAGTTGTCATCTTGCCACACTCTGTATAATGTCCTTACAATTCTTTCTGCTCTGCAGGGCTTTAAGGACAATGTCTATCGCAAACGGAGAAAGTATTTTGCAGATCTGGCTATGAGTTACAAGCAGTAAGTGACTTGAAGAGAAGTATTTGAAGGTGGAAGTTGCATAATGACATTAGAAATATATATATATATATAGAACATTTATTTAATTCATATATAAAGTATATATAATTTTTTTCCTAATCATTTTTCTTTGCATTGTTTCCCTTCACCAGTGGGGACCCCATTCCACGCATTGAGTTCACAGAAGAGGAGATAAAGACATGGGGGGTTGTGTTCCGAGAGCTTAATAAGCTGTATCCCTCTCACGCCTGCCGCGAATACCTGAAGAACTTACCTCTGCTCACCAAGTACTGCGAGTATCGCGAGGACAACATTCCCCAGTTGGAGGATGTCTCACGCTTCCTAAGAGGTCATACAGAATTACCACACTCTTAATGTTCTGTATTATGTTTGAATGTGTGAGAACTACAATATCACTGTTCAGCCCCTCTTGAAAAGTGATCATATTGCCTCATCCTCAGAGCGTACGGGGTTCACCATAAGACCAGTGGCAGGGTACCTCTCCCCCAGAGACTTTCTGGCTGGTCTGGCCTTCCGTGTGTTCCACTGCACACAATACGTCCGGCACAGCTCAGACCCCCTCTACACACCTGAACCGTGAGTACACAAAGCTGGTTTAATAACTGTAACTTTAAGCATTATTCTCTGCGTCACAGATGTCCATAACTCTTTAGTAAAAGTTAAACAGTTTAATATCTTTACTTGATCTTACAATGAAACTATGTTTATGTTTCAGAGACACATGTCATGAACTGTTAGGTCATGTACCTCTTTTGGCTGAGCCCAGCTTTGCCCAGTTCAGTCAGGAGATCGGCCTAGCCTCACTGGGAGCATCTGATGATGCCGTTCAGAAACTTGCCACTGTGAGTAATTTCCCTTACCTGCTATGAAAAGATTTAGAAAGAGGATTCTCAGTATTATCAATAATGATCTTAAAGGTTTTAGTCACAGACACCGTTAGTATGCTGGATCAAATTTCATTCCATTTTACAAATCTTCCATATGTACAAAGTTGATATTAACTGATGTCCTGTTGTTTTCAGTGTTACTTTTTCACTGTGGAGTTTGGGCTGTGTAAGCAAGAGGGTAAACTGAGAGCGTATGGGGCAGGCCTGCTGTCCTCCATCAGTGAGTTAAAGGTAATAAGAATATGGCCTGCATGGTAAAGTTTTCACTTTCCTGTAAACGTATAGGTTGATGACATATTCCAGGTGTTGTGCATGCCAGTTGGTTAATTATAGTATTTCTCTCTTAGCATGCTCTGTCAGGCAACGCCAGAATCATGCCCTTCGACCCTAAAGTCACATGCAAACAGGAGTGCATCATAACCACATTTCAAGATGTGTACTTTGTGTCAGACAGCTTTGAAGAGGCCAAAGTTAAAATGAGGTATGTAGAGCTGAAGAAGAAACTGTGCAATATTATGGAACTCAATTAGTATCCTTGCTCCATATGAAATAATTCATACCTGGATGAATTTACACCCCCAGCTATTGAAGGTGCAACACAAATAACAAAGATTTCATTCATTTTGCAACTTTTCAGGGAGTTTGCGAAGACAATCAAGCGGCCATTTACAGTGCGTTACAACCCATACACACAGAGCGTGGATGTCCTGAAGGATACAACCAGCATCAACAGTGTAGTGGAAGAACTGAGACATGAACTGGACATTGTGGGAGACGCACTGAATAGACTCAATAAACAACTGGGCGTCTGAACGACTAGCTTACAAGTCATGTTTTATATATTCGTTTTTTCCATCAAGAGCAAACATACTGAAATGTTTCAAGAACCCTGACCAAATTCCAAGTATTTTTTCAAATATTGTTCATCCATTTAAAAAATGATATGCCTTGTTTTGTAGTTGTAAAAATATAATGTATTTATCTTTGTTGGCACAGTCAACCTAATTATCCAACGACAATTTAATGTTAAACCCTTTTAAAATCATTGCAGCCTAATGTTAACTGTACTGTTTTAACAGAGTTTTACCCAGAGGATTTATGCAAAGGTACCGATTAAATAAGTGAATTATTGATTAAATAAGTGTCTTTTACACTACTCATGTGACTATTGCTCTTTACATTGTGAAAAGTGATGTTTGCTCTTGCTAAAGTACTGCATTTGTAATTTCAGCTTTTAATGTAGAAGCCATTGAAAGTCATCTTGGCATTGTATGGCACCTTACTCATTTGATATTTATTAACAGCTTATACCTTATACCTTTAGCATCATCTTTATCTGTTGTTTTTTTTCTCTATCTACAGTTTTAGGGGAAAAGGACAAGTACATGTTATATTTTGTCTCAATGTGAACCTAATTCTATGAAGTTCTTATGTTTATGTCTCTTAAATCTCCATGTTAAAGTCTCATTTCTTGCATACTTACTTTGGTCTTTCCTCATACAAATAGAGCTTGTTTTTGTTTAGAATGAAAGTGATTTATGTAATTATATAATTGGTTTGTAAAGATAATTTTTACAAATCAGTGTCAAGACAGTTTAAGCTTCTACATAAAAAATCTAGTGTTTGCATACCTCAATAGTTCATGTACAGCAGCTTTGCTAAAACGTCAAGTATGTAATTAACTGCTTGATGAATGTGCTGTTATAAGTAGAAGTGTAGAAATTAATTATAATAAAATTTCTTATTTTTGTACCAAAAGAAAATCTATGGTGTTTGCTTAGTTGTATGTTTGGGTGCTCTGTGCATACTCTGCTGTTGTACTAATTTAGTATAGCTAAAACAGTCTCACCTCACTCCAACAGTTCAGTTGGAGATTACTTCTCATCAGTAGCAAACTGTGAATGTCAAAACTAGGTCTTCAGTTTAGGCAATAAATGTACAAACTCCAAAAAAAAAAACCCTCTATAATATAAAATGCTCATCTTGGTAACATTTCTTTTGGGAGTCTAAATTTAGCTAACTAAATTATACATTAACATGTTTTGTTCGTTAAAAAAGCTTAAAAAAGACATTTCATGTGTTTTATCTGGATCTAGTAACATTAATGTTAAGATGAAGCTTGTGACATTGGCATTGTTGCAGTAGTAGACTGACTGCTTCAGTAAACAGTCATGGCATAGAGCTGCTACTGACTGAAACCTGGTTAGACTCTGATTCGTATTTTGAATCAGTAACATGTCTAGAACTTTCACAAGGTCTACAGTGAATGGGTCCTGGTCCAAAAAGTGCTTGGTTGATTCCACAAACACTTATTAATTATGTTGGTAGTTCAACCACTAGATCCTGAAGTCCTAAACAAGCTGTATCAATCTAGACAAATTTCTGTTGGATGTTACACAATTTTAATCCTGTTGCTGTCAAAAACCTAACAATGAATATGAATAATAATACACTTAAAAGTTTAAAAGCACATGTTAATATTAAATAAATAAACTAAACTGCTTTTGAGTATGAACTGATTTCTGACAAAAGCAGACCAAATTGTATACCTGCAGCAACAAAAATGGAATGGAATGGCATGGTGACTATGCTTTGGTGCCCTCTATTGAGCTGTTTTGCCCTGATTTTGACTCAGCCTAATATCTATTATACACTAAGGTAATCACAACAATCCAAATTTTTCAGTTGCAATCAGACTGGCCGACCACATGTTTATATGTATGTATTTGAATGCAGCCCGCTGTGGTTGTTTATTTGCATGTCAGTCAAATTATCTTTCTTCACAAAGTGAAAAGTTCTTAAACACAATAAACCATCAGAATGCACCAGATTCTCCTAGGAAACTGACCAAGACATTTTCCCATCTAGGTCATGTCATTAAGTATGGTGCCAAAGGGCACAAATGCATCATAGATTTTTTCAAACCCCGTTACACAGTTTCAAGCAGATTATGCTTTTTGTCACAGTTTTACAGCATGTCCCAATAGAAAATCTGTAGGTTTACAGCTGCATACCTTGGTTTAATTTACAAAAGATAATTAAAGCAGGAAATGAAAGATATGTAAATTGAACTGTGAGCAGAAAATGAGCAATTAAAAGTGGCCTCCCATAACACGCTAAGCAAAAAAAAAAAAAAAAAAAAAAAACGTGGGCTGCCAGCTTTTCGATCAATGGTCCAACAGTGGCCTACTATAACCTTGGTATCAGATGGAATATTTTCTACTAGCCTAATTTACAGTGACTATTCAAGCCAATGTAATTAGAGCCCAGTCACTTCCTATTCAATCTATTATATGAAACACATGACTTCAAAATGCTAGATGGATGCTAGACTTAATAAACGGGAGTGAATTTAAAATTTTCTTGTTAATGTTTTAACCCATTCATGCAGAAACTTTTTGTAATTTTGAAAAGGCAGAAGTAAAAATGTACTAATATTACAAAGCAAATAGATGTTTGTACAGCAGAAAGCTAGCATACAGCTGCTGAGTGCTGGCTGGTTGATAATGAACAACTTAGAAAATAATATTAACTCCCAGTTCTCACCCTTTCCAATTCCCTGCCTAGTAAGATGACTGTGCATTAGTGTTCATGTTTTTTTCCAGTATGTAATATGCAAATCTAAGCAATTTGTTCTAGAATCCTGCATCAAAGCAGTATTGGGCTTAGCATACATCCCACCAACAAAACCACTAACCGCAAGTGTGGAGGCTGATGATTCTGGTGCTAAATTTTGGAAAATACTGGATAATTCATGGTTCACCCATGTTTAGTTACTCCATGATGCATTGTTAATGTACTTGACATGACCAGCTGGTTTTGCCAAATACACTACGCTTAGTTTTAATTGTAAAATTCTAAACAAAAGTAGTTATATGAACTACGCACATACACGTCTCACAATAACAATAAGGACAACACGAGTACGAATACACACTGATGTCACGCCACAGGGTGGCGCTGTTTCTGCATTTTGAACGTTAAAATAAAAGCCACAACAAACATGGCGGATCTGAAAGACACTCTCTTTCAGATGCCATGTGCTCGTCATCACACTGCGCCCACTGATGGACACGCCGAGGATAAACTGCGGCTTGTACACATGGGTAGGTTTTTGACATTATATCAAATACTGATCACCCTACGGTGAGCACGAACAGACAACACAGTACAACTCAAATCACCAGGAAAGTCCCTGCATCTAGAATTAATCGCCGTCTTTAGTTAAGTGTATCTTCTACATTACTTCTTAGCTCAGCTTGTTTTCCAAAGAAGAAGTCACGTGGTATCAGAGTGAGAAGGTGTAGAACAATATTTAAACATTTCCTTTTTTTTGCCCGCCGGTGTGAGAGAGAACAACACTGCAGCGGAGGCGCACACACATGCAGTGAGGAGTCAGCCAGCTCGCTCAAGCGGTTCCGCTGTCAAGCTGCCGTATCTGTCATGTCATTTTGCGACCGAGCAGTAAAACGAGCGGGATGACAAAACATAAGCAGCAGCATCTGAAGCCACCAGGGACCTCAAGCTGCCTTGCAGAAAACTGTTTTAAAACCTGATGAACACTCTTGCGGTGTCCCTGCAAACAGTTACTTTCTAACGATATTGTTTCGGTGCCCATAACGTTGAAATGTAATTTCTCAGAAAGTTGGGTAAACGTTGTGGCAACGTTGTCAGTATGTTGTCAGAACTTCCTAAAGTCCATCATACGTTACATCTACATAAACACCACAGAGTTTTGCTAAGTTGCCAACATATAGTTGTATTTAGCAATGAAGTTGTAACATTGTTCAGACAAAGTAAAAAGCACCACCTATTGACAACGTTTTAGCAACGTTATGTTTTTTGGGGCAGGAATAAATGAAAGGAGTATGAAACTGTCATCAGTGATACTCTCACAGACAGACTGTTCCAAATATAGTCATGTTACAGTAACACAAAAATATCTAAAAACATTTAACATGGAAACAAAACTAGCTTAAAGGAGCAATTTGTGAGATGACCAACCTGACAATTACATACTCTGAAAAACAGGAAGCAGTTTATCACCAGAATGTCGTCTCCACCCCATCATCAAATTTACATGTTAAACATTAAGCTTAATCCCTTTTCTCACCAAGAGCGTCTTCAGTGATGGAAAGCAATTTCAATGTTAACCCTTGTTTTCCTGTCAAACATGGTTTCTTGATGCTAGTGGCACTGGTAGTCATTATAAAGATTGTATGCTTAAAGCTACAGCCGTCATTGTTTTTACTGTTCCTTTAATTGGCTACATGTTAAATGACCTAACCAGGTGCAGAATCTTCAGCATGATTGAAAGGAGAATGAAATAAGCCATCTGAGCTATTTCTTCATCCTCTCATGTTGGACCAATTCAACTTGTTGCTAAAGTTTTTCGCTGCTGTCTCCTCAGGTACAAAGCGGTATTATAAGACAGGACAGGCAAAGATTAGCATGCTATCTTCAGTACATACATCAGTACAGACATACAATCAAAAAAGTTTTTCCTCACATTCTGTTGATAATTTTAGTTAATAATATAATGTTTTAAACTAAAAATCATACATATAACTCCTTTAATGCACTGAAACAACAACGATCAAACAACAACTAAATTTCATGTATTACTGGTCATGAGTTTTCTACTGCAAGATAGATAAACATGTAGTCCGAAAATAAAGCAATAATCTTTACATTAAGATTCACATTTAAATCCATTATAAAGAAAAAACCCTTAGTGTGGTTTAATGTACTCTTAATGTGCTTCAACAACCTCTAAAGAGCAAACCTCTTATATATTGCTGGTCAAACGTTAAGCTGTCTTTATAATGGCCTCCCATGGAGAATAAAAAGGTTCATTAAAAAAAAAGCTTTTATTTTTTGATTAAAGCGTCATCCATTAGGCAGAGTATGTGAGAGAGGTTAAGTGCTCCTAGGTCGTTGTTTTAGTACATTAAGCCTCGTTAAGCGTTTTAGAAGCCCCCCAAGAGACTCCACATTTACCACGTTTAATGTCCAGTCCAGCCCAGTCCGGTTCCCTCAGCGGGTCCTGTGCTTAAGGAAAACACAAGCCTCGTAAAGGATGGTTCGATATATGACTGTAATGACGGATGAACTGAAACGAAACCTGGGCCTGGCGCTTGTTTTTATAAGGTATTTTATGCTCTGTGCGTTGTCCAAAACAACAGGAGACAACTGGTTGAAGTAATTGTTGGAAAAGTAGAAGAAACAGTACAACATTGCGTAATATTATTAGCATTAGCTTACGTCACATGATCCAACAGCTGCCAAAGCAAACATTAATTTTGCTAATTCGTTAATCTAGTTAATTTATAATGAATTAAACACAACAGTAACACAAAAGATTTTTCTTAAAAGCATTTAACGTGGAAACAAAACTAGCTTAAAGGAGCAATTTGTACGATGACCAACTTGACAATACATAATTTAAAAAACAGGGAGCAGTTTATCACCAGAATGTTGTTGTCTCCACTCAATCATAAGAAACGTGCTAATTCGTTCGTCCTCTAGTTAATTTATAATGAATTCAACATAAAATCATAAAAAATATGATAAGTTGGCACGTAATTGCAGTTGTTATAAAAATAGCAGTAAGAACTGAGTAATATCTTTACCTCTCCGTCAGTTGGTTGGATGGCTGCTGCGTTCGTCCGTTAATTTTCCGTTACATTTTGAATTTTAAATGAGAGAGTTGTGCGCGCGGACACTTATGCAGTGCTTATTCTCAGCGTTTAAGACTAACTGGCGTACTATTTCGCGCCAACTTCAGAAAATACCATTTAATGACAAGTAAGCTGGTGTTGTGGTCTCTCTCAGGGGGCGAACAGTTTCGGACAGTTGGGACAGGGCCATGCGGAGGACCAGACGGAGCCGCAGTGTGTGGACGACGGACAGGAAAACCGAAGGCTACGGGCGGTTACCGGTGGTGGTGGCCACTCAGCGCTTATCACTGGTGAGATATATTCTTAAAACAGACATGTAAAATGTGCATGTTTATGTGGCATACTGTGTAAAAAAGGGGAAATAATATCCATATAAAAAAACACTTCCCGAACAAACACACAGTTATCACGACGTTGTCTGCAAACACAGTTACGTTTTGATAATGTAGTGGCAATGTTGTCAATACGTTGTCATATATGTATATATATAAAAATTCAATAGTTTGCCAAAGTTGTCGAAAGGTAGAAGATATATCATCATATCATAAAACAACATTATTTAGTAGAAACGTTGTGACACGCAAGACTTGCTCGGTGCTTTCTTACAACCTTTCTTCAAGGTTGTTAAAAAAGTGCTACTGTTTACTTTGTTTTAACAAAGTTGTTCCAACTTTAATATTAAATAATGATATTGTATTCTAATTACCTGTTGGGGATATAACAAACTGTCATGTAATTCCATGCAGATATAATAGAGCTTAGGGATTCCAGCAGGTTGTGGCAATTTACTGTCAACGTTGCCACTGCATTGTCACAACGTTGTCAGATATTGTTTACATTTTAACGTTGTGGTCACTACTTAACTGTGTTTGCAGAGTTTACTGTACCTTATCCCTTTGGAACTTCTTATATTTCTGTGTAAATGTAACCTAAAACACAATAAGGTTTTCAGATGTGATCATGGCAAATAAAGAGATCCCAATTAAAGACAAAATATCATACTTGGTTGCATATTTATTCAGGAAAATTACAAGTATTACATATCTGTGAATGGCAAAAGCATGTGAATCTTTAAGATTAGCAGTTAAATTAAAGATGAGTCAGGTGTTTTCAATCTGGTATGTCAGTCAGCTGTAAGTGGCCGAGCAGGGATCTCTCAAAGTCAGATCCTCATAATGCAATGTTTATGCAAATGTATCATGCTATGAATACTTTCTGATGACCTCTGAAAATCTGATTATGTTTAGGTCATATTTATACAGAAATAAAGAAAATTCAAAAGGGTTCAACACTGTACCATGTACACCTGAACTGTGGCATTATAATCAGCAGATGCATACAGTTTTTAGGTCAGTTTTGTGAAAAACAGTGCCCTGTAGTCCTCTGAACAGTAACAAGAAGTACTTCTTTTATCTCTTTTATTTCTCTAGAGTCTAGAGAGCTGCTGGTATGCGGGCAAAATCACAAAGGACAGTTAGGACTTGGCCACTGCTCAGATGTTATGACCTTTCACCTCTGCCCTTTGCCTGGTAATAAGACCATTCAACAAGTATCTTGTGGCTGGGACTTCACCATCCTTCTTACAGGTAACTTAAAAAAATGGTTCACTGACAGTTTTCAATCACCTTTTTACCTTAAATATAATCTATCAATCAAGATGTGCTTTGTTTCTGAACTTAGCATCTCAATGTTTCAGTGCAGCTTTAAGAGTTAATGTAGCTGAAATGGCCAACAATGTCACCTAAACCTATTTGTGTGAATTACCTCTATTATATTAGCACTGTACTGTAGCTCTAGCACACAAGGAAAGATCCAAATTTCAGACACCAAACATGTTTTCATCCTTGCTATGAAAAAGATAAAGGGAAAATTGTGTAAATTAGATTGTTTTTTAAAATGTTGTCGGAAGTTAACCCAGTTAAGAACAAAAAAATATACCCGTGCATTTGTATTGTTTTGATTGCAACAAAAGCGTTTATTCTGTGACCTTATTCTGATACGAGCTATAAAGAGCTTAACATGCATACAGAGGACAGCTAACTTCTAATTATGATTTATAACATGGTATGTAGAACTTATCTAGATCATTCCTCAGACAACATTTACACCTTTGGCCAATGAGAATTTTGTCTGGCAGATGATGGCCATGTCTTGGCATGTGGTTCCAATGCTTTTGGACAGCTGGGTGTCTCAGCGGAGATAAAACACACAGCTGAACCTCTGCTCATCAAGGTAAAAGCAGAATATATGTGTGTAATCTTATAAATGTTTGTTGTATATGGATCCTAATAAAATTGTCCATCTGTTGGGTTTGCAGTTGCACACATAAAAATTAGTTCACTACATTGTATTGTCTGTACTAGCACACTGATATTTTTGCCTTACAACAATATTGATTTTTAGCTCGGGTGCTGTTGATTGAAAGCCATTCTCTGTAACATTATCTTCCATAATATAGTTAAGTTTCCTTTCCCGTTGTTGGTAGAAACATATTAAGATTCCCTTTGGTGTAACTTAAAAAGAAACAAAACACAAAAAAGCCATGTTAGATTAGTTAGATATTCTTTTAATAAAGATCATGAGTAACTAGCAATGGCTAAATTATATATTTTTTTTACTTCATTGCTATCATAGATGTAATTTAATATTGTGATACATATTGAACTATATAACAGTGTCAGGGCTGTTCAGTATTACTTGAAACCCATCTTTCAATAATAATCAATTAATATTTTAAATAATTTAGTACATGGTAAAATTATTTCTTCTGGTGTTTTCTTTATAGTCTTTGAGTGAGCCTGTCATCAGTGTAGCTACTGGGCTTAGACATGCTCTCGCAGTAACAGGTACGCCCCTCATGTTTTCTTGCTCTCTCTCAGTGTCCTTTTTTGTTCCTCCCTTCATGTATTATCCACAGTCACTGTGTGTGTATTTGTGCATGGAAAGGTTCAAGTGGTGTGTATCAGTGGGGTACCGGTCTGTCTGCACAAGCAAAACGAGCACTGAATCCACAACCTGTTCCTGCTCATCTCACCTGCAAAGAGCCCCATTTGGTCCCAGGTAATCACCCACTTATGCTGTCCTACATGGAAGGTACTTTACAAAACCTAATAAACATAAGCTAGTGTACTGTGTTGTGTAAGAAGACCCTATGCTATGCAGCTGTATCTATCTATGCTTTCTGTACAGTTTTTGCTGTTTATAGGAAACATTTCTCTCCTTGCCTAAATTGTACTTCTTCACTAATAGGACTGGACCTAGTAACCTCCCAGAGAGTGGCAGCAGGCTCTGCCCATTCTGTCTGTTTAACAGGTAATGTTTATACATTCTTCTTCCTCTGTTCTGTAGATTCCTTCTCCCAAACCATAGAAACGTTGTCCAAAACTGGCAGGTAAAGATTAGCAAGAAATGACTGCAAAAATAATCTATCAAACTTACGATGAAAATTAGATCTACTGTGTGTTATATGTATGTCATTATGTCAAATAAAAGTTTTAGCATCACTAACACTTGGAGGGATAGATGACTAGGTCTATATTGAAGTTTTAAATTCAAGTCTACCTATCCATTTTAAGCTACAACTGCTAAAAGAAAAATGTGACATTGAGGTTTTTTTTTTTTGTTAATTGTTTTGTCCTGTAGTGGCTGGTGATGTATTCCTATGGGGCAGTAATAAACATGGCCAGCTGTGCAGCAAAGAGGACTTTTTGCCTCTTCCTACTGTTTTAGATCGTTCACTTCTAAATGGTGAGAGAGTCTGTGCTGTATACAGTGGCTGGACACACCTGATTGCCCAAACAGGTAAGCTCACACACATTGTGTGGCTTCAGTTCTACTTATATATGCTTGGGTATAATAGCTTCTTTCATGTCCACTATGATTGTCAGTGGAAAGTTATGCATATTGTATATATGCCAATGTTTGGTGGAAATAAATGCTACTATATTAAGCGTAAATGACAAGAGTTTCAAAAGGGATTTTATTTACTTACAGCTGTGGTTTCACAATGTTCCAGTACAGTCTCCTTTTTTTTAGCTTTTATTGGTACAGCTGATCTAAGGTGTTATTGGTTTGAGCATTATGTAACCATCAACACATTTTTGCTATTAATGACATTCAGAACATTCCTACATGTATTATTTTGTACATTTAATGTTCGTATTTCTAAATACAATAAACTGGTTATATGTAAACAGATGTGATTATCTGGAATTTTACATTAACCTTTTCAAACAAAATCGGTGTCCTATTAAGAGCTCTTCTCTATCACTTTTAGAAACTGGGAAAGTCTTTACATGGGGCAGAGCCAGTTATGGACAGCTTGGGAGAAAAGGACCAACCAATGATGGGACAGAATCAAGTCCTGTCTCTAGTTGTGAGATAAGCCTGCCTTTAGAGGTCAGGACACTTAATGGAGCCACACAGGTATGAGCACCTTTCTGGCAATTACATTTTTGAACACACCCCTTGGACAAAGCATTAGAATGTATTTATTTGTATTCATTTATTTAATTACTTACTGTGTCTTGTACTGTTTTAGGCTTACATGGGCCTGATGTTTGAAATAGCAGACAGAGTGTATTGCACAAGTGTTTTGCTAGTCCAAAGTGAAGGGTGCTAAAGCTATCAGAGAACGAGTTTGAATGCCTGTGTTTACATTTTAGCATGTTGCCAATGAGTAGGCATTTTGACTGGTGATGATGCCTTGAAACTCACTTTCAGTGAGTTATGTTTTCTAAACCTGTCACCCTTTTCACTCTTCTTGAGTTCCCATACCTGATGATACATATGTATCATGTATAGGGTCACATTACATCTAGGTGGTAACATCCATGGTTGCATCCTCCTTAAATGACCCAGCTAAAAGAGATGCAGCATATCTTTAAGACAGCTCCAGCTGCATTATCTACCCAGAGTAGTGTATTATCACATTATCTTTGGTGTTTTGGAAATATTCATGCACTGCATATGTGGTCTACTACTCCTAGGCTCAGTCATTGTGTGAGCAGCATGTTTTAGGATATTTCAGACAGAGCCCTAGACTGACCACAGAGTCTATAGGCACAGCAATAAGGGTGCATTTTGCAATAGGAACCAGCAGGTGGTGACATGACTATAAGGATTCCTTGTGTTTCTTGCATCCTGCCCAGATACAGCATTCCCACAAACTGAAGGTCACAACTAACCTTGGAGATGCAACATCTGTGTGTGTGTGTGTGTGTTGGGGCGTTATATACAATACAGCCTTATCAATTGAACTGTGTGAATTTCAGTTATGATGAATATGTTTGAGACCTTGAAATGAATGTGCAAATAACCCTTTTTCAAATTAGGTGGCTTGAACGAACTGTACATGTCTGGGTGTGTATGTGTGGGAGACAAGTAAAAGGCAAGAGCGTAATTAGGAGAAAAACATCTTGGTCAATGTGAGATACAGACACAGACGTGACATCTGTGCCATGCTGCATTCGTCCCTCAGTGCAGTTTTCTAGGCACAGAGTGGCCCTGTCCAAACCCTGTCGCAGTAGCTCAAGATTTTCTTCTCTGCTCAGAGCAGTGGACAGGTGTCCTTATGTGACTTGCCTTGTACACCCCGTCTCTTTCCTGCCAGTGCACCACTTATCATGTTTAATCTTCAAAAGCTGCTGATGCCACAGTGTCCCTGTCTCTTCTGCATGGTGTGTGCTGATGATGAGAGAGAGGACAAAGGAAGGGTGAAACATTCCGTAATTCTCACTGAAAGCGGGAGAAAAAGGAGTGGAGGAGGATCAGCCCTGAGTATTCACTGTGCTGTCAGTAAGATGCAGTGTTGAAATCTAAAGTTTCAATCCTCACCACGTATTGACAAAGTCCTTGCCTATGGTTGAACGTTAGGCTTCATCTGTTCAGCAAGGTCATCCAAAGCAAAGGTGTTTTACTGCATCTAGTGTAGATGAATAGAATATATTTTGTTCACAATTAATGGTGCCTACAAAATGATGATAATGTTTTTTGTAGGTTTAATAGCTCAGCCTCATATGTTTTTTAAAACTAAAGCACAATATCATATCATTTTTAAGGACTACTCCATTGGTAAATTATCTGAAATAGCTAAAGAGGAATAGTAAACTATTATATCACTTGCTTCTAAAGAAAAATAATATGAAATGTTGTATTGGTTGATGCAAAATGTGCCAGTCTAGAAACTAGAGTTTGAGTCTAGAGTCAGAATTGTTCACAGTGGTGCCACTGTGCTTTGGATCCAAAGCATTTATTACCTTAAAAAGCTACAAGCTATTATCAACAAGCTCTAAAAAGATAATAAATGAAAACTATGAGACGTAAAATGTCACCCATTTTATTAAATATATAAGAGGTGCATGCCAAGCAAGATAGATGTGTCACTGTTTTACTTATAGCAACTTTCGCAACTTTAGTAATACTTAGTAGAGTAAATAAATGTAAAGAAAATATAGTAAATAAATATGCTATATTTTCAATGTAGACATGATCCCTGGTTTTTGCCACCACCGCTATAAAGTCAGCAAGTTTCTTTACAATGCATTATATCACACCAAGCCACTCAGAATGACTTTGTTTAACATCTCAACAACTTAATTTTGAAAAAGGTCAGAAATACATACGGTACTGTGCAAATGTTCCAGGTTATTGGGGACATTATATTTAAAAAGCTATATCAGAAATACACTTTTTTAAAAAAATATTTAAATAAACTTAATAAAGTAAGAAGTGGTTTTACATATCAGTGTGTTTATTTTTTATAATTTTCAAGCTTTTCTTTCTGGTTACCCAGTATTGCTTTGTCATCTATTTCATGTTATCATCTAATACCTGTTTTGACTACTCAGTGCTTTATTAAGATACATTTAGATTGCTGGTGAAGGAATTAAATAAATACATATAATGTCTGGGGCGTCCAGGAAAAATCTGGAACTAAACTCTGTTCTTCAAACTGGCACACAAGATATTATCCACTTTTTTCAAAAACAGATAAACATGTTACCTTGTATTGTATTTATGTTTATTTACATCTGTTCTAATGATATAGGATGTTCTTACTTATGAAAATACATTTATTAAAAGCCTTAATTTTGCATAGTAATGTATATGTAATGACAAAGCACTAAACATTGACATTTAGATCCTTGGTAATTTCCACTCAGATTAATTTATTCACACAATGTCAGAAAGGTTCTTGCTGAGATGAGGGACAGATTTGAGAAGCCCAAGAGGGGCAAGTGAGAGATGTAGTCTCAGCAGCAGATGGAGAGTTCTGTGCCATATGTATTGTGCATATCAGTGCCAGGGTACTTGTTTATGTTAACTATTTCACATTCTTAAATCATTATATCTTATATTTGATTGAATTAATTTATCATAGACTGTACTGTATTTTTTCCTTAGCTTATTGGTGTCAATGGGTGCTATGGAGTTACTATGTTAAATAGAGGTATACTCTCCAAACAATATATATATATATATATATATATATATATATATATATATATATATATATATATAATCATTTTGTCTATATTAGCCATGGTTTCCTGTAAGTGTGTTACCATTAAGAATAATGAGAATATCCTGTTTCACTGCTAAAGGCACATGCTACTAACTGGCAGTAATGACTAATCTGGGATGACCTGTATGCAAAGACAGCTCATTGATTCAGAAACTGATCCCTTTCTGTCTGTCTATTCTCTCTCTCTTTCTCTCCCCCTCTCTCTCTGTCCATCTGTCCATCTATCTATCTGTCCATCAATCTATCTTTCTCTCTCTGTCTCTTTCCATCTGTCTCATTCAGAGTCTGTTGCTAGTTTTGTACACAACCTGGAAAGTCCATAAATAGGCTAGAACCTGACATGTTATTAATGACATGTTTCAGGGCTGAGCACCCATATGACATCACCACATAAGCAGACATATGACATCACCACATTAGGGGTGTGTAATGACTCTCATCGTACTCCTGTCGCAGTACTCTTCTTAGCTATAATAATGCTATGTATTATTATCATTGCATTATTTTCTACATACTAGCCCACTGCACAATAAATAGTGTATGTAATATATCAGAGAAAAACATGTTAAAAGCAAACTGAAATAATACATTTATTAAACAGAATTTATAAGAAGTATTATGTACTATGCATTTTGTAATACACCATAAAGAAAATCAAGCAACCATCATAGTAATTCATCACAGAAGTACACACAAAGTGTTTTGTTCCCCTTTTTAGAGTAATTGAGGAGTTGCATGCTTCTCTTCAGCTCACCACTCAGATTTGGAATGGAATTTTTGGTTAAGGATCTGGTTCTGTGGTTTAGGTATCTGTGGCATTCTATAACATTGTCCTGCTGGAAAATTGGCCGTCATGCCATGTATTCTGATAAGGTTTATGTGATCTTTGGAAACACATTATTCTCACCACACATCCACCTTCTTGCACTGCATTGGTGGGTGTTTTTTTATTCTGAATTACAGTTCCTCTTTTTATAAACCCAGCTGTAGTATTTGTTCACAAATAACTATTTTAATCTTATCTGCCCTGACAGTAACACAAAGTGCCACTGTCTTGACCTTTCGCTTTGTTCTGGTAAGGCTTTAATAGAGTGTCAATTTCTTCTGATTATGTATTCATAGTAATGCTTGAAGAAGTTTGCCCCTCAAACCACTTTTTTGTAGATAAAATACACATGTGCCTTTTTCCAGTAAAGAGGAGCATTTCAGATGTTTTACAGCCACAGACAACAGTGTTCATTTCTCTTTTCCCCCCCATTGATAACTGAAAGCAAATACCCAACCTTTAGATTTAACAGTGTTAAATTTGTTTGGAAACAACTGATTAAACAATCAGTGAATATTAATAGTATTAAAAGTTCTTTAAGTTGCTTCATAAATATTAAACAAAATTATGAGTGTTTTACAGAAAAAAAACATCCAACATCAAACTGACTTTGTGTGGAGAAGAATTTTAACCAGACTACACTAAGAGCACTGTGAAAATCTGGGACTGTTTTTCTTGCAATGGTGAGCTTGCGTTTATTGATGGGATCATAAACACAGAAGTGTAGGAAAGCATTTTGGATGCAAACCTCAATAACAACCTTAGGCACTTCAACTAGGCCTGTCATCATTATATCTTAGCTGACATTTAATTAATATATAAACAGTTGAGAGAGAAAAAAAACATGTTCATTGTATGTAAGTATTATCTTGCTTCCATGCTTTTGATTCTTAGTTGTTGGCAACTAAGAGTATAGCTCAAATAAACAATTATCTAGCATTGCCTTTCAGACATGTTATGTGGCCAAGTTAGAAGGCAGAGCTTTTGTTTTTGTAAAACCCATAATGGGTCGGCATAGATACATTTCCTGCTTTCGTTTACATTTTTCGTGTACATGTGTTTGAATCAAACCCAACTTATGAAAAAGCACCCAATTTACATTTCAATACTTGCAGCACATAAATGTTTCTAAAAACTACAAACTGGAAAATATTTGCTACCCGTTTTACCCCATTGAGATAAGAAGTCAGCATTGATGTGTGTGACTGACGTGTGTTTCAGTGGGCTCTGTAAACATGCAAACAGTGCAGGACTTTTTTTAAATCTGCAAATTTCTGCACTTGCAACAATGTCAATGCTCTAAAA
This sequence comes from Megaleporinus macrocephalus, assembly GCA_021613375.1. NCBI lineage: Eukaryota > Metazoa > Chordata > Actinopteri > Characiformes > Anostomidae > Megaleporinus > Megaleporinus macrocephalus. Next base: position 39,590,417 of record CM038702.1, on the reverse strand, counting down.
TTGTCTTGACCAGAACTTTGGTTTTGAGGGTAAGCTCTGCATCAACAAAGTATTCTTGTTTTTCAGACAGTTGTCCCGAGTGTTCTGGGCAGCCCTCTGTCCATTGTCCAGCCAATGGACAAATGTGTATGTGTCAGTATTTCTGCTGTGCTTTCTAGTGTTGTGTTTTTTGGCTAAAGGAAAGCAAGTTGAGTAGGTGATGCTAAGAGAGATGGACATGTCTTCGGTAAAGCTCCTGCTTGCTTTTGTGTACATGGATGCATGTCTGTGTTCAGAGTCAATGTATTATGACTCAATGACTTCACTGTCAGATGTGTACTGCTGAGTATAAGGTCTAATCTGGAGAGAGTGTTAAAAAAAACATGTAGGTGCCCATATATTGTTCAAGGTAGAGCGGTGTTTGTTAGCTTAACCTGAGGTATCAACATTGCCTTAATCAGCCACAGTGTACTTCTCCAGTATAAGGAGAGTAAAATTCCAACTTTTTTCTTGTATACTTGGTCTGCATGATAAATTGTTATTTTATTGCAGTTTCTGCATTTGAAGGGTAAGTCAGTAGCTGGTAGTGTTTCATTGCTAATGTTGCATTTTGTTATTTGCTTAAAGGAAATGTTTTAGATTTCTGGTTACATATCTAGAAAAAAGACTTGTGCTTGCCTCACACTCTTTCAGATGCTTTACAATAGACTTTGACAGTTTTGTCAAACATCCCATGTTATATCAGTATGGTCCAGCCTTGTTGTATACTGAATCAGTTGGGATTTTGAATTTCAGATAAAAACATTATCTATAATTAAACCTGTAGCGGACAACCGGGTTGGAGCAGCCCCAATTTGCACCATTTTCTATGCAACTCTGATGAATACAGGCCACATTTTTCCTTTTCCTGTGTCTCATATTAAAACAATATTTAATAATGTATATTACTAATAACACAAATAGCACTCTATGCTTTATAAAAGTCCTCATAGAAAAATCTGTTCAATCTGCACCCATCTTCGCAACTCCCTGGGCAGTTATTTCTAGCCAGACTCCTATTTCTTTGTGAATGGGAAGAGATCAAGATATTCCAAACAGTCAAATTACTGTTTTGTATGTAAACTGATGAAATCTGACAAAAACCTTCAGAAACATTGTGCATGTGTGAATTTCTTTTTGAAAGGCCCGTGTAACTTTAGGTATGCAATGTTGAAGGAAGGTTTGTTTTATCTAATTGATGTTTCTTTCATGAATGCAGATTGCATGTGGATCAGAACACAACCTTGCAGTTGTTGGTAAGTACATGTAAGCCATATTCGTATTTTTGCATGAAAGTAAGTTAACATTCTGTACAGTAAACACAGTAAAAAACAGTAAACACACACACAATTGCAAGCACAATAGCACCAAGAAGATAACAATAAAAAGCTTACACAACGGGAATGAGGAAAACAAATTGAGCCGGTGAGCAATGAGAAATGCTAACCTTAACTTACTTAGCTACCTTTAGTTTATAATATATTGACTGCCATTATTATGTAAGAATGTATCTCTAGCTAGCCCCCTGGGTTATCTCAGTGTAGCATGTAAATAGTAAAAAAAAAAGCAAGCTAGTTATAAGGCATAAGTGATGGACAAGCATAAAACCATGTCATGGGAACGTTAATGAGGATAAATGCTGCATACAAATAACAAATTGTTATACAAATAACAGCTGACATGAAATGCAGATTCACTTCTGTAGGTTTAAAGTTGGATTGTTATGGCTGACATTGAGAATGCACATCAGAGTTGTGAGGGTTGAGGTGCTGACGCCAGGGGAGGATTTGTGACAGAAATCCGTTAGCTATTAAGAGATAGCACTAATACTGTGCTGTAAGAATTAACCTCATCTTTGGCTTTGATGCCTTGGAGAGTTTAATGTCTGGATTTCTGTAATAGGAATCCTTTAACCTCTCATTAATTTGAGGATAGATATGTATCCAAAGTAATTAAGTGACCAGTTCTGTAGAAGGGCTTTAAAATTACCATAGAGCAGTAGTGAATGTGGCTTGTTGTGTGTCAGGCTTGCTAGGTCAGTAACACCAATATATCAGATTTAACTGTCTGCACGTGATTAATTCCACACATGCACAACCAAAATAGTTGTTCCAACATGAACATACTAATAAAAATATACATTGAAATAAATATATAATGAAATATAAATTAGAAATATACATTGTGCTAACAATTTTCTTGCCTGTGGTTAGAAGAAACTTGTAGGTTTCATATGTGCTTTCTTAAATTAGCGTATAAGCTTGACCGAACATCCAACAGTTTCAGTCCTTTTTTTGTGTGTGCAGCCAAGTGACAAAAGGGTGAACAGACTTTCTGGTGTAGATGTTTTTAATAGTGCTGTCAGACAACCACTGCGAACCTCGCTGCAAATACACCATTTTTGAACTTTTTGCGAATTACTTAAAAACCGATGGATGAAACTGCTTTCAAACTGCCTTAAAGGGTTTACCACAAACTACAAAAGGTGCTGGAACAGAAGTGTGTATTACAGAAGACATGAAGTTCCTGGTCTTCCTGGTAGCCCTTGTGCTTTGCAGCGCAATTGCGCAAGGATGGCAACTGAGAAAATGCACAATGGACGAATTTGCTAAGATAAACTCTGGTTGCCCTGGCAGTCATGTTGCTTTCTGCAACCATGTCACAGATATCGAAGTGGATACTGCTGGGCTTCCATCTGACATTCAAAACCTGTGTATCACCACGGAAAACAACAAACCACATGTATCTCTTGTCAATGGCTCATTTTCTCGCTTCACCTCTCTGGAGTACCTGAGTATCTTTGGCTGTTTTTCTCAAATTCATCCTGGAGCATTTCGAGGACTTTCCAAACTGAGAAGGTTAGACCTTAATGCTGAAAAATGTTGTGAGGTTGCAATGTCGCGTCAGGTATTTAAGGACCTTCCTCAGCTGAAAGAGCTGAATATTCACTGTTTAAATCTTTCGATGGTGGCGACCAATGTATTTTATGATCTCTCCCAGATTGAGATCATTTCTTTTAATAATCTGTGCACTTCTTACTTAGCAGAACTAATATGCAGAATAAAACATTCAACATCTTTAAAAGAATTTGTTTACAGAACTGACGAGGTGGAGATATTAGAATACCCTAACTGCACTCATAAAAATGAAATTGTTTTGCCACGTATCTCTAGAGTCAAGCTGTTTTTTTCCAGAATTAAAGACTTTCATCCGGGAGCATTGGACTTTTTTCAAGACTTGTTAGTTTTAAAATTTAATTATAACGACAAGTTACTCAGTTACCTACCCAGCTCTGGCATCAAGACTATAGATGCCTTAAATTATAACACTGACACCCTTTTTGTGGAGAAAGTTTGCGTTGTTGTTTCGAAGTTCTCAACTAAAAACCTTACATTGTATTTTCAAACTGCTAGTAACGTTTCACAGTTTAAGAATGATGGTTGTGTTGGGCTTGAACAGTTGATTCTCAATGCATATGGTATACAGCCTATAGACCTGAGTTTCATCTATTTTATGACAAACCTTTCTACCTTGGAATTTTATGGCAAGGGACTGAATACATCCCATTTCAGATCTATTTGTGCCTCTTCAGTGAAGGTCACATGGCTGACTGCATTTACTGTAATGTCAGCTTCAATCAGTAAGTTATTTAGCCATCAGTTCAGTTGTTTAGTTAATCTTGAAAAGTTGAATATAACATGTTGTTCTGTCTCTGAAATTGAACCTTTTGCTTTCGTGGGATTAATCTCATTAAGGTTCATAAACCTCCAGAATAACAACATTAGTGTTATTAGTGCCAGTGTTTTTGATGGTTTGCACAGTCTTTTGGTGCTAGACCTTAAGAATAATCCCCTGTATCAGATTGAAGAAATGGCGTTTGGACATCTCACAAATCTTCAAGAATTGTATTGTAGTTATTATGAATCTTCACCACTAGGCTTTGTAATGAGGTGGAATTTAACACACATATTTGGTAACATTCCAGAACAGCTTGCTTATCTGTTCTATGAGTATATAGTACCAATGGAGCTGATAATTGGTTCGAACATGACTTTAAAACAGAATCTTACCTTGCATGTACGTTCAATTACTTTGAATATTGAGGATTGTGGGCGTCCATTTTTTAAGTCGGTCACCACTCTTTTTGTGAGAACCAAAGACGTCCTCTGTGGATCAGAATTCATAGGGAAATATATAAAAAATGTAGAGAACTTCATGTATATATCTTATTTTTCAGACACAATTGGAGATTTGACAAGTCTTAATGAGCTTGTTCACCTCAAGGCATTAAGACTTGATGATATGGACCTCTCAAAACATTCAAACGTTGCAGTTATGTTTAACAACCTGACGAAGCTGGAGAAGCTGCAGTTGTTTCACTGTAGATTTTTCAGTATTGATGGGACTTTAACAAAAGACCTACATTCACTGACCTTTCTACAACTGATATTCAGGGATTATGTAACTGTGTATAGTAGCTTTCTTGAGCCTCTCACCAGTTTACAGAATCTAGGGATATATCACCTTCAACTGTTTTGCAATTGTGATAATGCTGAATTTTCCAAGTGGGTGAAGGAGAATAAGAATGTGCAGGTTGAAATAGGAATTCCGGGACTGGATGGATTGCAGTGTTTATCAAAAAATGGCATTGACAGGCCCAATTTACAGGATTATGGTAAGCAGAACTGCTTTTTTGAGATGGACTTTGTGCTCTTTGTTTTGACTTCTCTGGGTGTGATCCTTTTCATGTTGGTAGTGCTGATACATCGAATAGCTGTATATTACATTTTCTCTCTATACCATATTGCTCGTGCCTGGCTCGAACAAGCTGTAAGAAAAGACAGAAGGGTGCAGTACCACTATGATGCCTTTGTTTCTTACAGTAGCAAAGATGAGAACTGGGTAGTGAATGAGCTTTTGCCTAGTTTGGAACAACGAGGCCCACCCTTTCTTCGTCTTTGCCTACACAGCAGGGACTTCCAGCTGGGGAAGGACGTTATGGACAATATCACAGACAGCCTCTATCAGAGTCGTTACACGCTTTGTCTGGTTAGCCGCAACTATTTACACAGCAATTGGTGCTCTTTGGAGATGCGTCTAGCAACCTGCCGGTTGCAGTTGGAGCACAAAGATGTCCTCATTCTGGTTTTCCTGGAGAAAATCCCTTTGCGACTGTTGTCTGCTCATCACAGGCTGGCTCGACTGGTGAAGACCAGAACATACCTCGACTGGCCTCAGGACCCAGATCATCAAAATGCATTCTGGGATAGACTGTGGGACAAACTGAAACCTGAAGCATTGTTGTGAAGAGATACATTTTGTGTGTCCATTACTGTCCATTTCAACATTTAAACATTTAAGGGGACATTTAATGCACATGATTCCAAATATGTTCCATATCCTGGAATTTAAGATTGTGACTTAATTGTTGTTTTTTGTTTGTTTGGTTTGTTTTGTAAATGGGCTGTATTCATATAAATGAATTGGTCCATGTGGGACTAACTTCTCACAGCATCTGTTTGTGGTACTTATAACTAGGGAGAGTTTTTAATCCAGGCACAAGAGAAAATGTAAATACATTGAGCTTACTGATTAGCAGGACAATATACAATATTCAGCAATGCTTTACAGTTCTTTCAACAATAAGAGCCACATGTTGGGGTATTCTAAACATTAAATTAATCTTAACAAATATCGATGATCCTATGACACTGCAGTACATAAGATCATCATGTTATGTGTTGCAGCGAAGATACATCTGTCTACAAAGCTGCTTCTTTTATAGTTCCTGTTTTCATCGCTGTATGAAATGTCTGCTTTTTATTTTTTGAAAAGGAAGTCTTCTTAATAAATGCATGCAACTTCTTTTGCTTAAACAGAAAGGGCGATTCTAGTTCCTTTGTGATATTAAAGCCTATGTACACCCTTTGGTTTTCCTTATTTCAAGTTGTTACAGCCATTAACAATAGAACAAAAGCATTAAAAAAAATACACAGAAGCTCCAACAACCAAATAGATATTTTTTTAGTAATTAATGTTTCCAGATGTTCAAATTAATGTGTTTTAAAAGTTGATTACGTCTGTTGAACATTGGCCTCTGGGGTGATCAGTACATTGTTCCAAAAACACCAACAGCTTCTTTGTTTGATTTGGAAGTTTTGTTCCCTTTCTCAGTAATGGTTTCTTGAACATTATACATTTTTTACAACCTTCAGATTCTTTCAAGTTAAGGTTAAGGATTTTTGCACATTATTTTATCTCCTAATAAAGGGCTTGTTTTGATGAGACACCCTCCTCTCCATGGACACTGATATCCCTCTGACATATTTGATTATGCATAAGAAACTGTAGTAAAACATTATTAATTTTTTTATTTATTAAACTTTGGTTTTTGACGTTGTTCAGGTGAAAACTGGTAGCACATTTTTCAAGCTTCATCGAACACATCCATTTCTCTGGGCGGAAGTACAGTTTATGTGAAAAAAATGTAGGGACTCAAATGCTCGCAACCCAAATTAGAGCAAGCTTAAGATTACTATTTTTTAACTATAGAGAACAGTAATGTGTTTTAAGGCTTAGTGCAGTCAAATATGGTTGGCAGCAAGGAAACTTTAATATCTCACATATAGTATCATTTATTCAGGCAGATGCTTTAGATTGTGTAGTTTAGTTTAAGTTTTTCCAGCAGTCTAGTTTCATCTACAAATCATGAATGATTAGTGCATTTGTGAATGAGTGAAGAGGATCCTCCTCTTATTGCTCTTCTTGTCTAGATTAGTATTCTGGTCTATATGTTACCATGCTCCTTAGGTTTATTGCTATGGGAACAGCCATATACCTCCTATCAGTGGCTGAAAGCTGCTATATGTCCTTTATGTACTCCCATGCTTTGGAAGTGCATTGTTTCAAATATAGTTTGGGTATATCTTTCCCCTCTACCAGATGCTTTGTTCTATCAGCATCTTAAGAGTGTGGTCTTGTCATTGTTTATTGCTGTAAAAATGAAGGGCTCTTGAGTGGCTGTTTGACAGTGAGCAGAAACGGGTAGTGCACTGGAATGCATCACTTAGAGCACATGTGGAGCGTGTGAAGTGAACGGTGGAGCGAGACAGTGAGAACAAATCCGAGAAATCGAGTTTCCCTTGAGAAAGCAAGCTCACTTATGGTTGCCACGGCAACAGGAGCTGTTATGTAACAGTGTTGCCATGGCACGTGTTTCAGTGGTGGTGCAGGCTTGACCACACCCACTAGCTGGATGGCTCAGAAGTGTCCATGTCCCAGTACTACTCAGTCACACAGCCATAAGATTGTGATTGGTGAGTGCGAGTGTGTGTTAGTGAAAGGGTGGTTGTAGCTATTTACAGAAATACACCAGATGCTGCTCATAAATTCATAAGCACTGTAATGTACTACGCCTGTGTGTACTGTATTAAGTATTGGTTTGTTTTTTCTCCCTTATGCCCAGCACAGTGTTTGATTTTGTGGTTGTCTAAGAGCGATGCAGTGATAGGTTGCTGGACTTCTTGCTTGTCTTACCTCTTATGTTCTATAGTTTGTGGTGTCCTAGTAAAACTGTTGCACGAGAGGAACACCTCCTTGTGTCTGCACTCATTGTCCAGTTCATCAGGTCCACTTACCATTAAGGTGCATGTTGTATTTCTACATTTACAAACTGTAATCCATCTGTTTCACTGCATAATTTGTCAATCTATTTTCACCCTGTTTTCCAATAGTCCACCACAGGACCACCACAGCGCTGGTATTATTTAGATTGTGCATCATTCTTAGCACTGGAGTGACACTGATGTGGTTGTGATGTGTTAGTGTGTGTTGTGCTTGTGTGAGTGGATCAGACACACTAATACTGCTGAAGTTTTTAAACACTATCCACTCTGTTAGACACTCTTACCTCGTTGGTCCACCTTGTAAATATAAACCTGAGGACGGTAACTCATCTGTTGCTGCATTTGTTTCTGTTGATTATTATCTAGTCATTCATCAGTGGTCACAGGACACTTTTTGGTTTGGTAGACTATCATCAGTCCAGCAGTGGCACTGAGGTGTTTAAAAACTCCAGCATCACTGTTGTATCTGATCCACTAACACCAGCACAACACACACTAACACACCACCCAGTGTGCCGCCGCAGCGTTGTAAATCATACACCACACTCGAGCCAGATGGACTACAGTCTATAATTGTGGAACTATAAAATGTTTCTATATGCTAAGTATAGCTGATAAAATGGACAATGTGTGTGTGTGTGTAGATATAGTAAGGGGTACCTAATGTAGTGGCCTGTGGGTGCATAGTGCAATTAGTCTTCAGGGAAGACATGGTTAATGTTCACTGAAAACACAGCAGTGGGACAGGAGACTCAAATGCAAGTATCACAAACTTTTAGTTGTAGTTACAGTTGCTCTGGTATCATTACTTTAGCTGAGGTTATAGTATAAACTCCTGGTGCATCTGCTTTGCTACCTTTACCATACATGATGGAATATAGAGCTTTTTTGCTCTTTTTTGTCTCATAACCATCAGCCACAGCTACTTTATGACTTTTTCCATTCTCTTGGTGGGTTTTTGCATGATTAAATTCTCTTTTGTTATTGGATTATTGGATTCCTGCTTTTGCAGATGTTTTCATTATATTATGTTTCTTTTAAATAGGGAATCGGGTGTTTTCCTGGGGCTGGAATGAGCATGGAATGTGCGGAGACGGCTCTTTTTGTGACATCACACAACCACAGCCAATCCCTGCCCTCAGAGATGTTAAACCTCTTCTGATTGGCTGTGGAGCAGGGCATTCCATGGCATTGTGTTGTTCGAAGAGTGGCAGCGAGTCTGGAAGCTGAAAAGTCTTCTTAAAGCTCTCAGTCATCAGGTTGTTTGTATCTCGTGTAAGTCATAGTCAATTTTGAGCCTCATCAGTTCCAAAGTAGACATATTTATATTGTGTTTCAGAAAAACGTTCATTATATCTGAGTAAAGAAACAGTAATCTCCTTTTTGAGATGTGTGAACTTGTCTTCCAAGTAATGTAGGTGTTTGGCCTTCTCTTAGCATCTACTCTCAATGACCCACATGTAATGTGAAGAGATAAATTCTGCTTATTGTCTTCTCTTTCTCTGCATGGGCAGCCGTGAGGGCAGGGGATTAAAACTACCGGGAGCTGTGATGCACAGATGAATGAGTGTCTTCTGCCAAAGCTGCCAAAGCAATTGATTCCTTGTTAAATCTCATTGTGATGGGTAGGACTAGGGTAACTCTCTCCTCCTTCCTTTAAAAAAAAAACGTTTCTGTCCCAATAGGTTTATAGTAAAGGGCATCACTTGGGTTACTGCTGATGAACTGTCAGGAAACACTGTATACCAAAGTGTAAAGGATGCCATCACATGTTTTGTCTTTGTTGGTATTTTTTCTTGATTTTAATTGTATTAAATTAAAAATAATTAGATATGCAAAAATTTTCAGGTTGGACACACTCCAGTCACTTTATGCAATATATAGGGCAAATACACTATATTTTTGAGAAGTTCAAAATCTTTTATTTCACATTTGCGTAACTCCATCATCACCTTCAAATGTTTATTGAGCCAATGAATATGCAATATGAAATTATGACCTGCTGCTAAGTGAAACTAGGCTTTAATTTTCTTTTAATATTACTGTTGCTGCCACTGAATATTTTAATAAAAACATTAATGCTGTTTGACTCTTAGTGATTCTTTAGTTCTTTTTTTCATGACAGTTATTTCCGACACCGCAAAGTTTTGAACACTTCACGGCTACAAGCAAAACAATGTTTTGATATCCAAATGCATGCCTCTGTATGCAGATGTCATTATTTTATACATAACCATGAAAACAGTAACTCCTTGCATTCCTAATCACAACTTTAGATCTTCTTTGAAATCTGTGCTTGGAATCCCTTGTGAAAACTACATTTCTGTGCCGAAATGAACTGTTAACAAAAACATTGAGAAACCTTCATTTCAGAGTTCTTTAAGTCTTGCTTGTGCTTTTGAAAAGTGACTTAATAGAAACGGGTTCTTGCTTCAGGACCCTTGGCAAGTTAATTAAGCCTCCACGACACCTTTCTAAGCTTTAACGACAACTGACATCAAACTACATAAACATCTAGGATGACTTATTCTAACTTATGTCAGTTTTTTATTTCATTTCATTCCATGTAATGACAACTGTTGCTTGTTGGAATAGACTGTTATTAAAGTTTTATAGGTTTATGTCAGTTGTCATGAAACGCTGCTGTAGGTGTCATGTTGCCTTATTCAGCAAAGTTTTACCAAAGTTTTAACTTTTATTGATTTGCTAGCACATGACCAAATGAATGATGCTTACTGTTACACGACAGTCAGAATATAAATTGCATAAACAAGTGTAAGAAATTATTTATTCCTGTATTTATTCCCTTGTGCATGTGTATAAACATCAACTCGCTTGCATATTTGTATATGTATAAGTTTGACTGAGGTTCAGCTAACTTGCTTTTATCTGAAAAATACAATAAGCACAAAAAACATGCTTAGTATTTTTTTATTATCATTTAGTTTTTCATTGTTTTTTTTTTCCTCAGAAAAAAGACACAAAATCGATTTAACAAATCAAACCATCAATGAAAACAACATCTTGTTTTGGCTAAATAACCACACTATGCACTGCATGGTGCATGAAACATACACGGGACTTCTCACGGAACAGCACAAACAGTGGAGATGTCTGTGTTACTGCAGTGACAGGATGTCAAACCCCAAACTGGGAAACTGTTAGAAATGATTTATCTAAATCTCTTGTTTTTTTTTTTTTGTTTTTTTTTTTGTTTTTTTTTCAACCAAACCAACAAATTCACAACTGGACATCGATGAGCTGCCATTTCAACTAAAACTTCAACATCAGTTTTAGATAATGTGGTTGATTTCTTTTTGCTTCATACCAAAAAAGGCCCAGTTTTTGCACTGTGAAATGTTTTAGTCTCATCATTGGTTGTCAGTCAAACAGGATTGTGTTCTGTCCTATAGATGCTACTGTGCTCTTGTAGTGTGGGGTGAATGAACGGTCCAGCATATTGTTAGTGAAGGGTCTGACATAGACATCCCCAAAGATATGACTGGCAGTGTTCTAGGTTGGTCCCAAAGAATTGGGTATACTGTACATTTTCACAACAATGGAAAATAAATATTGAATAAACTTAAGACACAGTATTATTTCCTTTCATTTATTCGCCTTTCTATTAAAACCCTGTCTGCATGTTTCTGATTTGCTATAAAGGAGTCTACTAGAATCAGTCTAAGAACTTCGTTGCTTGTTGTGCAGGATTGTCTGTTGAAAATGTTCTGTCTCGCAGCAGTCTCTGCCAAAGAGACAGAACGATTCAGACAGTCTGGGCCTCTTATTTCCAGTGTTCTAACAGGCACAAGTGTCAACAGCAAACGAGGCGATTTCTTAAAACATCTTAGAAGCTTGTTCAGCTCACACAATGAAGGGCTTTGCACTCATTCAGAATAAGTTTGGTCCTGTTGTTGTTTCAGCCAAATCTATTGATAGAGAAGCACAAACCCCCCCCACTCATTTTCTCTACAGACTAACTGGAATGTTACCAGTCTAAGCACTGAGCTACAAATGATTCTGAACTACTTTATGCTCTACTGAAAGGAATGTAAAAGTGAACAGGTGCAAACAGTGCAAAAGGCATTTACTATACAGTTGCTACGGTAGTAAAGAAAAAAAAAGACAAAAAGTTTGGGTAACATTTTCTTTGAACCCTACTACGTAACATTGATATAATTATGTGAAGTTGTCATGACAAAATTTAGTTCAGTAGTGTAACAGCAACGTCGTTGTCAATTATTTGTCATGAAAGATGTCACAAAACATGGTCATCCATCATGACGATTAAAGGGAACCTATTTTGCTTTTCCAGAAATCTCCTTATTGAAATTCCTGCCCTTATTTCTGTTACAAGGTGATATCATCTCGTAACACAATCCTATCCTTGGCACAGAGACCTAAAAAAGTTAAAAAACAGAAGAAAAAAAACTTACCACTCTCAAACATCCTGCTCCAGTCTAGCTTGTGAAGGTGGATCAGGTCTACCAGCTTGTTCTACCTGACTCTCAGGATCAGACACTGGCTCAAACTGATACAGCAGAACTGACACCGTTGTAAAAATTGACACAATGGTGTGAGGGCGGGACTTATGGCAGAATGGCAGTTGATCAATCGGAACAGATTGGGTGAGCTGACCAATCAGAGCTCACTGGGCTTATCAAGAGGCGGGGCTTAAAGACACTAAAGCTTAAGAAAATGATCCTCCCTGAAAATGTGCATTATAGGTCCCCGTTAATGGTAACGTTATTTTAACACTGTTGACAATTCTGCCCTGACATGTTACATCAGTGTCACGTAGCGGGGTTCAATAGTTTCTCTAAGTAATGATTTTCCCTCTACTTTAATGACTTGAGAGGATGTGTATAGTCAATCTAGGTGACAACGTACTTGAGCAACATCTTACAACATTAAAACGGAGGCACACTAGAAACAGAACCTTTTTTTTTTCTTCCCCCGATAGTCACTTAAGGAGGAAACCAATCCCAAAGTATAAACTGCACCAGCACACGAAAGCACTATATACAACACCGACACATACCACGCACACCCAAAACAATAGGCACTTCACACAGTACAACAGCACAATAATCACTCACAGAACAGAGATACATGTGGCTGAACAACAACAGCTTCTCTGTGCTACTGTGCTACATCTACGCTGAGTTCTCTGTCACTTAGAAACACTGCTGATCTACTGTACGCACACGCGCGCACACACGTACACATGCGTACAAATGTGCACAAACACGCACGCTCACAGACGCACACGCCACAGCACTATCAGGTGGGAGATGTGGCTTTATGGTTGACACACATAGTGGTTGGCACACCATGGTTCATAACACACACTGACTCTGTTGGTTGTCTGCTTCGGCTCACTCGCTGGGCTTCTAAAAGACATATAAAGAAGAGAACACAACAACAGCAAACAACAAGGAAAATCATATTAATACACCAAACAAACACCAACAGAAAAAAGAGAGGACAGATGGAAGGGGTCGGGGGGAGGGAGCGTCCCCTAAACCATGCAAGCAAAGCCGGCGCGGGCCGAAATGAAATGATGGCCACTGATGGAAATGCGCTTTCGCTGGACTTTCATGGTAAACAGGCGAGGTTACCATGCCCTTCCTCATGCTAGGCCGAAACAAAGCAGCATCCATCACACAAGGCCGCGTACCTAGATCAGAGGTGGTGGCCCCGTGGGTCGCCGCATGCCGCGCGTACGAAACGCCTGCGCTGTTTTCTGTCATGCTCGAATGCCGTGATGTCATGCCAGCGTGTGAAGCAGGGCAAAGTGGTCACCGCTCCTGCTTTCCGGCTCTTTTTAACCCCCTAAAAGGTCACATACGACCTCTTTGACCTTGCTGACCTCTCCGGGGGCCCGCTGCAACGAGGCAGCCCGCACCACAAAAAGAGCGCGCGCGGGAGACGAAGGGCCCGACGGCGGAGAGGGGTGAACGGTCAAAGAGAAGCAAGCCACTGTAAAGGAGGCGCACAGCTTGTTGCCAGACAACGAGGGTGACGTGTATGTGTGTTCTGTCAAATAAAACCAGAGTCCAAACACCGATTCAATACAAAATTTATTTCATGCAAGGTTTTTATTTACAGTGTCATTCGCATACTGTACTTGTTTTTTAGTTTTCTTTTTTTTTGCATAAAAGTGCATGCATTTACCTTTCCCCAAGTCAGTACGTACAGACTTTCTGTTTTAGAACACTATATAGTGTCAACTGCACACACAGTCCTATAGAATACATGTACATTGTTCTATTCTGCTACACAGAACAACAGACGTGAGTCCAATTGTGACGGCAACTGAGTTTATGAAAAAGGAACGCTGAACTTTGCTCGACAAGCGAATTCTCCTGCTCCTCAGCTGGTTATCACACTCGGAACGAAGTGGACTCAACCTGCTCGCTTAGGTAGATGATCGTTATTAAAGTTAAAGTGCATTATTTCGCTATTTGCATTTCAGGCTTTTTCAAGAAGACAACTTGAATGGTCAAACTGACCACTGCTACTATTAGAAACATGGCGTGTGCTCAAACGCACACAAGGTCTCGTTTTTGGGGAAAGGCAAAGGAAAAAAAATGCCAGCAAAGAAAACGTCTTCACTGCTACATGTACTTTATATCATCGTAAATGATATCATACGAGATCTGAAGTATATATATATATATATCTGTAAAGAAGCTTTGGGATGTAAAAACAAGATAAGTTGGTCTTACATGTTTTCAATAGACTTACATTTTTTTCAGTTTCCCATGCAAGGCATGCAAATGCAAATGAGGTTTCTTCAGTCATAGCTTTATGTTGGTGACGTGTGCATCACTAGAGTCATGACTGCTTAAAGTTACTTTTTTTTAAATTCTTTTATATATATATTGTTTATTTTTTACTCCATGGTTACGTTCAGAGTGCTAAACTATATGAAATAGCCATTTTCTCATCTTTTTTTTTTCCTTGGAAAAAAAGGTGTCCAATAGCACCTAATGAAAAACCACAGCTTAGAAACACTGAAAGGGAAAGGAGAGTTGGAGGAAGGAGGGGAAGGTGAGAGAGAGAGAGAGAGAGAGAGACAGGGAGAGCATGATTAGTGAAGGGGAGAGAAGACATAATGAGAAGAAAAGAGAAAAGGGAACGAGAAAAGGAGGACCACAGCAGACAGACGGAGAGTATGGAAAATAACACGATGTGAGAAGATGGACAAGAGAACAGCAGCTACGAGAAAACCAGAAGAGGAGTCAAGACAAAGACAGAAAAACGTTGAGAGAGAGAGAGAAAGAGAGAGAGAATGAAGGCTGATGAGAGACGGATGGTACACAGTGTGGGCAGGCGTCTCAGCGCAGCGCTGCAGAGCGGGGCCTCTGATTGGTTAGTTTGGTTGTCCATGCTACAGGATGGATGGGATGGGGGAGTGGGCCTGCTGCATGAGACAGGGCGGGCTGCAGGGGAGGGCCGACACTGAGGCCACGCCTCCAGACATGCCGCTATGGCTCCATGGCTTTTCATAACCTTCATTTGAAGAGAGAAAGGGCTTTCAGTACACCACAGTGCAGCCTCAAACGCCAGATGTTTGTGATTGTATTTGTGTGTGTGTGTTTGTGTGCGTATGTGTGTGTGTGCACATTTGTGGCTAAGCGTGTATCAGAGTGGATGCGTGTTTTGGCACTTAGGGGTGTATTAGTGTGTTACCCTGTTATGTAGTTATGCTCATGGTGAACTAGTTGACAGTGACCATTCACCAAGTCAACTGTATCATCCTCCATGCGTGCTTTGCATTATGCATTAGTCTGTCTACCGCATGCATGGGGTGGTATCACAGTGCTAACCAGCACAACACAGCTTTAGAGAGACACCAAAGAACACAGCCAGACACGTGAGCTCAAGAAAAGTTGTTGTGATTCCATAGAATATGCCCCCCTTTTTTCCCAGTCCTGCCATTATTGCAATGGATAGTTTGTATATTAATAATAATATGTACCTACAGCACCTCTGGGTGTGCCAAAATCATTAGGCTATGTAGTGGCTATGTAATACCCCACTAAACCCACTGTTTCCTACTTGCTTCCTAGTGGCAAGCTGCAAAAGACAATCAAACTGAAACTAAGCTTTGTGCATGCACTTGGTATACGTTGAACAACATTGCATGCATCACTTTGTATTGGCTGCACGCTTGTGGGGCGATGAATCAGCAGACAGATTGTTAATTTTGCTTTTAATGTTGCTGTTGATTCCCTCCAGAATGTGTGGTTTTGAACAGATCTACAGTAGATTTCTTTTCCCTTTCTTTTTTCCCCTATGTTTTCAGAAGCCACACTCATGATTCAGTTGTAGCGCTACAATGTTCTAATTTTGAACTTCAAGCTTCTGTATATATAGCTCCAATTAGAACCTAACGAGTCGCGACTCCAGCCGTCATGTGTTTCACAGTGATACCTGGAAACAATCACGCCTCCGTATCGACTGGCGTAGAATCTAATTGGTGTCATCCCGCTAAAGCAGCAGGAAACAGTCTGAGTCAGCTTTGGGTCTTGCCTTTGAAGTTATATAATTCTTCAGTATGAAATACTCATCTTACTTTTGGGCTGATGCTGGTTTCGGTGGGACAGTGGGTCCACTTGATAGATTGTCGCGATAGAACTAGGAGCCTCTGACTGGCTGAGTTCTTGTCATGTGACCACATGCCTCATATCCCATGCTGGACCTCTCTGTGGTTCACCATCACCAATACCACCCGCCATAGTGACTCTGCATGCATGACTATTTATCAGGCAGGCACGTCCTTTATTTACCTTTAATGATAACAACAAAATTACCAACAAATAAATTGAATTCAATACTGAGACACTGGGCACCTCCATGTCCACTGGAAATATTTCAGATATTAACCCTGGAGGATATATGTAGCTTAGAACTGTAAACTGTAGTGTGTGCCAATGAAAGTGGAATATTTTACAATCAAACCAAAGCTTTCCATACAGTAGAATATGTTACTTCTGCTTTTTCCTGCTGACCTTAAGGCAAGGTCTCATAGGTCAAACCACAGACTGCTTTGTGAGACTACCTGCTAAATGAGCACTTTCCTTGAATTGAAATGCCATCTTGACTGACAGCTGCTCCATTTCACAGTAAGCACGTTGCGTGCACTTAGTAATCGGATGGTAAACAGAGACTGGCTGGTTACGTACCCTTCCTGACTCTTCCCCCTATGTGATTGCCCCGTTCTCCAGACGTGAGCAGAAAGCAAGGTCTCTCGCGGTCTACAGGGCTAAAAACTTCTTCAGGTGACACTGCCTGGTCAATGTGCGGACAGTCCTCATTGGCCAGGGCGGCTTTAGATGCCTCGCCATTCACTTTAAAATCTGCAATCACAAACAAGGACAGACGATACACTTCAGTGTCAGACACAGAGAACTTTCATCTCCCCATATTAAGCTCAGTTACTGTCAACAGGCAACATCAGCAAAATTATAGAGTTACAGTCAACCTTATGACACTGCGCGTGTCCTTATTATAGTAACACATCTCCTCTGTCCTCTATAATGGTAGCAGACGTGTGTGTCATTTAGAGGTTTTAATGAATTCAAAATTCGCATCAGTGCCAGAATCCTCCAGGAGTCCATCTGGCGTATTTGAACAATACAAGCCTCAAACACTTTGTAGTCCAGTCTACTAGATTGAAAGTGCAACACACTGAAACTCAGCAATGAATGAAAGTTTAAATTCAAGGTTATTTCAGTTTATTTTGGATGAACCGTGTACTTAAACATGGCAGCATAGATACAGATTAAGCTTTTCTCATTTTTTTATTTTGACATCTTTTTCCCATATACTCTTATTGACAAATTAGGCTGTCTTTTGTACCAGTGGTATTCTGGACAGTTTTCTTAATCCACTATTGCAACAATATTTTTTTATGACTCAAAGTATTCCTCAGCCTTCTCCTACTGTGGTCTTCAGTGGGCTGGCAGGCTGCTATAGCAAAGCTCACCAGTGCCTCCTTGCTTCTTGACAAGGTTTGACTGCTTTAATTGTTTTGGATTGATTTATTCTGATTTTACACAGTAACGATACTCTGCTTTACTGACATTAGCACAGTGCTGGTCTTAATAGGAAACAGCAGCAACAGATGTTAAAATAAATAACATGTTAAAATAAATGTTACTCCTAATGTTACTAGCTGCATTACTGGAAGACCACAGCTGGTTTAGTGTCTTGATGTGAACGTTCTAGGGCCCTATGCAAAAGAGGCCAAAAAATGGTAGATGGGCATTTTAGTTGAGGCTCAGGCACAGTTTAAGGCTTGGGCACTGCAAAAATGATATCTTGGTGCTTCTTAAATCTAGTCAATGTATCTTGATTTTGAGATTGCTGTATGAGTAAGCCTTATTTTGTGACCTTTGTTTTATTTGAGTAGAATCATCTCACTGTGCTGGCAGATCATTTAGCTAGTTTTAAGATATAATCATTCAAAAATATTGTAATGTAACTGTAATAAATAATGTAGATAATTGAGAGAAGTAATTAGTAACTTAAACAGGGCACTTCTTTTGACTAACTACCCTGGAGCTAGCTGATAGCCCCCCTCTTCTCTTTTTGCACTGCATATAAATAAATGATTTGCTACAATCTCAGATATCAGCTATACGTATCAGTGCTGAATTGATTTTTTGATGAGGTAATTGTACTCCAGAAGATGTTTAAGTGATGTTGGGTTACTGTGATAAAAATATTCATTTTGTCATTTATTTTGTTTTTTTCTGAATTTGTAATCTTCTAGAAATAAGTGTTTCTCTAAATTTCTCTGTAACGCTAATCCATGTTGATTCAGTCCCAATGTATACATTTTATAAATGCTTATGTATTGGCATCTGCACACATGTGCCTGGAATATATTGGACATACAACTCCCCACCATTCCCTGTGGTATGTTAGGGCTGGAACCGAACAGGGCGTAGCTCTCTAGAAGCAGGCTTTGAAATGTCTCCACTAAAGCAATTCAGTACTCCCAGCAGTCAGGAAGCCGCAGCATTTTACCTAAGTATGACCTCCAAGAAGCCAGACTCATATGGCTGCTTGAGTGTGCTGGCTTACAGGCGAGTAATTGAAAGGACTCCGGATGCTGTTGGTAATTGCAAAGATCCGATGACAGCAGACATCATTTTCTCAATGTGTTTTTGACAGAGCTCGAGCAGGAAATGTGGGGAGGGATGCCTGATTCATCTCAGCATTAACATTTGCATAATAACCAACAGCACATCAGTGCTGGAATAGGGATATATTTCCTCACTCATCTCCTACTGTAATCTTCTGTGGTCTGTCAGGTTGTTTTTTATTGCTAAGCTCACCCGTGCCTACTTTCTTCTTGACACTGTATAAACAATTGATTGTGGCACGGGTGTCATTTTGTCTAGGAGTTTACGGGATCCTTTCAAATCTTATTACATGTAATATTGAACATGCACAAATATTGGTCTTTTCCTTGTAGAGTTTCAACTATTATCTTTTTTTAAATTAACATTTTCACCTTAAAATATTTACACATAAATAAGTTTTGCACAAAACTCTATAATACCCCCAAATTAAGCTGTAGGTCTCAAGAAGTATTTGGTTCACGCAGTTGCAATCCAAATGAATGTAAAGAATGAATCTGACTAAGGCTCGGATTCAAACTAGAATTAAATAGAATGTATGAAATGCCTCGGAATGACATCCAGCCCTATAAAGCCTATTGCTGCATCTTGTTTTAGCATAAAGCTTCAGTAGAAATGCACTTTCAGTACAGATCCATTGTGCTGGACTACAAGGCCAAACCAGCAAACACTGTATCACCTTACAGATCCTTGTAAATAATGCATTCTGGGACTTCTGAAAGACATGAATGTAGAAAAAGCTGTTACATTAAAAATCTTAGTGCTTTAGAGGCACTATACATGTACATTATCAAAGTGCACTACATTAAATAGTGAATAAGAAATCAACAGATTGTGAAATTATTTTTATAAAGTGGAAACATTATAAAATCAAAGCTAAATCAAAATAATTAAAAGTGAAACTAAACATTTAATGAACGCACCAGCATTGCAAAATTTTAACATTGCACTTATTAGCAAGTTTGTGCACCTCTGGTCAAATTACATGTTTTGTTGATTTTCTAGGTGAACATAAGTTACACTTCTTCTACAAAGAAAACATTTTAATGCACATTTACTGTTTTACCTATTTGCTGAATTGAACATTAAGGGGTAAAAACACAATAAAGCAAGTAATCAGAAATGCACATATGTTTACTTGTTTTCATAGAGAAGATCAACAGAACATACATTCTGACTAGAATTAGTCAAACTTACAACTGTTTATTCCTTCAGTTCATGACTAACTTACTTTAAGCACTAATGTTTTAACACACTGTCTGCAGTAATGCCAGAATATCAATAGTCAGAGCAGGAGGCAGTGCTATTGCTGCATTAGCTGCTGATGTGTATTACAACACCAATGACTTCCTCTTGTGAATCAGATACAGAAATCCTACCTTGGTATCTGATCTCAGAGACTTCTTCCTGGGCCAGGGGGCAGGTGTCGCTGTGCGTACTGGGTCTTGGAGAGGTAATGGCTGACTTACAGTAGCTGGGGGACCCCAGCGGGGGAACCCGGGGAATATGCTTGGTTTTTTTCTTTGGTAGTTTTTGTTTCGCCATTGCCAGAGAGTAATACATGCCGAAATTGTTGACAATCACAGGCACAGGCATGGCAATGGTCAGCACGCCAGCCAGAGCACAAAGGGCACCCACCAACATGCCTGATGTTGTCTGAGGATACATGTCGCCGTAGCCCAGCGTAGTCATTGTAACAACAGCCCACCAGAAACCGATAGGAATGTTCTTGAAATGCGTGTGGTCACTAGCACGGGGATCGTTGGGATTGGCTCCGATTCTTTCAGCGTAATAAATCATAGTGGCAAAGATGAGGACTCCAAGGGCGAGGAAGATGATGAGGAGGATGAATTCATTGGTGCTGGCACGGAGCGTGTGTCCCAGCACCCTAAGCCCAACGAAGTGCCGGGTGAGCTTGAAGATACGCAGAATCCGGACAAAGCGCACCACGCGAAGGAAGCCCAGCACGTCTTTTGCAGCTTTGGAGGAGAGGCCACTCAGCCCCACCTCTAGATAAAAAGGCAGGATGGCCACAAAGTCGATGATGTTGAGGGCATTTTTTATGAATTTGATTTTGTCCGGACAAAAAGTGATTCGTATTAAGAACTCAAAGGTGAACCAGACAACACAGACTCCCTCGATGTACGTGAGCTGAACCATGGTCTCAGTCTCGAAGTAAACTCGCTCCACGGTTTCGTTGTCTATCATTTCAAACTCTGTGCGGTTGATGATGGGGTTAAAGGCCTCATGAGTCTCCAGACAGAACGTTGTGATGGACACCAGGATGAAAAAAAGAGATGCAAAAGCCACCCACTGTGGAAAAAAAAGAGAGGACACGACAATTAGCAGAGCCTGGAAAAGAGTCAGTATGAGTGCTGCACATAGAGTTCTGTATGAATAATGACATCAAATGCTCAACAACCAGCTGATACTCTGGTAAATGAGGACCAGCTCGGCACACATCCTCCAAGAACACTTGCTCCCAGCTGCACAGGCAACAGAGCCAAGGGTCAAATGCTCCGTCAGAGCAATACTAATTGCCTATAAACGGCTGTTTCAGCAGAATTTAAAGGAAACCGGCCAGGATAAAGTTGCTAGTTCAGTTTTTCAATGCACCGCCGAATACTGCCGTGTCAACAGGAGCGCGTCACTTAAGTCCTTCTCCTTCTACTGCTGCTGTTGCCGAAGCAAGCTCAAGGTCACCGCTTCAGTCCAAGGACAGTGGAGGATGGCAGAGTGGCGCCAGCCCAACTCCCCTCCACCTCTCTGAGCTAAATTTAACAGTAGCCCTCCTCATCGGGAATTGTAGGATGCCCCTGGCAAGGTCAGCATATGCCGGTTGTGTGGTCTAAGTGATGGACAATAAGCCCTTTGGAGCTTTGACCCTTCTTACATTGGAGCGTGAGACATGAACAAGTATGGATGGGGTTGGTTTTCTGTAGAGGACTAATCGGTACTCTAATAGCCACTGGCAAGGTGCTTTACAACTAGGGATGCATCAGTATGGGAGTTGTGGGCCACTATGCAGTATTTTTCAGGTGTACATCTGCTAATGCTAGTGCTGTTTCTGGGACTGGGGCTACATCTACCTGAATTAGCATTACATAGAAACATAAGATCTATTTGGAGAGAGTTACAAATGCAGTAAAATGAATGAAATGCAGATATTTGAACAGTGTGGCCCAGCACCACCTAAAGCAGCTGTCTTCAATGTAGGTCTCAGGCGGCCTATCCGTATGTGTCAGGAGCTAAAGTTGGGCAAAAGTGTGAACCATCAAGGGGGCACTAAAGACATCCTTTTCTTCCAGAATACAATAAATATGTGATCAAATACCAGCTTAAAGTATCAGTCAACAATAAACATCTGGCCCATGCTGATACACATACAATACCAGGAGATGTGTCCTGATTCACAACTACTAATAACGACAGTCACTTGCAAAGATTAGATAAAAGCTTCACAAATGACTTTTTCTTCCATTTAAGCAGATTCAGCTTTTATTAGTTTGTAATTGGCAACAAATTGACAGACACTAGCTATTGATTAATCATACATCCACATTTAATGGGACTTCTAGGGACCGCTTTGTCCTGCAAGCACTTATCTCCTATTCTTCTAAAAGCCATCCGCATTGCTCAGTTTTCAGCTCCTTCCACAGCATATTGCTTCTCACAAAGTCTCTCTCCACAGGCACTTTATATCTGGGTCACCCAGTACTTAGTCAAACAGACAGAATTCCCTGGATGTGCTTTGTTGGCCGTTTGTGGGGAGTAGGGATGTTTTGTCTGAGGGACTGAGCATTCATACACACACACACACACACAGATAAACACAAACGCACAAATAGGCGCTTTTCATCTATCGTTAGGATCACCGTCTCGTCTCTGTACTCAGGCGGAAAGCCTGTGTTTGGCTGAGGCCGCGGGTTGTGTGGCTCTGCGAGGGCAGCACTGCGCCGTCTCAGTCTGGGAGAAAGCGGTGGAACGGAACAGCCAGGGAGAGGGGCATTAGATTTTAAAAGGAGAGGAGAAATGGAGGATCGGGAAGAAGGGGGAGGGGAAAGAAAGAAGTGCCGGGGAAATAGGCACACACCGAAAGAGAAGATATTTACACAAAGGGGAAGAGAAACGGCAGGGAAACAATGTGGTTGCAACAAAAAACCTCAAAGGAATGCAGATTACGGAATATGTTGAAGGAGGAGGGAGAAAAGGAGAAGGAAGTGTTTATAGTTAGGAAAATAGAACGAGAAGGAGATAATTCAGTATGGATAGAAAGCAAGAAAGAAACAATGGCAGGAGATTATGACGGAATGATAGCGGTAAAGATGGAAACACTAAACAAGAGAGAAATTAGAGAAGAGATATTGGGACATTCAAGGAAAGCTGCTTCTCTGAAGGTGCAGGCCAATCTTTGTAGCCCTCAAGTATAGGGCAACCACACTGGCAGCAGAAATGCTGTTAATAATTGATTACAGCAAAAAGTTTCATAATCACCATCACTGCTCCTTCTCGGGCACCCACAAATGGAGCCCAGCATCCAATCTTGTGGCTAAATAACAACTGTTTTGAGACCTGCTGGTTATTACTTTCTATTTCTATCACAAAATCATAAAAATTCTGATGAAACACAATCTGGCATTGGTGGTCATTTTAATCTGTTGTTGTGACACAAATAAGCAATTATGACAACATTTAGTTCCCAAGATTTAATCTGATTGGTTCTGCATATACTCTTATTTGTGATAACAGCACAATCTGTTTATGTAATTTATATAGATGTTAATACATTTAATAATATATCTTGCACTCCAGTAAGATTTATTTGGACTGCAAAAATGCAACATCCTTTAATAATCTTTCGTTTTCTTCTTTAATAATCTTTTTAATCGTCTTTGGTGTTGGCATGGCGACAACCAAGACAACTATGCCAGTTTGCTTTGTTGTGGGTGGTGCTAGCATCTTCAAAAGCAACTCACACAGGGCTCAAACTTGGCTATAGACATCTGGTTTCAGCAGCTGAATGAAGGGTTGTCCTCATTTTTTTTTTCTAAAATGCAAAGTATCAACTTCAACGTCACTGTTTAGCCCTTTAGTGAGAAACACAGAGGGGAGAATATAGCCCCTACATTTTTCACATTTTCCTGTTACTTATTTGTGTTATGTCTCTAATCCTGCTTGTGAAGAGCTACCTACCAGCATAGCCTAGTATGCCATGTCTGCTCCAGCTAATCAACCACAATCCTCCCAAGTCCCTGATAGGCTGAATCAGATGTGTTAGAGTTAAGTTAAGGATGGAGCATTATTAGATATAGGTTGGAACTAAACACTGCAGGCAGCTTTCTAGGACCAGGGTTGGAGATCACTGCTACAGTAAGTAACATCTTGGTTTAAGGTGCAGTCAACTGCTACTAATGTTCTACACATACAAAACAGAAACATTAGACTCGTTTTAAAAGATAATGTTTGATGTTCAGCCCCTTTGGTCATATTCCAGAGAACAGAACACATCACTGCTCGAGCATCTCAGCTGTGATGACAGAATAATTCAACAAACTGGAGTTAGCCATAAATTCTCAATCCATCAAGTTGGCTAACAAGATGGGCTGTGAAGTGCTTTATAGAACGTCTGGAACAAAAAACGACATTCAGGCTAATACAGTAAATATTAAAAAAGCTCAGTTGAACCTGATATTGTGAGTTTTATGGTGCTGTCCATAAAATGTATCATTTCTTCTGTTTTGGCAGAAGAACCTGCCAATATTGAAGCACATTTGATTTAATCTTTGGGGCTTTCTTTACTTTTTTTAATTGCAGAACTGTCATATAAAAGCAATAAAACACATGATGTCGACAGTAAAGTCATTATCTGCAACCAAACTGCATCCTCCTGTGTTCTATTAGTTACTGATCTCACAGTTACATCAGGATTTAGGGTGAAAAGCACTTTAATTTTACTTTGCATTATATCATCTTACCTTACAATTTAATAAATTAAAGTGTGAGATATACATTACAGGAATTATGGAATTATCTTTTATTAGCCTTCAATCAAATTTCTCCATCTCTTTCTGTGTTTATCTTTTATCCTGGTCTATGTCTTCTCCCTTATATGATTATTACCAAAGTGTAAATATAACAGAAACAATTATTGTCATTATTATATATAAAACATTTTGCCATCCATGTCTGATGTGTATCATCTCTCTTTCTCTGCTTCTTCTCTACTTGGCAATGACCTCAGCAGGTGTGGTCATAATGTAATGTGCTCTGCTACAGCATTAAAGCTGATGACCATCCAGTTCAAGTCAGTGCTAAACCACTGACTGATGCTTTGGGAGGTACAGAATAAGTCCATCATGCCAAGTGATGTATAACGTCCATTCATTTCATCTGCAGACATACTACTGATCCTCATCATCGACTGCAGATGTTTACACTGGAGGGTCCATTGTGCATTTTGAGATTTCTCTGGTGAAATACTGGAAAGCAATCTCATCTCTGCCCCCTCACAGATCTTTGCCTGGTGCTGAGTGTTGTTTACTCTCTCATCACACAAACACACACACACACACACACATACACACACACATAAATGTACACTCCTGCCAAGCAGGCTAATGAGTGACATGTGGGAGGATAATTACTGAGAGGGCAAGTCTGGACAAGGCAACATTCAGGCCAGTGTTCAATCAACCCCTCTCTCAACACACACGCATCAAATTAGATGGCTTGTACGCACACAAGCTGACCAAGACTCAAGCTGACTGTTTTAAAGGTCTAGTAAAAAAGAAGGCAGGGGGTAGGGTGGGGGCAGCAAGGGTTAGTGGAGGCCAATGGTGAGGCAGATATTTTGAGGTGTTATCTGGGGTAGACAGTCACAGCGCATAGCTCTTATCACCACCACTGTAAAGAAAGTCTGACTCTGTATGTTCCTGTACAATAAAGCTTTTCATATCATTCCACTCTGAACGCCTTTGTTTACAGTGAAATCCCCAGAACACTCCCGAAAATCAGTGAAATTTCAAAAACAACAGGCCTCAGGCGCACGTACAAGAGAAGATCAAAAAAGCAAACATTAGAAAACAATGTTGAGCGTCTCTTAAACGTGTCAGATTTCAGGTTACCTTTCAAACAAAGTGCCACTGAGCAGCTTTACTGTGACAGCGTAGCATTTTCATCTGATCTTGTGCCACAGTATTGTTCTGTCATCATTTCAGCTCTAGATCTTCTCATAATGTTTAGTCGGTCCATCCTCTGAGAGAGAAATATCCACTCTGGTATGTGCCTCGCTAACCTACCTTAAATCAGCAGCCAGTACTACTGAGACACGTGTTACGATCGCAGTGTTATTTAAACACGATGATTAGTGAAAATGAATTAAGCCTCTGGAAAGTAGAGGCTGAACGTTGAGGAATCATGAAAACGAGCAAGCCCTGATAGGCACTCCTGCTTCTTGTTCTCCTTCTCTGATATACAGATGGTCAAGACAGGCGAAAAGCCCTATTGGCCGTGTCCCTCTGAGGCTTCCATACTTTAAGTAGAGATGAGGAGATATGTCAGTAGTGATTGCAGCAAGTAATTGAGTTGTCGCGTTAATGTAATTAAGACCTACAGTTTGATAGAGGCAGGCTAAAAATAACTCCACACAATTGAATTGACTCAGGAAAACACATGCAGTTCATTCGCAGTGAGAAAACACCTTAGGAGAGTAAGTCGGACACAAGCAGGAGGATTCGCGGCGAGGTGTCAGAAAGATTTCGAAAATCATCAACCACAAAATGCAGAGATTAGATTGCTCTTGCATTTGGAGGCTCTCTGCAGTGTATCCACCGTTTTTTCATACTCGGGTTCTACCCTGAGGGCCAATGCATTACATTTAGAGAAGCCTCAGTAAAAAAAACGTACTAGCATCTTCGGAACAAATGCATATTTGATGAATGTAGAATGCAGAAGCCCAAAAACGTGTCCACTGTTCTGGACAAAGAGAAGATGCTTTAGCCTCTGTGGTTTCTTCACAGAAACCATGAACCATAACGAGCTTTTTTCATATGTTTGTTTTTCCACATTTGGTTTAAGTGGACAAGCTCGATGTGGTTAATACGCACGCAGTGAAAACACAGTACATTCGGAAACGGCGGCTTTATTTGATTTCGAGGGAAGTGAGAAGCCTTCATTAGGTTGCTGCTGGTTGTTTCAGATCAGGCAGTTCATCTTTCTCTGTGGTGTTATCAGGAGCTCCAGCAGCTCTCGGCCATGGCAGACACACAGGCCAGCCTGGCTCCCAGCAGTGGAGCAGGACAGCCCGAGTCACAGCCAAATTAATAAAACATCTCCTTCCAGCAGCCCAGCGTCACCACTATCATCCTGGAGCAGATGCAAGAGGCCCAGGCCAATGCTCTTTCTGTGTAAGAGCTGCACACATCTCTGCCTATCTCTCCATCTCTTCGCATTACTTTTATCTCTCTGTCAGAGTAATCTTCCTCTCTCACACCCTCTCTTTCTCGATTAAGCTACATGCAGCTTTTCCCACAGCCTGAACACGTTGAGTCTGGAGGCCTGCCATCCCACGCCTCCTCCGTGCCAGAGCTTTGGGTCAGCCTAAACACCACTGACCTGTTTTCAACCTGGTTGCCAAAACTTGTGTAAATGCTGGGATCGCGTTCAGATGTGTTTAAGAGCTTACTGGCCTCATGGTGAGAGCGGTGCTGGGATATCAGTGCGAGGGGTGGCTGGGCATGGGCCTGACAGCTGAAACAAACTAATGAGAGACTTGGAGAAGCTCATCTTTTGATGTGTGTGTGTGTGTGTGCTGCTCCAGGGGTCGAGGTTGTTGCTTGTAGCACATCAAAGTGGATGAACAGCAGTCAGTGGCAGAGCACTCCGGGAGATATCATGATCTGTCGTCACTATCCCAGCCGCGAGCTATACAAACGTTACCTGGTGCTGAACACAGATCTGAAGGCGCAGTCCAGCACCAGGGACAGCACACTGAACATGTTGTTCAATGTTGTAGCGATCTGGGGTAATTAATGAATTAATCAATTAATTAATCAATTAATTAATCAATCAGTTAACTTATTTCACATCAGGTATCGTACGTGGTGTTTTGGCTTGGTTTGAGCACAAACATTAACCACAGTCATATTGAATCCAAGGTTAAGGGTTGCATGAGGCCAGTGATTGGCACACTATAATAATATTCAATCACACCAGGACTAGCTTGAAAAAAAATAATAGTTTATTGGGTGAACATTCATAACAGGGGTGAAGGAAGGACGGAGGACTGAATTTTAGAGAAATCCTAAATAAAAGATGTTAAATAAACACGCCCTGGGGCCGGAGCACAAACAAATGCCTGCGCATGCGCATGTTTGCTTGTCTGGTGGCTGCGAAGATCATCGTTGATTGGCCCTGGGGCATCATTGGGGTGGCTGGAGGAAACCTCAGGGGGCATTTCAGCTCGGCAGGAGGTCGGCTTTCTTGAGCGCTGGTCGGGTGTCGGCTTTCTTAAGCGCTGGCACGTCGTCATCTGGTGGACGCCTGTGACTTGGCCACTGCTCGGCAGTCACATGGGCTCGCACGTGTCTTGGTTGCTTTACGCTGATCATGTAGACTCTCGTGTGGCTTGACTCTGTGGTGGCGCTCTGGTCGCCGAGGCTGTTTATCGGTGATAGGCTGAGCGTGTGATGGTTCGCCTCGAACTCCCACCGGACAAATTGGACTTGTTTTAGCTGGTTAATGAAGAACGATTCACGTGAGCACGGTGAATCGTTACCTAAACAAAACTTAAACTGAACTTGAAGGACGGAGCTATGAAGGCGGACTCAACTGATCTTTATTCTCTGCGAGGCTTCAGCGCCATGGAGCTTCTGCGGGAGTCCCATGTCGGCGCTCCTGCAGTGGCATGGCTGGCCGTCCCACATCGTGGCTTCTAGCGTTTCTGCAGGTCTGCACTCATCTACTGAAGAGTGCCTGCGATGAATCTTCAAAGAGGAAGAGATGCGAGACCTTCTTCTGCGTATGAGCTGAGCTTGGTCCGAGCTGAGTCGAGCAGCGCTTGGTCCGAGCTGAGTCGAGCTGCGCTTCGTCTGCTTGAGCTGCTGCTGAGAGAAGAAAAAGTCTGTCTCTGAGGGCCAAGGGGCTTGAAGCCCCCAAAGAAGAGGGCTTCTTCTTCTTAAGAGCTTGGAAGCAAGAGCATGCGAGAGGGAGGAAGCAAGAGAGAGAGAGCATCTGTCTTTCTGTTCATAGATGACTTCAGAGAAGGAGGTGTGACAAAAATGACTTTGCTCTTTCCCGCAAAGTAATTTGTGCAAACACATTGCATCACCACTATCATGATTGGCTACTCCTGGTCCCTCCTACACATTGGAATGCTATCCTTGGAATTACCCAGTTGAAGAAATTACCAAGTCAAAATGGATTTTACAGAACAGGGCTCTGTAAGTTACAAGAATATAGAGATACAAGAATAGAAAATAAACAGTTACAGAAGACTGAGTTAAGCTAAACTGCTGAAAATGCTTGCGTCCCAGGTAACAAAAGCAGGATAGTAAGTTTTAAGTTTGAATATTAAATGCCATTAGAAAGTAAAGAAATATACATAATCCATGTACAGACTGATGTACAGACTACACATTCTATATTTCTATGATTAATAAACTTATAAACTTCTAACACACTGTTAGATAAGTTCTAACAATTTAACCACTTGGCATGATTACAAAAGAAACACTACTATATGAGGTAAAAATAAATTCTTTAAAGGTTAATTAGCTTGAATCAACTTAATTAAAGAATGTAGCTTGGAAATCATCAAATGGCTTTAAGGATTTAAAAGAAAAGAAAGTTGAAAGGAATACAGTGGATACATAATGGATAGCAATTTTTACCATTTAAACACAAATAGAGGAACAGTTCTATTAAACCCTACATTGTACAGTCTTCATGTCTGCAGAAGTTCCAAGGCCCCTCTGGGGGGGCATGCTGTGATAAGTAGAACAACAGTGTAGTTGTGACCCAGTCATGGGGTCTTTGCGCGTCTGTTGTAACTAGTTCCTTGGTGTCTGTAACTGACTTTAAGGCAGGATGTGAGTAAGTTGGTTGTTGTGTCAGTAGAAAATTGATAGAAAGAGAAAAAGATAGGGAGAGAAAGAGGACCCTCAGAAAAGGCTTTCTGCCAAATCAGACAGTCAGCGTATCAGTTTTACGCATTGAGGTGATGATACGCTACAATGTGTTTGCTGTTGCAAATTTCTGTGTTGATAACCACAAGAGATATTGTAAATCTGATTGCAACAATCAATTTCTGAGACAATTCTGGTCTTCTTTGATATGCTTTCCCTAACCATCCATCTTCCCACTGGAAAAACTTGATCCAATATGGAAAATCCCTTGATCCAATAT
This sequence comes from Megaleporinus macrocephalus, assembly GCA_021613375.1. Lineage (NCBI taxonomy): Eukaryota > Metazoa > Chordata > Actinopteri > Characiformes > Anostomidae > Megaleporinus > Megaleporinus macrocephalus. The sequence goes on along the minus strand of CM038702.1, from coordinate 39,560,212 downwards.
GGCAGCTTTCAAGATGGCAACCATGAACGAGTTATACACCCTGTACATGAGGGAGAGTTCTTGTGTCTTTTTTTTTTTTCAAAATGTCATAATACAGTCATTTAGATTTAAACACAGTCTAATAGAGTGGTCTGGTGTGAAACTTACTTGTATTTTTTACAGTAGTGATAATAAGAACCAGGGATTGTGATGTTTGCATTTAATTGTACTTTTTTATTTTTATATTTATGCTGGTAAAATAATGGTACTCTTAAAAATAAGTTTGCTTCGGCTTCTACTTTGCCTTACAATGACCTGCATGTAGCTTGCCACCATGAATGTATTAAAAATATTATATTATATTATATTATGTTATATTATATTATATTATATGTTTTAAGCGAATATCTTTTTGTAAAACAATGAGTGTGTTTACATGCACTTAATAATCTGATAACTGAACAGCAGAAAATGAGATTTTGCCAGTAATCTGTTAAACGTGTTTCCATGCACTCGAGTAGTCAGATAATGGGGTAACTCTGGATCTATATGAGTCTGGCAGTAATCGGATTTCTGTATGGCAACCAGCCAGTAAACTAACAGAAGACAATGTGGCGTAAATGCAACTTGAAACTCAAAAATTCATGCCTGTTTAAAAAAAATTAGTTACTTTACACATCTTTACACATGAAGAATATTTAAATCCTTAATTTCATCAAGCATTAGTCACTCCGAAAGTGTTTTGCTGGTGCCTCGGAGTTGCTGTGTAATCAGATAACCTAAATAATCAGATAACCAGAAATACCTGATTATGATTCGATTATTAAGCGCCTGTAAACACACTACCTCATTAGACAGAAGGTTTTGCACCTCATTACTCATCATTTAGAGTAGAGAGAAATGTCTCATGCAATAATTAATAAATATATATTGAATGTAACATTGTTAAATCATTATCATTAGTATTGAACTACATTTTTAGATATTTAAAATTAGTCTAAGGTGCTTTAATAACTTCTTGTAAAAAACTTTGAGAAGCATTAAACCTTTTAGACCTCTGGTGCCGATTGCTACCATTGTGAAAAATTCAGACCTAGTAGGATTCTCTAGAACTGAGGATTTCACACTAGACCACGCCAGATGACTTAGTTTACATCTAAATAAAGTCATCTACAGCGGCAAGAAAAAGTATGTGAACCCTTTGAAATTACCTGGTTTTCTTCAATAACTGGTCATAAAACATGATCTGATCTACATCTAAGTCTAGGTATAGACAAACTCAGTATGTTTAACCTAATACCACACAAACAATTACAATATATGTCTGTATTGCACACATCCATTAAACATATACAGTGCTGGTGGAAAAAGTAAGTGAACCCTTGGATTTGATAACTAGTCGAACCTCCTTTCGCAGCAATAACCTCCAACAAGCATTTCCGGTAGACATACACAACATTCAGGAGAAATTTTGGACCATTCTTCCTTACAGAACTGCTTCAGCTCAGCCATATTCCTAGGATGTCTGGTGTGAACAGTTCTCTTGAGGTCATTCCACAGCATCTCTATTGGATTCAGGTCTGGACTCTGACTGGGCCACTCCGAAAGGCGGATTTTCTTTTTTTTTAAGCCATTCTGTAGTAGATGTACTTCCATGTTTAGGGTCACTGTCCTGCTGCATCACCCAACTTCTACTGAGCTTCAGCTGGCAGACAGCCACCTTGACTTTATTCTGTAGGATATTTTGATAAACTTGAGAATTCATATTCAATGATGGCAAGCGGTCCAGTCCCTGAAGCAGCAATGCAGTCCTAAATCATGATGCTCCCACCACCGTACCATTGGGATGTTATTTAATTTTGGTATGCAGTGCCCCTTTTAGGCCATACATAGTGCTGTGTGTTCTTTTATCAGTCCACAAAACATTTTCCCAAAAACGCAAACTTTAGCCTTGCAGTGATGTTTTTTGGAAAGTAGCGGCTTCCTCCGTGGTGTCCTGCCATGGACACCATATCTGTTCAATGATTTGCGTACGGTAGACTCATGAACAGAGATGTTAACCAGTTCCAATGATTCCCTCGAGCCTTTAGCTGTTACTCTAGGGTTCTTTTTTACCTCTCTGAGCATTCTGTGTTGTGCCGTTGGAGTCAACTTGCCGAAGAGTCCACTTACAGGGAGAGTAGCCACAGTACTAAATAATCTTCATTTGTAGACAGTCTTTAATACCTTAACACTTGGATATTAGTTTGTAGCCCTTTCCAGTTTTATGCAAATCAACTATTCTTGATCATAGGTGTTCTGCGATCTCTTTTTTGTCTTTTAAAAGTCAAAGTAGCTCTACACCCCACTCTGATCTCATTTCATTGATTGGACTCCTGACTCTGGTTAGCTTTTGTTGAAGTCATTAGCATACAGGTTCATTTACTTCTTCCACCAGCATTGTGAATGTTTAATGGATGTGTCAAATACTATAATTGCTTGTGTGTTATTAAGTTAAGCACACTGAGTTTGTCTATACTTGGGACTTAGATCAAATCTTGTTTTATGACCAATTAATGCAAAAATAAAAGGTTCACATACTTTTCCTGCCACTGTAAACAATTTAAACAAAGTCATTACATCTAACAATTTAATTATGCAGAAAGCATGCTCATTTCTGAGTTACCACTGAAATAGTAAGCGATATTGACGCATTCCTCTTCAACATAATTTAATACTAAAACGAGAGCCCTTGAAGTAAGAGGCAATTCTCTTTGGCTATGCCACACATTTAGGCTAATATTATAATGAAGGAGTTCTTTTTGTCCATATTCGCCATTTTCTTGTTTTATAATCAGAAATTATACAGAAGTGTCAACTAAAGCTTAATGGCTCATCAGATAATAGATAGTAGATAGATATTAGATAATAGCAGTTTGTTAGACTAGACCAGAAAGGATGTGTTAGGTCATAAAGGACACGTTAGGTCAAAGGGGACGGTGTGTTAGATCATATGAGACTTTGTTTGGCTGTATAGAATAGTGTGGTAAGTCATATGGGAGAGCATGTTAGATCATAAACAACAGGGTTATATATTACAGGACACTGTGTTAGGTCATATGAGACAGTGTGTTAGGTATTATAAGAGAATCTGTGCAAGGTATTATAGAAGAATCTGTATAGGACATTGAGTTACATGTTATGGGAGAGTGTGTTAGGTATTAAAGTCAAGTCAATTTTATTTGTATAGCGCTTTTTACAATGATGTTGTAAAGGACAGTGTTCAGTATTATAACACACTGTCATAGATATTACAGGACATTGCGTTAGGTCTTACAAAAGTATGTTAAGTCATATATGACAGGGTTGAGTATTTTACAACGTGTGTTCACATGAAACTGAATTAAGTCATATAGGACACAGTGTTAAGTGTTTCAGGACACTGCGTTAAGTCATATGAGACTGGGTTATTTCATATAGGACACTGTTTCAGGTTTTATAGCACAGTGTTAGGTATTAAAGGACACTGCGCTAGGCATTATAGGATACTGTGTTAGGTCATATGAGACTGTGTTAAGTCATATAGGATACTGTTAGGTATTATAGGACACTGCGTTAAGTCATGTAGGGCACTGTGTTAGGCATTACTGAACACTATATTAGGAGTATGAGACTGTGTTGAGTCTTATATGCCACTGTGTAGGTATGATTGGACAGTGTTAGATATTATAGGACACTGTGTTAGGTCAAATGAGACCAAGGTAAGTTATTTATGACACCATGTTACATATTACAGGACACTGTTTAGGTCATGTAAAGCCATATAGGACACTGTGTGGGGTATTATAGGACACGGTGGCAGGTTATATGAGACTTAGTTAAGTCATATATGACACAGTATTAGGTATAATAGGACAGTGTTAGGTTTTATAGGACACCAATATGGTGTGTTAGGTCATATCAGGCTGTGTTAAGACATATAGGACGCTATGTTAGGTATTACAGGATATTGTGTTAAGTCATATGAGACTGGGTTATATGGAACAATGTCAGGTGTTATAGAACAGTGTTAGGTATTATGGGACACTATGTTAGGTATTATAAAGACTGTGTTGGGTTTTACAGGACACTGTGTTAGATCACATGATGTTGTTAGTTGTTATAGGACAGTGTTGGATATTACAGGACATTGTGTTGAGTTATGTAGGACTGTGTTAGGTCATATGAAGTCAATATAAAGTCATTTAAGACATTGAGTAAGGTATTATGGGATATTGTGTTAAGTCATACACAACACAGTGTCAGGTATTATAGGACACTGTATAAAGCATTACAGGACATTGTGTTGAGTTATATATGAAACTGTGTTATTTACTATAAGAACTGTGTTATATTAGAGCATGTTAAGTCATTTATGCCATTGTGTTTTGGGTATTACAAGACATTGTATAAAGTCATGTATGACACTGTGTTAGGTCATATTAGCTAGTGCAAATTCATATAGGACATTGTGTTAAGTAATTTAAGATACTGTTAGATATTATGGACACAGTGTTAGGTAATATTAGACTGTGACAGACATTGTGTTAGGTATTACAGGTCAGCGTAAGGTATTATTGGACATGGTGGACATATGAGTTAAGTTATTAATGCCACTGTGTTGGTATTATAGAACATTGTGTTAGGTCACACTGTGTTAGGTATTATAGGACTGTGCATTAAGTCATATATGACACTGCATTAGGTTTTATAAGACAGTGTCTTAGGTCATATAAGGTTGTGTTAAGTTATGTAGAACACTGTGTTCGATATTTAGGACATTGTGTTAAGTTATATATGACATTGTGTTAGGTATTATAAGACACTGTAGGGTCATACGAGGCTGTGTTAAGTCATATATGACATTGCACAAAACACTGCACAAGACATATGAGGCTGTGCTAAGTCCTATGGGACACTATGTTAAGTATTATAAGACATTGTATTGTATCCTATATGACACTGTGTTAAGTATTATAGGACATTGTATTTAGTCATATATGACATTGTGTTAGGTTTTATAGGACATTGTATTAAGTTATATATAACATTGTGTTAGGTGTTATAGGACATTGTATTAAGTTATATATAACACTGTGTTAGGTGTTATAGGACATTGTATTAAGTTATATATAACATTGTGTTAGGTGTTATAGGACATTGTATTAAGTTATATATAACACTGTGTTAGGTGTTATAGGACATTGTATTAAGTTATATATAACATTGTGTTAGGTGTTATAGGACATTGTATTAAGTTATATATAACATTGTGTTAGGTGTTATAGGACATTGTATTGAGTCATATATGACAGAGTGTTGGATAATATGGGGCATTGTATTAAGTCATATATGACATTGCACAAGACACTGCACAAGACATATGAGGCTGTGCTAAGTCCTATGGGACACTATGTTAAGTATTATAAGACATTGCATTATGTCCTATATGACACTGTGTTAAATATTACAGGGCATTGTATTAAGTCATATATAACATTGTGTTAGATATTATAGGGCATTGTATTAAGTCATATATAACATTGTGTTAGGTATTATAGGGCATTGTATTAAGTCATATATAACAGTGTGTTAGGTATTATCGGACATTGTATTAAGTCATATATAACAGTGTGTTAGGTATTATAGGACATTGTATTAAGTCATATATAACATTGTGTTAGGTATTATAGGACATTGTATTAAGTCATGTATGACACAGTGTTCATGTTTTAGGACAGTGAAGGAGAAAGTATGCTGTAAGAAACTGAAGCTGACATAAACCACTGTTTCTGAAGAGTCTCCTATATGACCTGATGTCCCATGAAACATTTCTCCTTTCTCAAGCCACACAGTTCTCTCCCATCCTTCAAACACACACGCACACACAGCCCGACCCCTCCGCCCTCACTCACCCGCGCGTATCGGGACGAGTACGGGTCCTCGAAGAGCGCCCACATCTTCTTCTGCCAGCGGCTCCAGCGCCCGCTCCTGCTGTCCGCCGCGTCGCCGTGCGCGAGCCTGCGCGTCATCTCTGCCCCTTCGTCGCCGTCCGCCGCCTCGTGCGCTCCCTCAACGCCCTCCGCCTCGATCTCGTGCGCGATGTCCGGCGCCGCGCCGCCAAAACTCACGAGTGCCTCTTCGGCCTCGCGGTGCTGCCGGTACGTCATCCAGCAGCACGGCTCCACGTCCGTCTCGTCGATGCCCCAGAAGGCGAGCTCCTCCTCGTACAACGGGCCGCACACGTCCGCCGGGCAGTGCAGCTTACCCGTGCGGTAGTAGTTGAGGATGTGCGAGAAGACGCCCGGGTGCCGGTCGAAGAAGAAGTCGTGGCCAGCGCCGTCCGCCTGCTCGGCGAGACGCGCGAGCCGCGTGCCGGGCAGCGTGCGCAGCGTGCTGCGGTACGTCTCGTGCCTCACGCCGCCGACGTTCAGCACAACGCGCTCCTCGTCGTCGCCCTGGCCCATGGCGGGTTCCTCCCTCCCTCCGTCCGCCACCCCCCACCCCCCCACCCCTTTAGCCCCTAGCAGCCGCAGGGCATCAGCACGGGGGGCGAGAGGCTACGGGCAGCATCCCGTGCTCGTGCAACACATGCATGCATAAGTGGGGTTCGGTCGCACGAGATGATCAGACAATCCGTGATAATAAAAAGACGCGCTCTTCTCTTCTGCTGCTCGGAGGCGGTGCACGCTGGCGCGAGCGGAGCGGCGCCTTTGTGTGCTTCAGCGCGCCATTTCTGAAAGCGCGACCCTCGCTCTCTCCCCTCGAAGCAGCACCAGACACAACAGAGCCAGCGGAACCGAGCCGATCCCGAACGCGCACGTGTGCGGGTCAGAGCCGGGTGTCATTGGGCGCAAGGTGACCGCGCGCGGAGAGCCCTCATCGCTCCGGTAACCTTACTGCGTTACGGCGAGGGGAGCCACCCCGCCGCGCTGCTTTCTCGCGCCGCTGATTCGGGCTGCGTCCTCTGCTCGGCGCGCTCAGTCGCCTCGACGCCGCTGAAGCTTCCTATGCGGGGACGGGGGCTGCATCCGAGGCAGGTCGGCTGCGGCGGTCTCTTGGAGGAGCGCAGAGACGGACGAGGCGCGCGCGCGGCGCGGGGAGGTTCCTTCAATCACGGGGTGCAGCGCGGACTCGCGACAAACGTGCTCCTCCGCATGCAAACGCACTCGCACACATGTGTAGCGCGCTGGAGCCGCGAGCGCACATCCTGAATGATTTAACCACAGGTAGCCTGTAGGTGCTGTGCTCACGCGCAGCTTGACCTCCCTCCCCTCTGCGTGTGAGTATGTGTGTGAGTGCGCGCGCGCGTGCGTGTGTGTGTGTGTGTGAGAGAGAGAGAAAGAGAGAGAGAGAGAGAAAGAGAGAGAGAGAGAGAGAGAGAGATATGGGGTGGAGGGTGTTTTGGCAGCATCGTCGAGCGCTTTTAAAGGCACCACATGTGAGATGGAAAACAAACCCAGGGTTGATGGTTTGTAATGGTTTGAAATGAGCTAACCTGATATTAGAGATGTTCTGATACGAGAATTTCGGAGCCGAGGTCGATATACGATACTTTTCATGTAAATATTTGCTGGTGCCGATACATAAACATCTACACGTACGTCTACAAACACGCACAGATTTATTTGTCTAAGGTTACAAATGCACTACAAAGAGTAGCTCAACGCCAACCTAACAGCCTGGGCATTCTGCTCCACCATCATCAAATATCTGACGATACTGATGTGATTCCGATAACGATACTGATGTGATCCCTACCCAACGCATGCATCTGCTATTAAAAATGCATGTGATGTAACACAATTTTTATTTGAATGTCAAGAATGCAAATACACACACACACACTAACATGACAATTTCAAACCCTGTCTACAGCAGACGACTGATATCCAAGTCCTAACCCGTAGCACTGCTCTAACACAGTGATTCAGTTCCTCCGATCATTACTAATAATGTTATGACTTGGAGTTTATAGTAGGAAAACCATTAAAACAGTGTCCTCGTTCTCCAGGACTGGAACTGGAGAAACACCTGCCATTTGAAGGATGAACATGAGCTGCCATGAGCACTAAGTGTCGATAGGTGGCAGCAGTGCTCGACAATCTGCCTCCTCAATCTGTGTGTGTTTTTCTCTGCTTCATTTGCAGACGTCTTTGTTGCCTTTAATCGATTGCATTCTTTGGCGTGAGGAAAACATGCACAGTCTTTTAAAGCCAGAGTACATGAGGGTTCTTTTAGTTTATATTTGAAAACATAAATGGGATTTAGTCAGACGTGCTACCCTGCAGTCCAACAATCAAACCAAATTAGACCAAATCTGACACCTTTGTTGCACTCCAGAGGTTTTCTCTCCTTTATAGTGTCCAGCTGGAATGTGGGAATTCAAGGTTAATGTCACTGATCATTTCAAATCAGTGAGTGATTTGATTAAAAAAAAAATTTACTGGCCCAGTTTCTTTACAGTGGTGATGACCTTGTATTTACTATTTAACAAGATTGTTACCAACTATTACCATCACTAAACAATTCTCTACAATAGTGCAATTCACATCAAACCACTCAGATTAATTTGTTTATTTTGTCTAAATAACACAATTATGCAGAAAACAGTGCAGTTTCTTCTTTAACTATATTGTAGCTGCCCAATACGGGCTGCTGCTGACCTCTAGAAGTCTTTAAGACATGGCCATGCTGACAGCCACACCAGGAGGATCATGGGAGGTATGCACCATCCAGACAATGGTTAAATGTCATTGTCTGTGAGCTACAATGGTGTGTGTATGTATGCCATGTGTTCAGGAAACGGTTTTTACCAGTAGCATAAAGCTTTGGTTAGTGGTGACTTCCCCTGTGGGTTTAGTTCTTTGTATATATCGTTATGCTTAGAACATAATAATAAAGAAGTTCTTCAGGTAGAACCTCACCTGTGCTTTACAGCAGTGATCCTATAATGTTCCGCAGTAAAACTGATAAAGATTTCAGCGTGGGAGCATCATGGTGAGCAGCAGAGCGATTGATGAGCCAGGGAGAGAGGCAGATACATAGGAGGCCGTGGGTCGAGAGCAGTGTGAGCCAGCAGACTTCTTGGGGGACTCGCCATCGCTGGTTGGCGGATATCACTACTGCGACCAGTTGCGCTCGCACATACCAAGAGGGACACATCAAACAGCTGGAAGGTGATGATCAAAAGGTGGCCAGGTGGAGCGCCATTGTTGCCATCAGTTCCCAGCTGTGCGTGATTTGATGTGCTGCGCTGTGGGAAGTTCAGCCACATGCAGCAGGACCTGGATTAAGCTGCTAGGTTGCCAGGGATCAACTGAGCCTTGAAAGGGGAGCTGTGTAGTATGGCACTACTGTCTGGAGCTGGTCTCTGGAAGATTCTGAGCCATGTTGATTATTCAAACCTTCGGAAATTAAATGGCAAGTTTTAACTCTCACTCCTTTACTGGTACATACACACAATCAAGAGTTTAAACTCTCTCGTTAGTGAAGTAACTTTACTCAAAACTAATCAAACGTCAACATCTGTGGACACTTATTTTCACATTAACCACTGTAACATCCAACTACTTAATTATTCATTTTAGTCATTAAAAGATCCAGGCTCTCTTATATATACACACTTACTGAGAACACTTAATTAGGAACACCTCCTTTTTGCACTCATTGTCTATTTGATCAGCTCCACTTACCATAAAGGACCACTTTGTAGTTCTACAATCACTGACTGTAGTCCACCTTTGTATACTTTATTAGTCCCTGTTCTTCGATAGTCATGACCCCACAGAGACCACCACAGAGCAGATATTATGAGGGTGGTGGATCATTCCCAGCACTGCAGTGACACTGACATGGTGGTGGTGTGGTAATGTGTGTAGTGCTGGTACGAGTGGATCAGACAGCAGCGCTGCTGGAGTTTTTGCACACCTCAGTGTCACTGCTGGACTGACAATAGTCCATCAAACAAGCATATCCAGCCAGCAGCATCCTGTGACCACTGATGAAGGACTAGAGGCTGACCAACACAAACTGTGCTGCAGCAGATGAGCTACTTTTTCTGACTGTATATTAATGAGGTGGACCAACATAGAAGAAGGGTCTACTACAGCGGACAGTGAGTGAACACAGTGTGTAAAAACTCCAGTAGCACTGCTGTGTTTGATCCAGTCATACCAACACACGCTAACACCCACCTCCGTGTCAGTGTCACTGCAGTGCTGAGAATGATCCACCTCCCTAATAGTACCTGCTCTGTGGTGCACAGAAACAGATGGACTACAGTCTGTACCTGCAGAACTACAAGGAGCTCCTAAACGATACGTGGAGCTGATTAAATGGACAAATAGTGTAAAAGCAAATAAGTGTTTGAAATAAAGTGCTCAGGAAATGTAATGGTAGTCTTTATTGTGTTGTTTTATATTTATTTATTGTTTTATTGTTTATGCCTCTTATGCCTCTTGATGTTGTTTATTGATGTTGTTTATTGATGTTGTTTATTGATGTTGTTTATTGATGTTTCTGAAACTCACATTCTGCTTCTTATATTTCAAAGCTGATTTGAATCTTCAGTCAGTCTTTTTAAACAGTGCAGACAGAAGCTTTTCTCCTCTCTCAGCTTGTTTCACTCTTCTCCTCCATGCTATCCTTTTGTCTACTTTAACCTTCTTTTTCTGCATATTTTTCCATTCTTTCATTTCTTTATTGCTCACGTTGTTATTCGGACTGTTGGCACACTTGTTTCTGCATCTCCTGCTCCTGCATCGCTCCGTGTTTCAGCAAGGCCATGAAAGGAACTGCTAATAAAATTATATCTTCTCCATCCCTTATCCCTCTCTCAATCAGCTTGCTCATCATCTCTCTTTCATGTTTCAACGCATCCTCCTTCTGTTTCATCATGGCTTTGTAATGGGCAATCACTTCCATTATTCTTTCAAGCTGAGCTCTTCTCTGTCCTCTTGGCTGTCTTCTCCATTTCTGCCTTTTCTGCTCACCACTCTTTCCTGCTGTACCACTTCTTCCTTCTTCCACGAGCAATCTATTGGCTGTTGATTTTTAAGGTCAAGGCAAATGTTCTGCTGGTTTGAAGTCGTCTTCGGTACTTGGTCCTTCCTTTAACTTCTCTGGTTTGTTGTGAGTGTCCAATGTGTACATATATATATTTTTTACACCTCCTTTTACACTGTATAGCCAAAAGTATTCACTCACCCATCCAAATCATAGAATTCAGGTGTTCCAATCACTTCCACGGCCATAGATGTATAAAACCAGGCACCTAGGTATGCAGACTGCTTTTGCAAAGAATGGGTCGCTCTCAGGAGCTCAGTGAATTCCAGCGTGGGACTGTAATAGGGTGCCGCCTGTGCAACAAGTCCAGTCGTGAAATTTCCTCACTACTAAATATTCCACAATCAACTGTCAGTAGTGTTATAACGAAGTGGCAGCAACTGGGAATGATAGCAACTTAGCCACAAAGAGGTAGCCACGTAAAATCGTAAAAGCGGAGGTAGTTGCTGACTGTCCAGAGCCGAGACCAGGCAGCAGACAAACAGGCTAAACCGACCGTCTGCTCGCTGCCTTGAGACGTCACCTAGGTACAACTATATTGAGACTGTTTCACTGCCCCGAATTAAACACAAACTTAGAAAATCTCAATCAGTTTGTTTAAATAACTTAGTTAATATAAGAATATTAGATCCAGTGTCTAGCTGCAGTGTTTCTGAATTAAGGTTTGGTTTATTTAATATAAGATCACTGAACTCTAAGGCTGTCATTGTAAATGATATAATAACCTACCATAAAATTGATGTGTTATGTCTCGTAGAAACATGGATTAAACCTGAGGAATATTTGGCATTAAATGAAGCCACCCCCATAGGCTATAAGTATGTACACAGCCCCAGACTGTCCGGTAAAGGAGGGGGTATATGTGTCATTCATAAAAATTCATTAGACATAAGTCAGAAACACAATCTCACTTTCAATTCTTTTGAAATTCTTCTCATAAACATCACCAATCCGACCACTAATAGAAGTGTACTCACCCTAGTCAGCATTTATAGACCACCAGGACCTTATTCTGAGTTCTTAAAAGAATTCAGTGACTTTGTTGCAGATCTAGCAGTGAGCGCTGAGAAACTAATAATCGCAGGAGATTTTAATATTCACTTTGAAAACTCAGCAGATCCATTAAAAAAGGCTTTCTCATCTATCTTAGACTCTGTAGGTCTCACTCAGAATGTAATAGGGCCTACACACTCCTGTAATCACACACTAGATCTAGTTTTGACTTTAGGTGTTGATATACATAATCTTACTGTTCTTCCACAGACTTCAGTAGTTTCAGATCACTACCTAATTTCATATGAATTGAGTCTTAGTAAAAATGTATGTACATTACCCCGTTATTGCATGAAACGTTCAATAATGCCAAATACATCTCAGAACTTTATTGAAACTCTTCCAGATTTATCAACCATAATTTTTCCATCATCAGACCCAACCGAGCTTGACAGACTAACTGACTGCGTAGAAAATACACTCCGATTTACTTTAGACAACGTTGCACCTATAAAAATTAAAAAGATGCAACAAAAAAAGCTTGCTCCGTGGTACAACAATGAAGTACGCACCTTAAGACAGGCAGTACGGAAATTAGAACGCAAATGGAGAGTGACCAAGCTAGAGGTATTTCACTCTGCTTGGAAGGACAGCCTTAGCAGTTACAGAAAGGCACTTATTAAAACACGCTCAGCATACCTGTCCACACTCATCGAACACAACAAAAACAATCCTAGAGTTTTATTTAGCACCATCGCAAAACTTACCAAAAATCAGGCAGGAACGGAACCTCAGATACCCGCAAACTACAGCAGCAATGATTTCATGGACTTTTTCAATAGCAAAATCGAGAATATTAGACAAAAAGTTCTACCAATACGAGTAACCTATCCTTCATCCGGTTTGGCTCAAACAGCACAAAATGTGATTTTAGAAGAAAGACTAGAAACATTTTCTCCACTACAGCAGACAGAACTAGAAAAACTTATCTCTTCCTCAACTTCTGCTACATGCACACTCGATATGGTTCCAACAAGCCTATTGAAACAAGTATTACCAGCTATTATTAAACCTATCTTAACTATCATCAACTCTTCCCTTAATCTGGGTCATGTACCTAAGTCTTTTAAACTAGCTGTGATAAAACCCTTGATAAAGAAGCCAAATCTTGACCCCAGAGAACTGTCCAGTTATAGACCCATTTCCAATTTACCTTTTATCTCTAAGATTTTAGAAAAGGCTGTAGCTCGACAACTCTGTTCTCATCTACATAAGAACAACATATATGAAAAATTCCAATCTGGTTTTAGGCCACACCACAGCACAGAGACAGCTTTAGTTAAGATAACAAATGATCTTCTTCTTGCCTCTGATCAGGGCCACGTATCTCTACTGGTGTTACTCGATCTAAGTGCAGCTTTTGACACTATAGATCACACTATTCTCTTGCACAGGCTAGAAAATATAGTTGGAATCACAGGAACAGCGTTATCCTGGTTCATATCTTACCTTAGTGATCGCTTTCAGTTTGTAAAGATAAATAATGTATCATCTAACACTACAAAAGTGAAATATGGCGTTCCACAAGGTTCTGTTTTAGGTCCTCTGTTATTTACACTATATATGCTACCATTAGGCTCAGTTATAAATAGACATGGAATTAGTTTCCACTGTTATGCCGATGATACACAACTGTACATATCAGCCAAACCAGATGACAAATCCAGATTAAATAAGATAGAAGATTGTGTAAGAGATATTAGACTTTGGATGCTACAGAACTTCCTTCTTTTAAACCCAGACAAAACGGAAGTTCTCCTCCTCGGCCCAAAGGCTGCTCGGACTAAATGTTCAGATTTAATGTTAAATCTTGCTGACTTCTCTGTAGTTCCTGGTTCAGTAGCCAAAAATCTTGGTGTAACAATAGACTCAGATCTGACATTTAATCAACACATCGGTAATATTACAAGAACAGCGTTTCTTCACCTACGAAACATTTCAAAGTTAAGAAATGCGTTATCTGTGTCTGATGCTGAAAAGTTAGTGCATGCCTTTATAACCTCAAGGCTAGATTATTGCAATGCATTATTGTCAGGATGCTCCAGCAGGAACCTGAATAAACTTCAGTTAGTTCAGAACGCTGCAGCTAGAGTACTAACTAAAACCAGGAAATTCAATCACATCAGTCCAGTTTTATCAGCGCTACACTGGCTTCCTGTTAAATTCCGTATCGACTATAAAATTCTATTACTGACGTATAAAGCCCTGCACGGTCTCACACCAGAGTACCTGCAAGATCTTATTTCCTATTATGAACCGCCACGTTCACTCAGATCACAGGATGCTGGTTTTCTAATAGTTCCTAAAATTCAGAAGACTACAATGGGGGGAAGAGCTTTTTCCTACAAAGCCCCAAAATTGTGGAATAATCTCCCAGTTAATGTTCGGGACTCTGACACAGTCTCAATATTTAAGTCTAGACTGAAAACATACTTGTTTAGTGTAGCTTTTGGTTATTAATCTTCTCTTTTAGATAAAGGCAGGAGATCTGGGGGTTCTTGGACACAGAGGTTTACGGTAAACTGAGATGTTGGTGCTGTTGTTCCACCACTTCACGCGATCACACAGGTTTGTTGATGGTGGAGTGGGGGGACCCCAGTGTCTCAGGGTACTCTCATGTCCATGTTACCTTCTGGTTCTCTCCTTTTAGTTTAGGCTGTTATAGTTAGATCTGCCGGAGTCGCCAGCCACACTCTAAAATTCTGAAAATTCATATTCTCTACAGTCATACTCCCGAGCCCAACTAACTCTCTCTCTTTACTCTTCCTGAGGAAATGACTGTCCTCCCATCTGTTGAAGGCTGTTGAAGGACTGATCATCGGGCCATCACCCCACCATCACCAGCCAGCTCACCTGTCCATTTACTGCTACACCCTCAGTTACATCACTGTGCCATCCAGATGCACCAGCACTGAGATAGGATGGGACTGTTTCAGCTCACGCCCACTTTACATAAAGACTCAGTCATAGACTGCCTCAGCCAGAGACTGCCTCAGTCATACACTGCCTCTATCTGTGCAGCTTCTAAAGCTTTGCTATCCAGATTTCAAACAGAGGCTCCTTTCTTTGGTATTTAGTTCAAACTGTAAATACTGTTTGACCAGAGGAGGATGGGTCTCCCCTTGTGAGTCTGGTTCCTCCCAAGGTTTCTTCCTCCAGTTGAGGGAGTTTTTCCTTGCCACTGTTGCCTCTGGCTTGCTCACTGGGGGATATATGTTATAACTGTTTTCAAAACTCTGTAAAGCTGCTTTGAGACAACATCATTGTAAAAAGCGCTATATAAATAAAATTGACTTGACTTGACTTGACTTAAAATGACAGAGCGGGGTCAGTGGATACATAGTGAGCAGAGGTCACCAACTTTCTGCCAACTTTTCATAGTCCTGACATGAATGACCATGGTCCAGAAGATGTTGCGTTTGAAAGCCAAAGGGAGACGCCTGGCTATATGTAGAACCTGGAAAACAAGAGACTGTGGCACCAGTCGGTGGACATCATGGTGCTTGCTCTGGGAGAGAGGGAGAGAAAAAAGATGTGAGACTAACTTGCTAGTTGTTCAGGTGAAGGTAAGGCGCTGCTTGCTCTAATGCTACTGCTCAACCTGATAGAACACCTTTGGAAGGAATTGGAAGGGGGACTATGAGCCTTCTCATCCAACATGAATGTCTGGCCTCACAAATGCGGTTCTGGAACAACAGTCGAACATTCCCATAAACACAATCCTAAACCCAGAAGCCCTCCCAGAACAGTAGAAGCTGTTATAGCTGCAAAGAGTGGGCCGACATCATATTAAAGCCTATGGATTAAGAATGGGATGTCACTCAAGTTCATATGTTTATATGTGAAGTCAGACGAGCCAATACTTTTGACAATATAGAGTATCTACACTCATTGTCCTATTTATGTGATATACCCTATAGAAGTACTTTATAGATACAGTGACTGACTGCAGTCCATCTGTGTTTCCGTATACTTTGTTAACCCCATATACCCTGTCTTTAGGGACATGCACAGATATTTTGAGGAGGCATTTACTACTGCTTTCATTGGCTACCTGTGCTAAAATTATTCATCCAGAAGCAGCTCATCATCACTGAAGAGGTTGGAAAGCTGTTGGGTGTTTTTTAATACCAAGAACACAAAGAACCTACTTGTGTTCTTTGGAAGAACATTCTTGAAATCTTGCACTAGCCACCTCACAAGGTCACACGCACAGAGAACGCACACGCAGTAGTTTAGGATGTGCTGCGTACTTGCTATTGTGCTATAGCTGCTCCACCGGCTGACTTCACCAGAGTTAAAAGACCATTTGGTAGCTGATGAATGTAGATTTAATAAAGTATTATAAGATTTAATACTTCAGTTTTAATTTCTAGTTTTATTTCCAAACTAGATGTTAGTGCACTGTTATTTCTGTTCGTTCTTGTTGTTAAGTCACCAACCAATGCACCTTGGTTTGACTTTATGTACTGTGAATTTGAACTCTATTTTTAAAATGTTTAATTTGGATTTAAACACATTTTCGAAGTGAATTGAAAAAATAATATTTTAGTGTATTATTATTTGATTGGCTAAGTACTATAGAAAACTCATTTTTCTCATTTTATTAAAGACAAAGACATTTTCTGCATTTTGTTATCTATGAAAATAGTGAATTAAAAACTTCATACAGAATGGCTGACAATAAATATATGGAGGAAAGATGGTTAAAAAAAAACCTAGAAACCCTTATTAGTCTGTTTTCTCTCTCTCTCTCTCTCTCTCTCTCTCTTACCTGTGTTTTATTTAAAAGATGTAAATTATATATGCTCTGATTTTAACTTTGAACTTAGTGTTATGCCTTATGTCTCTATTGTTTAATTACTACATCAATAAGTACTAATTAAACGAGCTGCTTCACCAGGCTGTCTGATCCGACTCGACACAGTGACTCCAGCTCCTCAGGGCCCTACAGCGCCTCCTCAGGTAGTACGAGTCAGGACAGGCTGGCTATCTAATTAGCATGCTAACTTCAGTAGATATCTCTAAATATACGTTTCTTACATCGCGTCAAAACTGTTATTTCTTCATATTCTGTTGATAAATCTAGTTATTTTTGTAATGTTAAAAACCAAACAACTTACAAACTCCTGGAACTCCTTTATTTATGACCAAAATACTGCTGCTTAAAACTACTAAAGTAATGATTTAAAGTGCTTTAATCAGGTGGTGTGACTGATTCTGGAGGGAACACGTGCTCAGGTGAGCTTAGAGAAGACCAGAAGTCGTCAGAAGTGTGTAATTTTACTGACATGAACGTTAACGCTCACTTTTAACTAGTCGAGTCAGCTGTTCTCTTCACAGCAGCGCTGTCGTTGGTCTGTACAGTAACTGGCTTACTGCCATTACTGAGCAGTAGTGATCCGCTCCTAGCTGTTCCTGACAAGAGCGACAGAGACGGATTAACTAGCGTTTTAGCCAAGTTGATGACTGACAGTCTGTTACAGGTGAACGGAGGGTCACAGGTGTGCGTTACTCGGACCGAGTCCGTGACTAGAACCTGTGCTCTGCCTGTCATACACCAAGTGTGAGCACCTGCGAGCGAGCGGTTGTTTTTCCACCATCACTGTGTTCGGTTGAGGAGGCAGTAAGCGGCAGGGCTTCCCTCTCAGCACACCGAGTAACCGGGGCTGTCTGAAGACCAGTGAAACCATTGGACTTGTCTACAACGCCTCACGACCCAACAGCCAATAGCAGGCGCGGAAACCGACACCTCCTACCGGCCCTGATTATGGCTGCTTCAGGAGATGTGTGAGATCTCCATCCAACTTTCACTGGCTTCTCTTTAACCAGCATACCTCAACGTATATAAACATGTCTGCGGGCGTTTTACTGAAGAATGTACATAAACTTAGTAGATGTCCTCTGGGGATCTCCAGACCGCTGTTCTATCACACGGAAAGAGGAGTTTACGGTTACAAACCGCGGCGAGAAGCTCCGGAGGGGAACGCAGAGTTAGAGCATTTCGCCTCACTTAATCAAGGTCAGTGAGTTAACTAGCGGGTGGACAGGCCAGTCATCGTGGTGTCTTGTAGATCTCATAAATGCACGAGCCCGGGTCGCTAAATCGGCGATTGCGGCAAAGCGTGCTCACGTTTCAGGTTTGTCTGGTTATGTAAATGAAGAGTGTAGTACACATGAGCTCGAGGCTGTATTCTCTGCTGGTGTGATTTCTACTGGACCCTTAAAGTAGTGTCTATAATGTCTTGCTGTACTTTGTGGACAGATCATGGACTGGCGCGACTGGTGGAGGCCTATCGGACACATGGGCACAAGGCTGCTAAAATTAACCCTTTACTCCCCCACTCGCCTGTCACTGAGAAGATACCTGAAATCTCCTTGCTGAATGGCACCATCAAAGGAGTCCTGAACACAGCGGGTATGGATATTTCAGCCCTTATTTCATGACTGTTTATCATTTAAATTCAGTTTTGTCAGCTCCTGTGCAGTA
The DNA here is from genome assembly GCA_021613375.1 of Megaleporinus macrocephalus. NCBI lineage: Eukaryota > Metazoa > Chordata > Actinopteri > Characiformes > Anostomidae > Megaleporinus > Megaleporinus macrocephalus. Next base: position 39,541,605 of record CM038702.1, on the reverse strand, counting down.
AAGGTCTCCTAGAGACCCTATACTATGAAAATGTTGCCCCTTTCCTCATTTAACAAACCTGATCCATTTCATCTGATCACAAAGTTCCTCGTCTGTTAGCTCAGGTGTGCTAAAATTGGGAAACACAATAATGTGCAGAGCTTGGGGCCTCCAGAACTGACATTGGAACCTTGGGTCTACACCAACATTTGTTTGATCGTGTTGTTTAAAGATAAAGAACTTGACAGCGTTTATTTAGAATAATACTCCACAGAGATACCTGGTGTTACTATTGCTTCTGGTTTATGACTCTTCTTTTAGGTTTGAAGCACTTTGGGAAGGCAAAGGCCAGCGTTGAGGAGGTAGTGGAGTACTTGGAGAGCACTTACTGTGGAAGGATCTCAGTGGAGACCAGCCAGCTGCAGAGTCTGGAAGAGCAAATGTGGTTCACAGCCCGCTTTGAGGAGCTCAAGAAAGAGACTTTCTCTGACGAGGAGAGGAAGCAGCTGGCAAAGCTCATGCTTGAATCACAGGTGGGAGCTGAGCATACGTTCTTGTTTCGGAGTGACAGTTTTGTTAATCAAGTTAATTTAGCATGCTTTGGGATTTGACGTGTTGCAGTAGTGCAGTTGCTCTATTATCATATCATTTTACAGAATCGTTTCTGTTCAGAGTAACTGAACACAAGATTTTTTCACAGGTTTGTTTTTATTTTGTAGCAGTCGAGTTGTTGGATTTGGTAAATGAGGTGTTGTCATAAGCCGTAACTCACAGTGGCTTAAATCTCTGCTTGTGGTGTTTTTTTATGTCCCGTTTGTTCCTCTTTTAACATTACAGGAGTTCGACCACTTTCTAGCCACTAAGTTTGCCACAGTGAAACGCTATGGAGGAGAGGGAGCAGAGAGTATGATGGGATTTTTCTTTGAGTTGTTTCGTTCTGCAGCCAGAGGTGGAGTGACAGATGTGGTTATGGGAATGCCTCATCGGGGGAGACTCAACTTGCTGACTGGACTTTTGCGCTTCCCGCCTGAGGTGAGTAAAACAGCAAAGTTATATTTTCTTCAGGATTGCTGTTCACCATGTAACGCACTATGTAGGATTTAAAACCCCATTCCATGTAGCCTGCTGTCAAAAATGACAAGAATTGTGTTCTCTCTACAGCTGTTTATTAAACAGTAGTACATGCTATTTTGAAACCATATCAATATCAGTGATTTAAGATTTACTTTTTTCCTAAAGGTAGCAAAGTATTTAGGAAATGCTGGTCCACAGTGTCTGCTTTATTTCTGCACTTATTATTATTATTATTATTATTATTATTATTATTATTATTATTATTCTTTTGGTAAACAATGGAAATGTAAGATATTGGCATTAGCTTAAATTTTTCCATTCCACTAATGAGATATATATCATCATTTTAAAGCAGTGGCCTATAGCAGATTATTGATCCTCTAGAAACTTTTCTCACGCATTAAAGTTTCATTTCAATCGAAAGCAGACGCTCAGCCTTCATAGTTTGATGTAGTTCGTAATACAGAAGTAGGGAAAAATATAAAAAACTGAGGCTTCTTCTGAAAAGGTTACACTTTTGTAGTGCAGTGTGTGAAGTTTCAAAAGTGACATTGTAATTTTATTGCTTCTATGTGGTCTGTTTTTGGAGGGAATACTGTGAAGAAGGGTGTGTGACTCACAAATGGAATAAAATTTAAAAACAGCAAAAGTCTGAAATTTGCAAAAATGGGATGTGAATCAGATTCTTTTCCGAAGCAGCTTCTCCTGTGTGATGTCTATGTTTGGATTCAAAACCACTAGCGTGAAGGAGACCTGTCCAAGGAAATCAATCAAGTGATTTTGAATTGGTCGTAGCAAAATCGAACATTTTGGAATACATTCAGAAAAGAAAATCAGTGAAGTACTGAACAGTCAGCAGTGATGAAGTTGGCAGGGAGAAGCAGCCGTTGAGAATAAAAAGGCTGTACTTTGGCTTTGAACAGAACAGCTTGGCGCTGAGTTCTGCTGCTGGAAAGATATAATGCCTAGGCCTCCCCTTAGCTCTCTCATATGATATTATTATTATTATTTTTTGCAACTTTCTCTCTATCACCCTGCAGAGAAGATTAGAAAAGTTCATTTCTGGTATGTGCCTGACCCTTTTTTAGCAGTGAACTTCATGAGGAATGACCAGCAGACTTACTGGGTAATTGAGTAACATTTAAGATGGTTTTGTAGAGAAAATGGAGAAGAATGTAACTTCTGAATGTGCTTCTGCTTCGAACATTAGTGTCTTATTTGGCTTCTCCTCTGTTTTTTTCAAGTTGATGTTCCGGAAAATGAGGGGCCTGAGCGAGTTTCCAGAGAATTCGCCCTCCATTGGGGATGTGCTATCCCACCTGACCTCCTCTGTGGATCTGGAAGTGGGTGCTGGACACCCTCTTCACGTCACCATGTTGCCCAACCCCTCCCACCTGGAGGCCATCAACCCTGTGACGCAGGGGAAGACCCGTGGCCGACAGCAGGTCAAACAGGAAGGCGACTACTCTAATGACAGCCAAGCTCAGCCTGGAGACAAAGTCATCTGTCTGCAGGTACTGATGTTGAGATGTTGGTGTGTCCTATATATCAGAACTGCACTGTGATGACCAAACTGTGTGCAAACTCTTATGGACTATCAGTCCTACACCAGTAAGCTGTTCTCAATAGTTTTATAATAAATGACATAAAAGCAGAACAGCACTGGTCTGAGATGTACCAGGTGATTATCTAATAATTGTGACAGGTTGTGTTACATGAGACTTCTTGGAGACACAGTAACTTGGTCCTCAGTGAAAGAATATGTTTTGAAGGGAACGGCAATAACTTTTTTTTTAGAATGCTCTTCATACTGAATTCTGTTCATTCTCTTAATTCTTCAGGTTCATGGTGACGCCTCATTCTCAGGCCAAGGAATTGTACCAGAGACCTTCACCATATCAAACCTCCCTCACTTCAGAGTTGGTGGAAGCATCCATCTCATTGTGAACAATCAAGTGGGCTACACCACTCCATCTGAGAGGGGGCGCTCATCCTTGTACTGTAGTGATATTGGTATGCTTTAGATTTTTTTATATAGAAAAATGAATGTGTAACCAACTAGAAATTGTGCAATAATTTATTTTTATTTATTTATTTTAAGTCATAAAAGCCTTAAATTTGTTTGCTATGTTACTATTTGCTACTGTTTTAAACAAAAAAAAAAAGATACAGCTAAATGTAAATCTAATTAAGATGATATAGTGAATATGGTACTCAAGGTGGAACTTGTTTTTATTTTTTTAATTTTTGCATAATTCAGTAGTAAATTAAGTTGTAAACATCGTTCGCAAAAAAATTAATGTAAAATGCTCCATTCTAGAGAAATCTACAGACTCTGGTTTCTTACCATTGGTGGGAACCAGGGTTTGCGACGTCTACAACAAATATAGCCATTTATTTTACATTCATTTAACTATATTTATATATTTAGTTTTCTATCAGAACTAATTTGTCATATTGGGCCATGCTTGTCTCTCACACAGTGAATGAAAACATACATTTTAGCCATAACCGTTTTATTATAAACTGATGTCAGACACTCAAAAATCAGTTTGTAGCTAGTTTATGTTGTAACTTCTGTGAGGCAGTATTAAGATGCAGTTAAGATTATCAGACACGTGTTTTCATATGACAACCACTGTGGCCAGTTCTGATTCAGTAAGGACCATTTCACATCAAACCACTCTGAATATGTTTCATAACTTAATAATGTAGCAGTGCTGGAATTGATTATAAGGCAGTGAGATTTATTTCAGTGATATGATAGAACTGATCGGTAAGAGGCTTGCCGTGTGCTGCAGGGAAGATGGTGGGTTGTGCCGTGATCCATGTGAACGGAGATGATGCTGAAGAGGTACTCCGGGCCACGCGGCTGGCTGTAGAGTACCAGAGACGTTTCAGGAAGGACGTTATAGTGGACCTGCTGTGTTACCGCCAGTGGGGTCACAATGAGCTGGATGAGCCCTTCTTCACCAACCCAGCCATGTACAAGATCATCCGGTGAGTTAACCGGTTCTTATATATAATAATTTTTTTAATGCATAGTTTTGCATTCTTCGGTAATAAGTGAATTTATAAAAACGTGTCCTACACACTTTAAGATGTTCTGAACCTAATACAGTATAATAGTGTGCTGATCATTATCTTTTCATTCACATCCTCCAGCTCAAGGAAGAGCATCCCTGATTTGTATGCTGACCAGCTGATTGCGGAAGGGCTGATGAAGGAGGAGGAGTGTGGTCAGATTAAGACAGCTTACTATTCCATGCTTAATGACCGCCTTGCCAACATGACTTTCTTTAGCCCTCCACCCACCAACCTCCAGGGCCGCTGGGGGGGTCTTGTGGAGCCTCAGAACAGGATTTCATCCTGGGACACAGGTGTGACTGTACCCCTCCTTCAGTTTGTGGGGGCCAAGTCAGTGGACATACCTGAGGAGATCCAGATGCATAGTCACCTGAGGAAGACACATGTACAGGTTGTGAATACAAACTTGCCCTTAGAGTAATTTAGGTCCAGCCTTGCCAAACTTAGTACAGCCATCAAGATGTAACTGAGAGGCTAGTGCTTGCTTAATAGCGATCTGTATGATGTTTGCTGAAATCGTAGAACAGCTGAACGCTATCTTGTATATCCGACAACTTAAGTTTTTAAAAACTCCCTGAATCTTTTGATAATGTTCTGCAGTACAGAGGAAGAAATACCTAAATACTTGCAGTTGCTCATTGGGGAACACCGGGCCTCACTGAACACTGCTTTCATGCCCAAGCATAACTGTATCACCTGTTTAAAATATTTAGATTCTTTTTTTTTTTTGGTAATGCGTTGTATCAGTTTTCCAGCTTTGTTTAAAAAAAGAAAACTGCTCTGTTCTCTGGGCAAAATTGTGCTAAGCAATCTGTCTGTTATGTGCTTGTATAGAAACATCTGCTTTGTATTTGCAATGGAAAACATAGTTGGTTACATTATATCTAATCAGTCCTGTTGTCACACTGAGTAAACTTGTACTACAAGACATGCTACAGCAGGTTGGTTAACCAAGTACAGGATTGGTGGCAAAAAGAAAAAAAAAAACAATCGTAAAACCCGTCATGCGAGTTACAGCTCCCTGCTAGGACCGCGTGTACAGCAGGGCTTAATAAATGTTGACTGAGCGTATGTGGTTGGGCCATAAGGGATCTGGGTTTCCCCCTGCCTAGTTAGAGCAAAGCCAGTTATCCCATCATGGATTTCTAGTGACTGATAGAAGAGTTCATGTTTGCAGTTCAGTGGTGTCACTGGTGCTGGCAACGTTTAACTGATTGTAATTTTCTGTTGAATTTTGCAGTCCAGGCTGCAGAAACTTGAAGAGGGAACCAAGCTGGACTGGTCCACTGCAGAAGCCCTGGCTTTTGGCACACTTCTTTGCCAGGGTAAGCAGTCTCTTCCAAGCACAGGATTGGCCAATGATTTACATGGGAGATGGATTCAGCATGTACTTTATGCCGTTCTGTAAAAGTTTTACTGCTTGTTTATTCGACGCAGGCTATGACATCCGAATCAGTGGCCAGGATGTGGGCCGTGGTACATTTAGCCAGCGTCATGCCATGGTTGTGTGCCAGGAGACCAGCGAGATATACATCCCTCTCAATAACATTGACCCTCAACAGAAAGGATACCTGGAGGTCAGCTTAGCAGTCAGACACATGAACCCAGTCACGTTACAGGCCGACCCTGATTTAAATCGTATACAGTACTGTGAAAAAGTCAGAGACCACTTTGTCATTTATTTAAATTTATTTAATTTCCAGTAAATGTTTTGGGATTTTCAGTAGAAAATCTGACAGCAGCCCCAACAAGTAAATATAATCTCATATGTTTCAACTATTTGCTGTTGATTTTGGGAGACTTGCTTTCAGTTTTTTAATGAACAATCTGCAGGCATATTTATCTACATAGTTTAGTCTTAGAAGTCTTAGATTTTCTCCCTTTCACAATCCAATAACATATTTAGACTCGTCAGTCTATAAACCTTACTCCATGTTTTCTTTGCCCATTTCATGGTGGCTTTCAAACCTATGATGTCCAATGGTCTTTTCACGGTGGAAGAATTGGCAGAAACACCTGTAGATTATTATTCAATTCTAAATGTTAAAATATCAAAGATGAAAGCTGTAGTTTATCTGATGTTGACACTTCAAGTAGTTACAAATGGTGGTGTCTCTTTGAATGAAAACATAATGTCTGTGACTCATTTGGGAACAGCTGGGAGGACACAGCTGTAAAAGGTTGGCTTTAAGATGAAAGGATGGCAGTAAGGTGCACTAAAGCAATAAAAATGTCAAAATAAATCAAATTTTATATTTTTATTTTTTGGCTGCATATAATTTATGGCTGCTTTGACCACAAATAATTAAAAGAAGGTGGTTTATGACTTTTGCTGTACTGTAGTACCCGTTCAGTACTCTGTCAGAGGATATACTGTTGTGAACACTAAACATACTGTGTGTTTATGTTGTATATGTTTTTATTTTAGGTGTGTAATAGCGCGTTGTCTGAAGAGGCAGTGTTGGGTTTTGAGTATGGGATGAGTATTGCACAGCCAAAACTCTTGCCCGTATGGGAGGCTCAGTTTGGAGATTTCTTTAACGGAGCTCAAATCATCTTCGACACCTTCATCTCTGGAGGTACAGCAGAAGTTGGACGTTAACATCCCTGTTGAGTCCATTCACTTGAGTAATTACTGCTTATGTGAAGCCCACATTTTCACACCAAGTAAGAAAGCGTTCAACAGTAGACATCCTCGTTTTCTAGGTGAGGCTAAGTGGCTGCTGCAGAGTGGCATGGTGATTCTGCTGCCACACGGCTATGATGGAGCTGGACCCGAACATTCGTCCTGTCGAATTGAGCGTTTCTTGCAGGTGAACTCTTTGCACGCTGTTCTTTAAATTAAAGCATGTCACTGGTCGTTAATCAGGCTTAGAAATAGACAGATTGTGCTATTGAGCTCGTTCTCCTCTGGCAGCTGTGTGACAGTAAAGAAGAAGGAGTTGACAGTGATACTGTGAATATGGGGGTGGTGAATCCTACGACGCCTGCTCAGTACTTCCATCTCCTGAGGAGACAGATGATCCGAAACTTTCGCAAGCCACTCATTGTAGCTTCTCCCAAAACACTGCTGCGATTTTCAGTGAGTTTCCTGTAATATTTCCTGTATTGTGAGCGATGGCTGTCATTATTGGCTTAACTGTATGGCTTACTGTGTTTTCCCTTCTCCTACACTAGGGGGCAGTGTCGGGCCTAGAAGAGATGGGCCCTGGCACTTCCTTCAAGCCAGTGATGGGTGATTCCTCTGTAAATCCTGAAAAGTAAGCAATGTGGTGATGATGATGATGAAATGCATTACTCCACTGAACAAGATTATCATTCAGTAATCATTTCTCTCTCATCTGTGGTTCTAGTGTGCAGCGGGTACTCCTTTGCTCAGGCAAGCACTACTACGCGCTGCTGAAACAGAGAGAGACGTTGCCTGAAGCGTCTAAGAACACAGCACTGATCAGAGTTGAGGAGCTGTGCCCTTTCCCCACAGATGCCCTGCAACAGGAGCTCCGCAAATATAGCAAAGCCAAAGGTGAGGCTCGCAAAGGCTCTGCATCCTTCTAGCACACAGTTTCTCATCTTTGGTCTCAGTTAATGTAATGTAAGAAGATAATTCACAAATTTGAAGAATGCTGCTCCCTTTACTTTTTTTCTGGTTTGACCTTTTTACCTCATTCCACCTGCTAATGCGATACTAAGTCTCTCATGTAAATTCTCTGTAAAATACATTTTTACAATGTTTTATATACTTTTTGTTAACATTAGTTTTTTTCTAATAAAAATATCTGTCTTTTGGTCTATATGTCTATTTGCTCTCCTCACTCTTAACATTTAGAGTTCATCTGGAGCCAAGAAGAGCCACAGAACATGGGGTGTTGGTCATTTGTGTCACCTAGATTTGAAAAACAGCTTGGCTGCAAGGTGAGAACCTTTTCTGACCTTTATTTATTCTACTTGTGACCTTGCAAAAAGTTGTTTTATTGTATTATGTCAGAATTGTGGTTTACAGCTGTACTAAGAGGTCCTCACTAACTCGTTACACCCTTTCTCCTCCTAGTTGCGAGTGGTCAGTAGGCCTGCTTTACCTGCGCCAGCTGTGGGCATCGGAACCCTCCACAATCAACAGCATGAAGCCATCCTCACAGCCTCCTTCTCCTGAGACCCTAACACTACACTATATCAAGCACTTACCCAACTGTGCTTACTGTGTTACTTACTGTGCACAGTACCTGATGGAGTACAGCTTCATACAGAACAATTCTCCCAACCAGCCTCAGTGACACATTGTTAATGTGCTACATGTTTACATATAGTCCAGCACTCGGGGCCTTTTCACACTACCTGATTTGCAGTCATGTTTGAGTTGATGTAATAAGTTATAATCATATTCAGGTGATATTCAGCACTACAGTGGAATGTGAAACTGAACTGTGTTCTGCTCTGTACCAGTGTCATTCTACAGCACTTAATTTACATGTCACGCAGTGTGAAAAGGTCTTAAGGGCGGCTGTTCAGTTGAGAAATAAGGAATGCAGGATGTACCATTTAGCATTACATTGAGACAACAAATCAGACACACCAGGCATACTAGCAGGTGCTGAGTATGCATGTATTTCTCTATAGTCTAGATTACAATATTGAATGGGTTTTTATGTCAGAGTATTGAATAGTTTTTTATCTAATTATCCTAGAGCTCTCATAGAGGGAGGAACAAAATAATTTATAAAAAACAAAAGGGTTGTGACCTTTAGTGGAAACAGATGTGTTGTTTTGCTGTAGTTGGGATGGTCAGGAGAAACGGTTCTGTAATATTTTGGAGCAGCACAAGCTGTAAGCGATCAATTGCATCCAAAACAAAAGGCCTTTCTTGCTGATTGTCAACAGCTGGTGTTCAAATGTGTTTATCACTTCTGATCTGTGTGAAGGGTTTAAAGTTTAGAAATGGTTGAAATATGAATTTGTATTGTAGGTCAAAGAGAACTATCCAGGTACCATTTTTAATCCCACAGGAAAGTGTTTGCTGAAAAAAAGGGCTAAATTGATCTTTACTGAATGTTGGCTTTCACCGCTATGATGTTTTCTTTCTCTGTGAAAAGTGCACTCTTTCCATGCCCCTGATTCAGCAACGAAATGGTCGGCATTGATTCAGCACCGTGGCTCCTTAACTACCAAGCTTCTATTTTTGTGAAGTGTTTTGTCAACAGCGTAAATCCATTTGTTCCCGAATAGTAAATTTCTGTGGACACAGCTGGATGTTTTACTTGAATTTTGCTTGGAATAGTGAGTCTGTAGCTCTGTCAGATCTGCTGTGGTATTTCTAAATCTTGAATTATACTGCATAGAGTGAGTGTCTTCTGAAAATACTTAATCCAGGACCAGCTTTATGATGTCTGGGAACAAGCTCTTTGTCATTAAGGCTGTTTAATTCAGCCAACTGCTCTTTAGACCCGTCTTGCTTTAGCGTTCTCTCGATAGTCATTTCAGGATCAGTGTACTGCCTTGTCTCAAAGAAAGGCTCATCTGGGAAAATAAACACGGTTTTATTCAACCAAAGGTCTTGATCTGCATTTGTAATATCTGCGTACACGGTGGGTCAGGGCAATCCTGCTGTTCCCCTGTGTTCACTGGGACCTGTGTTCCTTATTTGTAATTAAAAAAAAACTACAGGCCTCATGGGGCCCCAGCAATGAACCTTAAAACCCATTTACACAGATCTCCCAGACACTTGAACGTTCAGAGTTGAAATTGGTTCTTGGGGAAGAGCAGAAGCTACACACTCCAGAACAGTCCTGCAGTTTAATAACGTTTCTCTTGGGATCTTCTCAAGAAGACACTGGTTCCCTCGTTGTTATTGTTCTAGGAAAGAGCTTGGTTTACCCATGTTGGCTCAGTCAAGTTCCACTGTGGGAGGGGGGAGAAAAGACTGACATAATTCTGAAACACACACTTAAATATAGTCATTATTCACAAAGTTTATGTGTGATATTGAAGCATATTCGTTCCTTTAGCGATGCCCTGTTGATGGCTGGAAGAACTCCTCGATGATACAGACTTTACTTTCAAGTATATATATTTATTAGATAAATAAAGTACAGCATGATTCTAACATCTTCCGGTGTTTAATGTTCTGATGTCAGAGAGAGGTTCTTGGCCAGAAGTGAAGTCCCTCTAACCTAGGCCTTAGGTCTACTGTTTTTATATACTGGTTGTTCTGGACATTCCAGAAGGGGAAGGCATATTCCTCTCTTATTTGACTGGGGTAAACAGAGTCTAAGATAGAAGACCTTTTCCATAGATTAAGCACGTGCTACTGTTCTAAAGATAACATCTCCTGCCATACTAGATTGTTTTGAACACAGTATGCTGTGCTGTCAAATGGAGATGTTACATATATGTGGCAAATTAATAAACAAGGGAGGAAAATAGCATTTCTTCCTCTAAAACTAATCCAAAATACAATTCAATATCTAGTAAAACGGCTTCCTACAGACTTAGACTAGCTGTGTAGCTTGTCAGTACGCTCATGTTAAGTTATCCAGTTCGCGTATTCCTCTGTAGACCCTACAATGACCCCAAGCATGACTTGGGAGCCCTTTCATAGGTTATTGGAATGTTATCACACTGTGATGTGATGTATCATGTAAAGAGCAGAGGGATTATAGAGCCCTGCAAACAAAGGCAGGTCCATGATTGTAAATGAATAGGGGGCGACTTTCTACAATTACAGCCCCCCTCACCCCCGGCATGCTTTAAAAAGACCAACAGAAAAAAAAATTCATGCTGAAAGTAACCTTCTAGTGAGGAGAAATGATTCCAAGGCAGGAAAGCTCTGCTTCAGATCAGGAGGGTGTATGTACTTGTAATGCATGTCAACGTAAACACTCTTGAAATTCCATCACATGCACCCCACCGTTCCTCTCACAGCCTTAATGGATTTATAGTGTTGAGTTCTGTCCCAACATTATCAACAATATCAGACCATGAGACCTGCAGCCAGCAGCCCCTCTCGCTCAGCTCGCCTGCGCTGTGTGTGGTGAGCTGCGCACTCCGTCCAGCTGCCTGCTCCACAGCCAGACAGTGCCTCAGCGCTGGCTTCACATGTGCGCCGAGGCTCAGCCCACCTCGAGTTACGAGTGAAAAATGACTCAGACGTCCAGGAGAGTTGGAGTGTGTGTTGCGCTGAGCCGCTTTCCCGCAGTACAGGCGACGCGGCGAGGCACGATCTGCAGCGCTCGATTGGATTAGTCACATTTCGGGCCAGCAGGCTACGTAGGGCATCTCGATGGTAGCGCCTCGAGAGGAGTGAACGCAGCAGGAGGAGCCGCGAGCAGGAGGCACGAGCGAGAGCCGCTACGCGTTGTGTCTGTCGGCTTTAATGGTTTGATATTTTGGCGCTGTAGCCGCACCCCGGGTGACTGGAGGGGGACAGCACTCTTTCTCCGCTCTACTTACGGAGTGTTCGCCCCGGCGCCACCATGGCCAGGGGAAACGAGGAGTCGGTGAACGGGTCTTGGAAAAAGCAAGTGGACGACATTAAGAAGATTTTCGAGTTTAAGGAGATTCTGGGAACGTGAGTATCTTTCATACATGCGTGATCTCCGTGTGTCTCTGTCAGACCCCCTGTTTACCTGGAGGTCTGTGTTTCGACTCAAACCGCTCGGAAACTTGTGAAGCTATTTGTGTTTCCACGGTAGACTCTGGACGTGTACGCTTATTATAAACCTGCAGACTTTTACGTAAGGCTGACTGGCTCGCCGTGTCAGACTCTCTCTGCTGTACCTACAGTGGCAGCTCGCTTTCTGCACACTTGAGGAATGTCAGCTTGCTGTGGGCCCACAAACTAGACAAGTCCCTCAAGTAGAGGGAGAGCCCTGCAGCCCGCATCCCCTTAATCTGTAGGGCAGGGATGTAAAGCCAGGATCAGGAATATGCAGATCTGTTTTTATTCTCAATCTCACCTTGCCTTTCACAGACACCTGTTCATCTCCCTGACAGAACAAGTACTGCATAACCCACCCGATACCAGTTTAATACCAGTTGCTGGTTTATGCATTCAGATGCTCATGTGGAAAGAGGAAAAAAAGGATATGCTGTACTTTGCATTAACCATTGTGTGTCTGTGCTTAAGACAGTATCAAATCTTCAGAAACGTTAGACAGGTTTTCATACATTGCCAAATTTGTTAGACACAATTACATATGTATATACAATTCTATGTGCCATATTTATTTATTTATTTATTTATTTATTTATTTATACATTTATTTATTTATTTAGTTAGTTAGTTTTTTTCATATGCCAATATATTTATTAATGTATTGCATGGATTGCAGTATATTTGTTTTTGAGAAGCTGTAATATCAGAATGAAGGAGGAATGTGTGAAACACTCCACTAAAGTGATTTAACATGAAAAGAAATTCAGTGTCCGAGTTGCGTTTGCCTGAAAGATTCATTCCAGTATCTCATTACTTTGTCTTTGTGAGTTTGAAAAGCAGTTGAGGTTAAGCTCAGTTATTGTCCGTGTTTTGCTAGGACTGAACTGAAGTAGTCTAGTTCATTCATGTGTTTCACCGTTAAAACTAGACGTTAAAACTAATTGACTTGTGTACTGACTTGAGTAGTCTCTGTAAGCATTGGATTTAGCTGTAATTGTTAGTCTGTCTAATTGTTAGTTTATTTTTTTTCCTTCTAATTGTTTGTTTTTATCTCCACCCTTTATAAGTGGCAGAGTTTCTGGTCAGGATGTTGTGGACAGGCATCAGAGATCAGGCGAACGATCTGTGTTGTCATTAAGTGCATTATGAAAGGTTCTTACTGTAATTTTCTTAGATCCTCAACCAATTAGTGTTTCCTCAGTCGTGTGTCACTTTTATAAACCCAATGTGACATTGGGGTTGTTTTTGGTGCATGAACTGACATATATATGTATATATGAAAGAGGTGGAGATGCCATAATAGTGTCAAGCGAAAACTTGAGAAAATAGGAGTCAAGTCTAGATTGACCTTCATAGCACAGCTTCCTGAGGATCCCAACATTTAAAAAGAGTGCTTTTTCAAGGCTTCTTGATTTAAGAAAGCATTAGAACCAGTATAAAATCATTTGTGCTTGAGAAATAGTCAAGTTTACTAATCTGAACTGGATGATTTTGTAATGAGTTTAGTACATTCGTGTGCAGGGTTTCCTCTCTGTTAGAATCCTCTATGGGCTCCACTAGGCCCTAAATTAGTTCTGAATCTGTTTTGCTAATACTCTCTGGTAATCCAGAATCAGTCTTTAATGAAAAAAAACCTCTTACAATTACAGCAGCAGAAATCAGCACAGTCAGTACTGCTTTACTTTCACAGCCTGTAATCGGCTTGTTCGCGAGATTGTCTGTGTGTGTGTCACCTGTGGATCAACACCTACACCACCATCACTGCTACATGCGCACACACAGACAGTTCAGCCAGCACTGTAGCTTCCCCTGTGGATTAGAACAATGCTGATGGCTGAGAGGCTCTAGTTAGAAAGCTCTAGAAAATGACTGCGATTATACTGGAAGATCCCTCCAGACTCGCACTCTCCATGTTTATTACCTTCTTTTTGAGACCACTGAAGTAAGTAAGTGATCAGTGGTTAGGTCTGCGTGTCGTGAAAACATGGTGCTGAATTAAACTAAAAGCAAACGGAAATCTGGAACAGGTTCCACCTGGATTATGTCCTGAGGATTTCCCATCCCATCTCTTACATAAGACTCTGTTAATGCGTCTTATACAAGACAGTTTATTCTGATTATTCAGCATACTGGCAGACCAGTTAGCATCACGCACCAACACTCAGATATGCATGTTTATGCTGAGCAATGGTCAAGCGAACAATTCCTGCAGTACATTACATTTATTATATCTTCTGAATAGTTTCCTCTGATTATTTAGAGCACTGGTAAGCCGTCTGTCAGTGAAATAAAATAAAATAATAAAATAATAAAATAATGTCTGAAAATAAAAGAGGTTTATTTGATCTTAGCACTCAAACTGCCTCTGCTTTTCTTGTACAAGTTAAAACACCAGCATCTGAAGCAAGGGCAGCATGTTTTCCTCTTTTTCCTTGTGTCCTGTCAGGAATAGCCTAGTCATTGTCTCCAGTGGTGACTCGACAGAAACCCATTCTCAATCTGCACTGTCCCACCGACACACACACAGTGCTGTCCTACACTTCCACAGTGCTACCTCTTATGTTTCTCTGGGTGCAGAAATTTTGATTTAATCCAGCAACCCTTTTAGATTAAGACACTCATAATCCTCGTTACGCCTGGGATGAAGTGCTAGTGTACCAGGATGTACCTGCCCTCATGTGCATACAGTGTGTGCAGTATGTTTCCGCTGTGGTTGTTCAGTCGCAGCGTTTACCGTACTAGTTATTGTTGTGGTTACAGCAGAAGTTGGCAAATACGTGTTGCGTCTGCTGTAGCGTTTAGTGCGAACATCAAACCAGTGGGGTTTTAGTGGCTCAGATTTGAGTAGGTCACATGCCAGTGCCTGTGTTTAGACTCCACAGCAGCACAGTAGACATCCTGTTTCGTCGATGATTTTTAATAGTTATTTGTTACAAATGAACTGAACTTTCATTGTGGTTTCTGGGGTGAATATAAGAGTTTGGGGTGAAAAACTGCTTTTATTGAAAGGAATGCAGGGATGTAGGACATCTTGGCAGATATTGGACAGATATTGTTTATGTACGTGTCTGACAAAGCTGTAAACATTCATACAATATGGAAATCAGGACTGACTTCACCTGGGCTAGCAAAAACATGTAACCCTTATTTGAAATGAGCATAAAGCAGATACATTAGCATATAGTCCAGTGTCCTCTATGTGTTTTGCTCATCTGGGTCATGCCAAAAAATGAAAAATAATAAAATTAATAGGGATGTATGCGCACTGTACACTTCCCCAATTGCTTATGTTTTTCTGGATTGGTTTAGAATTGATACTGAACATTCAAGCATTAGGAATAATTCACAAGATGTATTCAAGTAGTTGTTCTTAAGTGTTTCACCCCAATCACATTAAACAAATACATGTGTTTACATGGTTTTTTTTTAAAGATGAGTATCTACACATCGTTTCACTTTCTTGCATTGAGATATTGATTCTGTGTAAAGCTAATATAGTTCTATCACATCTAGAGGTTGCATAAAAATAGGAGACACAGTTCTCACTAAATGCAGCTGAAAGCTTTTAAAGATATTTTGACATTTAGTTTTTTTTGTACTTATATGTAGGCTCGGTTGTTAGGTAAGCGTACTTGCATCTGACAGTGAGCGGGTTAGTCACTGCGGGAAGTTCCCTACTAATCGCACTGGGAACGTAACATGTTTCCTGTGTGCAGCTAAAATTGCACACACACTCAAGATGACATCATCTAGCATGCAACTAATTTAGCAATTACAAGCTGTAACTTGCAAATTTCCTAAACCCCATGGAAAAGTACAGGCTCAGTAGGAATCACAGATAGGAAACCTTGAAGTCAAGTAAACCAGTGCATATAATATTGAATGTCAATAAATTAATAAATGATGAAGCAATAATATAACATCTGTAATATTATATATATATACATATGTATTATAGATAGAATATTTTTTACGTGTCTGCAATGAACATTATTAGCACCTTTCCATGAAAAAGTTTCAAGGAAATTCTAATAATACCTCTTAGGAAAATGTACAGCCAAAATATGAGGTTTTAGCCCCTGAAGGAAAATGTAGCAAAAGTCTGTTAAGATATGTAACAATTTCTATGCAGGACCAAACAACTTCTAGATGTGATAGAATTAGATCAATACTACACAGAATCAAGCTCAAAGTCTCATTGCAAGAAAATGAAAACTAGTGGAGATCCTTAGGAGGGTTTTTTGGATGCTCAGTAAAAACTTTAACTCAATGCAGCCAAAAAAAAAGAAAGAAAGAAATTGTTTCAAATATCAGTTCAATATTGAAATGATCTGTTAAAACCAATATGAGTTAAATATTATTATTCATCCCTGTTTTGTGCAAGATCGAAGAGCATGGGTTTACTCTCAGAACAAAGTCATATCAGGGTTATAATATTGTCAGTGGTATAAACATTATGAATGTTGTAAGTTGTATTGACTGTATACACGTTGTGTTTAGGCTTTTTGTTTTTTTTTAGAACAGTTACGTACGAAGGTACGTACCTTTTTCTCCTGGGAAAGTCATTTAAGGCACACAGCTGGACTTTAAGGAGTGCCTTTTAGGAAACATTCGCATTGTTTTGTATCTCAACTAAAATGTACTCTGGACAGTAAGCATTATTCTGATAGTGTAGAGATCCTTTCATAACAGCTAATGCTTAACACCGTGCACCTGTACACTCTTCATGCATAGATATTTTTCAGTAAGCTTGTCTGAGTACTTCAGTAAGAGTGCTGCGTGCAGGTTGTAGAGGCTGTAATCGACATGTCATAGTGATGCACCTTTTTAGCAGAGGCAAAGGAGTTCCACCGGATGGAGACTTCCTGTGGTATTACTGGTTTCCTTCTTACTGCAAGCCAAAACAGAAATATTCTTTTTTACCCGATGTAGACAAAAGGAAACTCCTGTTGTGTTGTTTTAAGTACACAAAACAAGTGACTGCCAACTTCTGAGCTACAGTAACTTGAAAGTTTAATTAACTTCACAATTATTTAGTGTAGCGTAAAAGACAGAGAGCCACACAGTGTGGTTCTTACTGAAAACACATTCTAGGGGTTGTTCTGGATTCCTCCTGCAGTGAATGCTCTAATGCTTGCCATTTGACACCTGGAGCCCAAAGCAGGCCAGGTTAGGTTTAGACTTTGGGTGTGAAAGGCTGATAACAGCGCATCCCCACTAACTGTGTAGTTGAGCTGAAGACAAGGCTGAACTAACTCCCAGAAAACCCACCCAAAATGTTTGTTGCTTGCAAGATTCCCCTCTGAGCTGTTTGACTGCATCTCCTCAGCTTGCAGAGGGCAATTTCTATTAACCTGCGTATGTTCTCTGAAAATCCATCAGGGAGCGATTAAATCAAGCATGTGTAATGGGCTGTAATATCATTAATCCATGAATAATCATTGCATGCTCCATACTTTGATGTCAGAGGACGACGTTTGGAGTGATACTTATACCAGCCCAACATATTGATCTCAGGATTAGTTGTGAACATCTGATGTGAACATGCTGTATGTAAAAATTGTATAAAATCGGTACAAATTACAAATTTTATCCTATTGTCTTTCAGCTCTGTGATTTATTCCTAATTTCGATTATTCCCAACATACATCCGATTAGTTTTCTGTTACATAAATTTGATCAGTTTTATGTTGCTTAGATCTAATTAGTGTACTCGTGTTCATGGGCAGCATGTTTGTATTGCTGTTGTTCCATCTGTTACTCTTCTTGTTGCTGTTGAAGCAGGAGGAGGCTAATGTGTTTTGTGTTTGTACCCTAAGGCTGAATACAAACATTAAACAGTACAGGCACTTCTAGAAGTTTAATCATCTTTCAGTTATTCAGTATTCAGTGGTTCTTAGCACTAGTGGGTGGAGTTTTTGCAGCATCCCAGGAAATTAAATGCTAGGGTGATACCACTTTGGCTAGGGTGGCTTTTTTGCAGCTCCCCAAACAGCCACTCCACTTGATTTGATTTTTAATTGAATTAAGTAAACTTTTTTAAATGGTCAGGACTCACTGGCAGGTGAAAAGCTTTGCTGTACACTTCTATAACATTAGAATTACTCAGTCAGTTTGCATTGCAGTAACTGAACAGTGAGCCATAGTAAGCCTAGTATTTTAAGGGATAACATATTGCCCTGCAACTTTGTTACCATGTTATTAAGGACACTGTTGTGTTTGAAACATCATGACACTGTGCTGAGCTGCTAGCGAGCAATGAGATTTGAAAGAGGACTAAGATCTACCTGCTATGAAAGCTGTTCACACCTCTCCACATGGAGGTCTCTGACGTAGTGGTGAGTGCACCTGCAGCTTTTGATATCAAACACTGTGTACAAATTAACAACAAATAACAGTAAATATAGTAAAGTTGTTTTTTTAAGTGCTGACTTGCTTGCTCACCTATAAAGATGGGTTTTGTAAATATTAAATGTTTCCATTAAAATGTATTCTATCAGCATAAATGAAGAAGAAAAGCATAGTTCAAACTAATGTAGGCCCAAAACTGTCAGAAATAGCATTTTATGGTATTTTTACACTAAAAAGTGATATGGCCAGTGTAAAGGTGTTTCATTAACTGTTGTATAAATGTTTCCCACAAATTACTGATCATGAAGTGCATGAAACCTTTAATAAACATGTTCACTTACTGCTTAAATGAGGGATGGGCAGTATGGCAGAAATATCGTATCACAATACTGAAATATATTTTTACAATACAGGTGTAATATTTTGACACACAGATCTAATGCACTAGTAGAGCCACATTTAAAACCTGCCATCAAAAACTCAAATGAGTGTGTTAAACATTTCTCCTACTGTACTTCAGTATATCAGATTAACCAGGACTAATCATCTCTCTTTGCAATGTAACATGCAGTTAGTCTGACAAATTCTTCAAAATGCTCATAAAAGTGTATTGTGTATCACAGTAATCACATTTATTACAATAACAATCTAATATGATATGAATATTCTATTATTCACCTTTAGCCTAAATTAAACATTAACACTGTAAAAAAATGTATTACACTTTTTTTGAACTGCCAAGATTTGGTATCATGATATATAGGCCAACGGAATAAACCAAGCAATGGCCAATTGGTGAATTTGACCTGAACTCCTATGACCTTGTGCTGGTTGCTGGATGTGTGTGTGGTGTGAGGGATTACTGGGGATTTTCAGTGACCACTGAAGGCTTAGCTCCAGACTGCAAACTGCAGTTGATATAAGAACCTGCTTTGTGCCAGTGATTACACTCAGTAGATAGAATAGGATGTTCTTGAAGAGCCTGTTCAGAGCGATGTGTCTGTTAACTTGGAATAGAGTTGAAAGAGAATATGAGCCAGAATGTGCATGCAGGGTCTCCACTAGAGCTTTGCTCACATTTCAATTTCTTGAACCTGTGCCCTTTTAAGCTCTTTCCTCTCTGTGATTTCTCTCTCCACTTCTTTTTTTAGGGGCGCATTCTCAGAAGTGGTTCTCGCTCGAGAGAGGAGCACAGGGAAGATGTATGCAGTGAAATGCATCCCAAAGAAAGCTCTAAGGGGGAAGGAGAGCAGCATTGAGAATGAAATTGCTGTACTCAGAAAGTAAGTATTGTTCTGCGTACAGGCTTCTCCACCTAAATCAGCAGAGCAATGGCTCAATGGCTGAAACCTTACAACAATAATATGTGATTCATATTAATGGAATTTATTTAGTCAAATTGTGAAAACAGGGATCAGAGCAGTTTTCTCCATGCATGTATAGACACCGCATGTATAGACATACACACAACATACACTAGTGTTCAAATCACTGTTTTTTTATTGATGAGTATAAAACCCATTCGGTTGCAAATGAGTGTGTAAATTTATTCTAATATACTAGTTCTGTTTATCTTCACAGGTTTTATAGAATTAGATATAAATATTCAGCATTTTAAATTGTCTGCTTAGAAGGATGTGGTGAAAAATGCCCAGATGCTGTTTTGAATGCTGATTAAAAACACTGTGATTTGTTCCCATAATAAATGAGCTGCTTTATCTTTTTTGGGTTCTGGCTCATGAATAATTTGATAAGCTCTCTACAGTGAGGCACTGCATTGTTCCCATAAAAGCAACACATCAAAACATATGCAGGCGGGAAAATACATAGATATCTGTGTAAACAAAGACTATATATGAGGCTTCTTTTAACCCCTCTGGTGTAAATTCACTGGCTCGTCAGACTTTTGATTGGCTTGAGACTAATGTTACCTGTACCAGCTATTTGCTTTCGATCTCAGCATTAACATAAAGTAAATTAAAGTTGATAAACCCTTTCAGTTTATCATAACTCAGTTTATCATGATCTCAATCTCACAGCAGCTATGCCAGTGTAAGTACAGGTTTCCACTTTATGGTACCTGGCGGTAGATGTGTCCAGCCCTGAGGAGCAGAATGACAGAGAAAGCTGCGTGATGTAGATAATGTAGTAATGACTAAAAGAATGAATGTAAAAAAATACTAAATGCTAAAAAAAATAAATATCAATTTAAAAACTTATAATAACTTACAATGTTTACCCTGCAGAAACTTTTAGACTTTTCAATAAAAATTTGTAAAATACCTTTAAACAGATACTTTCAGTGAAGTAATTCCAAATTTTGAACAGTAATACATAATCACCTTATAAATCATGACTGCCCAGTTAAATTAATTTAAACTGAATGTGCAATGATTCATTTAAATTCATAGAAATGCATAGTTTGAATTCTCTTGCTGGTGTCTCTTACAGTAAGAACAGAGCCTGATGAAAACACACCCATGTGAATAGTTGGTACTCAGTTGTTTGGCTATCGTTTCGTTATGTCTGCTTCCCATTGATCAGTTGAAATGGCAGCATGTAGGACAGATGCTATCCAGAAGTGAAGAGTTAAGCGGTTCTAACTGTTGATTGCGCTCTGCTGCGAGTGTGAGATGAGTCAGGTTATTTGAAGCTGCTCTCGCAGTGCCCTACCTGTCCCCCCACACCCACCTGCACCTTGTGTTAAGAGTCTGCTGCACCGTTTGCAAGGCTGGAGCGTTCTCCCCCACACACGCACTCTCCGCCCTCAGCAGTGACTCATGCAGCCTCCTCTGCAGCCCTCACTATTCCGCACACGTATGCGTGAGAGCACGGCATGATGGTTGTCATGGTAAAAGAGGAGCAGGCGCTAAGAGCAAGGCTGCTTATGATGAGGACGAGGGGCTGTGCAGACAGCTGGTGATCAGCTGCTCTTTACTGTGTAGGGTAACAGCAGTGCGGCAGGCAAACCCAGTCGGTGGATTTGATGAGGAGGGTGTGCTTAGATAAGCTGTCAGGAGGGGCCGGGTTGCTGATTGCATACATCTGTTTTAATAGAAAGACCTGTTGTTCACCCTGACTGGACTTGAAATTCATATTTTCCACACAGATGTGAGCGCCGTGTTAGATATTAGCTTAATCAGAATCATAACACACAGTTTAATAGAAACTGGTTCTGTTTTATTGAATAAAGACTGTAGCGAAGGCTCTTGAATGGAAACTCCGTCATTTACAGTAGCTTCTTTCATAAAGCAGCAGCTCTACATATGAGCAGGTTCACACTGGCATGTCGGGAACAGAAGGCAAAGCAATCTGTGGTGTGTCTGCGGTTTTATTAGTGCCACAGTGACATTCATTCACACTGATTTATTACACATATAAATTCATTCATATTCACATTTTTAACATTAGGGGCAGATTCTGTTCATTCATATTCACATTTTAACATTAGGGGCAGATTCTGTTCATTCATATTCACATTTTAACATAAGGGGCAGATTCTGTTCATTCATATTCACATTTTTAACATTAGGGGCAGATTCTGTTAAATCATATTCACATTTTTAACATTAGGGGCAGATTCTGTTAAATCATATTCACATTTTTAACATTAGGAGCAGGTTATGTTCATTCATATTCACATTTTTAACATAAGGGGCAGATTCTGTTAAATCATATTCACATTTTAACATTAGGGGCAGATTCTGTTAAATCATATTCACATTTTAACATTAGGGGCAGATTCTGTTAAATCATATTCACATTTTTAACATTAGGGGCAGATTCTGTTAAATCATATTCACATTTTTAACATTAGGAGCAGATTATGTTCAGTCATATTCACATTTTTAACATTGGGGCAGATTCTGTTCATTCATATTCACGTTTTAACATTAGGGGCAGATTCTGTTAAATCATATTCACATTTTAACATTAGGGGCAGATTCTGTTAAATCATATTCACATTTTAACATTAGGGGCATATTCTGTTAAATCATATTCACATTTTAACATTAGGAGCAGATTATGTTCATTCATATTCACATTTTTAACATTGGGGCAGATTCTGTTCATTCATATTCACATTTTTAACATTAGGGGCAGATTCTGTTAAATCATATTCACATTTTAACATTAGGGGCAGATTCTGTTCATTCATATTCACATTTTAACATTAGGGGCAGATTCTGTTCATTCATATTCACATTTTAACATTAGGGGCAGATTCTGTTAAATCATATTCACATTTTTAACATTAGGGGCAGATTCTGTTCATTCATATTCACATTTTTAACATTAGGGGCAGATTTTGTTAAATCATATTCACATTTTTAACATTAGGAGCAGATTATGTTCATTCATATTCACATTTTTAACATTAGGGGCAGATTCTGTTCATTCATATTCACGTTTTAACATTAGGGGCAGATTCTGTTAAATCATATTCACATTTTAACATTAGGGGCAGATTCTGTTCATTCATATTCACATTTTAACATTAGGGGCAGATTCTGTTCATTCATATTCACATTTTAACATTGGGGCAGATTCTGTTAAATCATATTCACATTTTTAACATTAGGGGCAGATTCTGTTCATTCATATTCACATTTTTAACATTAGGGGCAGATTTTGTTAAATCATATTCACATTTTTAACATTAGGGGCAGATTTTGTTCATTCATATTCACATTTTAACATTGGGGCAGATTCTGTTCATTCATATTCACATTTTAACATAAGGGGCAGATTCTGTTCATTCATATTCACCTTTTTAACATTAGGGGCAGATTCTGTTCATTCATATTCACGTTTTAACATTAGGGGCAGATTCTGTTAAATCATATTCACATTTTAACATTAGGGGCAGATTCTGTTAAATCATATTCACATTTTTAACATTAGGGGCAGATTCTGTTCATTCATATTCACATTTTTAACATTAGGGGCAGATTCTGTTCATTCATATTCACATTTTAACATTGGGGCAGATTCTGTTCATTCATATTCACATTTTTAACATTAGGGGCAGATTTTGTTCATTCATATTCACATTTTAACATTGGGGCAGATTCTGTTCATTCATATTCACATTTTAACATAAGGGGCAGATTCTGTTCATTCATATTCACCTTTTTAACATTAGGGGCAGATTCTGTTCATTCATATTCACCTTTTAACATTAGGGGCAGATTCTGTTCATTCATATTCACATTTTAACATTAGGGGCAGATTCTGTTAAATCATATTCACATTTTAACATTAGGGGCAGATTCTGTTAAATCATATTCACATTTTTAACATTAGGGGCAGATTCTGTTCATTCATATTCACATTTTTAACATTAGGGGCAGATTCTGTTCATTCATATTCACATTTTAACATTAGGGACAGATTCTGTTCATTCATATTCACATTTTTAACATTAGGGGCAGATTCTGTTCATTCATATTCACATTTTAACATAAGGGGCAGATTCTGTTCATTCATATTCACATTTTTAACATTAGGGGCAGATTCTGTTAAATCATATTCACATTTTTAACATTAGGGGCAGATTCTGTTAAATCATATTCACATTTTTAACATTAGGGGCAGATTCTGTTAAATCATATTCACATTTTTAACATTAGGGGCAGATTCTGTTAAATCATATTCACATTTTTAACATTAGGGGCAGATTCTGTTAAATCATATTCACATTTTTAACATTAGGGGCAGATTCTGTTCATTCATATTCACATTTTAACATTAGGGGCAGATTCTGTTCATTCATATTCACATTTTTAACATTAGGGGCAGATTCTGTTCATTCATATTCACATTTTAACATTAGGGGCAGATTCTGTTCATTCATATTCACATTTTTAACATTAGGGGCAGATTCTGTTCATTCATATTCACATTTTAACATAAGGGGCAGATTCTGTTCATTCATATTCACATTTTTAACATTAGGGGCAGATTCTGTTAAATCATATTCACATTTTTAACATTGGGGCAGATTCTGTTCATTCATATTCACATTTTTAACATTAGGGGCAGATTCTGTTCATTCATATTCACATTTTTAACATTAGGGGCAGATTCTGTTCATTCATATTCACATTTTAACATTAGGGGCAGATTCTGTCCATTCATATTCACATTTTAACATTAGGGGCAGATTCTGTTCATTCATATTCACATTTTTAACATTAGGGGCAGATTCTGTTCATTCATATTCACATTTTAACATTAGGGGCAGATTCTGTTCATTCATATTCACATTTTTAACATTAGGGGCAGATTCTGTTAAATCATATTCACATTTTTAACATTAGGGGCAGATTCTGTTAAATCATATTCACATTTTTAACATTAGGGTTTTTAACATTAGGGTGACAATTTAGATTTAAAATCAAATTGTAAAATGAGGCAAAAGTACAGAGTATCAGCTTTAATTAAAAATAAGGAGTCTGCAAAACTGGAGCTCAGAAAATCGGGGAAAAAGAGATGGTTCCTAACACCTATGCGGGACCTGGTAGGCGACCAAAACTGCCACCATCAGCATATTTCAAGCTTTCGTCTTTTGAAAGATAGAAGAAAATCAAGCTCCGCCCTCACTTTACTTCTGATGAAATTCCATGTGTTTGTCCAACTCAGCACTAAATGAGGCTTTGCTGTTAAGAAGTCATTACCGAGAAAATACACACAAAAACAAGAACAAAGAAGCTGCTAATGTTCTCAGAACAATCAACTGACCACCTCCTGCCATCAGTATCAACAAATGTGTTTGGATTTAAATAATTTAAAACGTATCTCGGACTCGTCTGACTGCATGTCTTCAACTTGGTGAATGCAACGCACAAACTCTAGAAAGAATGCTGGTCACCTGTAATCGAACCCGGGCTCCTCCTGCTGTGAAGTGATAGCATTGCCAATGCACCATCATGCTGACCACGTCAAAAAAAAAAGATATAATTTTAGGAGTGCCTTGGATTTTTTTTCTTTTTCCTCACCTGATTCAAACAAGATTCAAAGTCTACAATCATTCCTCTGTTACTGTGTTTGGGATTTCTTAAAATGTGAGAAGCAGAAAATGCAGCCAACTTTTCTAGACTGAACTTCTAGAGGTGTGGAAAAAATATCCCTGCAGATTTCTCTGAAAGAAACAGAAAGCAAGTCTCCCAAAAACAATTGAAATGTAATTAAGACAAAGGTTGGACACACACAATATTATATTAAGTCATCATGGCTTCTGTGTAGTTCTCTGATTTTCTTTACACTTAACAGACATTTTCTTGGGAAATTAAGTAAATGAGCTTTGGCTTTTTTATATAGTGTACCACGTGGACCTTATGGGAATCACAGTTCTTTTCTTATTTACTTTTTATACTTTTTCAGTAAGTAATTAAACAATCTTGGTATGTTTAGTGTGTGGTTTTAAATCTATCAACCCATTACTACCCATTACCCATTACTGTTAATTATATCCATTAGCATGATCAGTATCTCTTGTAATCAGTGTAATCACTTGTGATCAGTGCTCTAGCAGGCCTAGCAGGCACATTTTTGGTTTCTGGTTGACTTCAGTAAGCGATATGCATGCTCAGCAGGGTTCAGGTCAGGTGATTGTCTTGCTTTCTGTTTTTGGTTAAATCTGGTTCAACCAAAAAGTTCGAACCATGAACCCTGCTGAGCATGCATATTTCATATGTTAACAAGGGTTTCGTAACAAAACTTTACAGGCGTTTTGCTGAACTTACTCACTGCAGCCTGACCTTTCTGTTCTTGGGGTTTTTCAGTGGTTTGCATTTTGTGGTGAGGTCTCTAAGGTCATGCTGCATTCTTCTTTTCGGAGCAGTCTTTAACACATCTACGCCCATATCCTGGAGAACGCGCTCATTCTTTTCAACAGTTTTTCTTTATAAGTAGAAGTATTTTTCAGTCATACACATATTCTTTAGTGGTCTGCCGGGTCATTTACTTTTTTTATTTGCGAAGGCCTTCTTTTTTTCTAATACGCTGCCGTATAGTTGATTCTTTTGGATGTATTTCCAATTGACTAATTCTGATGATTTGGCCTTGTGATGGCCTGTTTGCAGACATTGACATTGATTTTATGGTCAATAATTTAAATCTTTTTCACGGGAGCAGTAATGTTGAAAGAATATATTCATCGCTGTCCAAAGAAAAAGATTTTTTGTTCTCTACATCATTTGAGCAAAGCAGATTTTATTAACATTTATTAACAGGTTCGGTTCCCGGTCCGGGCCGTTCTGTGTGGAGTGTGCATGTTCTCCTTGTGCTTGAGTGGGTTTCCCCCGGGTACTCCGGTTTCCACCCACAATCCAAACACATGCATGATAGGTTGATTGGTCACTCTAAATTGCCTGTAGGTGTGAGTGAGTGTTGGCCAGTGAGTGTTGGCCATGCAATGGACTGGCGAACTGTCCATGGTGTACCCCGCCCTTGCCGAATGACGCTGGGATTGGCTCTAGCCCCCTCCCGTGGCCCTGACTAGTGGGATTAAGTGGCAGATGATGGATGAATATATTTTGATGTTTACATTTCTGAAAGTGTTTTATTGTGTTTAAATGCTACTTTTTATTCTGCCAGTTCTGTTTGACACTAGAAAACTGCATTTGTCTGAGGTGTAAATTGTTTTCACTCCAGGGGGTTCTCACTCCACCCCTTTGTTCTATAATATTTTATGTAGTTTACTGATCCCACGAGAGACGAGCTGCCATCTGAAAGCAGCACAGCGTTGCCAGCAGTGCACAGCGCTGCCTGGGGCAATGCGAGGGGGTTAAGTGCTATGCCCAAAGGCACAATCAGATATAGCCAGGCTGACTTGAACCCACACCTCTTCTACCACTAGGCTACCCCTTACCCCACACTTCTCTGCCCACGCACAGAGTAAACACTGTCCTAGTTAATCTGATAACAGAGGATAATATTATGTTTGATTATACAGATTTAAAATATCCAAGTCAATTTCTGTTCTGTCAGCCAAGAGGCTTGTGGAGGTTACCTTCACGCTCAGTGTTAAATTTCAAACACAGTGCACTGGAGCACTGGAGCCAGAACACAAATTATGGAATCGAATGATGGAATGAAGAATCTGAGACTGATAGAAACAAATAACACCATCTGATAATGTTTTTTTCCCCTCAGGATCAAACATGAGAACATTGTGGCTCTTGAGGACATTTATGAAAGCCCCAACCACCTGTACCTCATCATGCAGCTGTGAGTAAGATTATAATGAGAGTGGCTACTTGTGGCTCTTTGTGTGCAGGAACTGCCCTTTCAACACCAGCAGCTCCACTGTTCTAAAATAAACAGCAAAAACAATCAGCATACTGATTAGTTACTAAACATCACAAAAGGGGTGACTTCTGCTAGCACCGCCATGCTTGCCTGTAATGAAGGAGTATAATGTGAGCAGTTGTCATGGCATCTGCTGCTATTCTTCTGAAATGTTATACCAAGTAGTTTTCCAACAGAACCAACAGATTGTTATAGTCTTAGTTTCAGATACATTGGCAGCCAAATCCAAATTGTGATTTGTAACGTTACATAATGCCACGTAGTTTGTATTAGTGGGAAATTGCAGGAAGGAAATGAGTTTTCTGATGCGGCTGTGTTTCCCCCCAGTGTCTCCGGAGGAGAGCTGTTTGATCGGATTGTGGAGAGAGGCTTTTACACAGAGCAAGACGCCAGTGATTTGATAAAGCAGGTTCTGGCTGCAGTCAACTACCTCCATTCTCTGGGTATAGTGCACAGAGACCTGAAGGTAAGGCCTGCTTCCTTCCCCTTCAAAAAAAAACCCATCAGCATGAGTTTAAGAAGTAGAGACACTGAAACAAAAAAGTGAACTTGGTAGCTATATTAAATGAAGATTCTTTAACTGCTGCCATTTCCTTTTCGTTCATGTTGATATAAACCTGATGTCTTGTTTTTTTGTTAGCCAGAGAATTTGTTATACTTTAACCAAGACGAGTCCAAAATCATGATTAGTGACTTCGGCCTGTCCAAGATGGAAGGAGCTGCAAATGACATCATGTCCACTGCCTGTGGAACTCCAGGCTATGTTGGTGAGGCTGTTTACCAATCCTGCCATCATCCTGGATCTTCAGTTTTCACCTCTCTCCACCACTAACCCTTTAATTAGTTTCTTTTCTTTGTTAAAGAATGAACTGTTGTGTACTCTGTTTGTTTTCCTATCATTAGCACCAGAGGTCCTGGCACAGAAGCCCTACAGTAAGGCAGTGGACTGTTGGTCTATTGGTGTTATTTCTTACATACTGTGAGTAGCTGTTCCCGATACAGTATTTTTCGTTCTGTTCTTGCTGCTTATAGTTCTGTATTCTGGAAGAGAATAAGGAAATGAAGGATAGAAGGAGAATAAAGGATAGAAGGATATAAACGTTTATTTTTTTTATCACAGGTTGTGCGGATATCCACCGTTTTATGATGAGAATGACTCCAAACTGTTTGAGCAGATCCTTAAGGCTGACTATGAGTTTGACTCACCATACTGGGATGATATCTCAGACTCAGGTAGGTGGTGCTGTTAATACTGACATCTGTCTGTAGTTAATGCGATGCAGGGGTGTGTTTCTGCTGTTGAACTGGTATAACCAACAAAGATGGACAACTAAAGATCAACATAGAGCACTGCTAAATGTAATGAAACCTAAACACAATGTGTTTTATTTATTTATCTCATTCCTAATATGTTCTCTGTCTTTAGCCCTATTCTAAAAGGATTAGTTTTACATGGGGAGGTGGAGTAATGTCATTTTACTACAGTACGTCTGTAAGATCTATGAGCGATTCACACGCCATAAGAAATCTTGCAATACATGACAGAGTAGTTGAGTAGCTACTTCATTCACACACTACTGTCACCTCCAAAAGACATGTGTCACTGCTGGACTGAGAATAGCCAGTCAATAGTGTCCTGTGACCGCTGATAAAGTAGAGGCTGATAATCAATCTTATAACACACTTATATTAAAAGTGAAATTTTAGTTAGAAAATTAGCACGCTATGTTCTTCACACACATGTAGTCTACTCTACACAATGACTTATCTAAACCTGCCAGACGCGTCCAGCTCTGAGGAGTCCTTTGACTCATTTTCTAGGTTTGAGTGGAGTGGCCTCCTCGAGCGCCTCCATACTTTAGAAAAACCACTAAAAACTCCTTTTCCACCTGGTAGGATGGAATATTTACATGTGTCTATTCCAGTGGGATTAATATAACCTGAGGTTATTTTTATGGCTCGTTTTACTGAAGCAGAAGCGTGCAGTCTGTAAAGAAGTACAATTCCTTCCCACAAGAGTTCTCAAACTTGACTGCCAACCAAATATATATATATATATATATATATATATATATATATATATATATATATATATATTCTACATATATTCAAACTATATTTAAACTTTGAGTGAATGTGGTGTATCGATATATATACAAAAGTGTAAACACCAACAGGCCAAATTAAATGGTTTGTTGATTTGTGAAAGAAGTCATCCTCTACTGAGAACAAACTCAAATACGACATTTCTTGGCAAATTTTAGCGCACATTTTTTATTTACCTGAGTTTCACATATTCAAAAAAATAAAATACTAACTGTGCCATAACTTTTACACAGGCTACATTTTATGTCAATGTTAAAATATGCAGACATGCGTTGTCTGTAAACTATATGCAGAGTATGTGTAGCTGATTTTCACTTAGCAGTAAAACATGTAATGTAACCAGGGTCACCCAAACTTCTGCAGAAGACTGTATTGTCATCGCATATTTGGTCTTAAGTTAAAAGGTTCTACAAAGTATTCTGGAGGACGTTTGCTGACACCGGGTTAAAAGTTTCTCATGTGTAAAGTCAAGCCCATACAGACACATGTGGAGTTGTCATGTAACCGTGTATAACTTAATGTAAATTTGTGCCTCACAGCCAAACATTTCATCAGTAATCTGATGCAGAAGGATCCAGAGAAGAGGTTCACGTGTGACGAGGCTCTTCGGCATCCTTGGTTAGTGCTGCTTTATAAGTGTTGAGTTGATGTGTTTAGTATGGATTGTACAGGCAGTGCGCTGTGGTGTAAAAGAGAAAAACTCGAATTGGAAGAGACTGAAGTCCCAGTGGATACATTTTGCCATGCAGACAAGGCAGTAGTGAAGCCCAGTAGATTTTATGTAATTCATTTAAATTGATACTGGTTGTACTGGTTGATACTAGGGGAGTGACAATATATAAATGTATGAAATGTAGAAAAATATATATACAGAAATAGAAAAACAATTGTATCTAAATATTTGTATATGTTACTTATTTAATTATCCATTATAATATATTTTTCCATTCATTTATTATCTTATTTCTATTCATATTTCTGTATTAATTTTCTTTTTTATTTGTATTTGTTGCAGCTTTGTGTTCTTGATATTCCTTTTTATATTTCTACATTTGTATATTTATAAATATGTGTATAGATATGGATATAGATTTTCCTCACATTTAGTTTTCACCAGGATCAAGCCAAATTTTTCTCCCCTTAACTCTAGGATAGCTGGAGACACTGCTCTCCGTAAGAATATTCATGAGTCTGTCAGTCGGCAGATGAAGAAGAACTTTGCTAAAGCCAAATGGAGAGTGAGTAACGCCTCTTTGGATCAAACTGATTTCTGAACGTGATTTCTAGTAATGACAGAAGGAAGAAAAAGAAAGTCTATAATACAGTACCATATGTAGTCTATAATACAGTACTATATGTAGTCTATAATACAGTACTATATGTAGACTCTAATACAGTACCATATGTAGTCTATAATACAGTACCATATGTAGTCAATAATACAGTATTATATGTAGTCTATAATACAGTACTATATGTAGTCAATAATACAGTACCATATGTAGTCTATAATACAGGACTATATGTAGACTATAATACAGTACCATATGTAGTCTATAATACAGTACCATATGTACTCTATAATACAGTACCATATGTAGTCTATAATACAATATCATATGTAGTCTATAATACAGTACTATATGTAGTCTATAATACAGTACCATATGTAGTCTATAATACAATATCATATGTAGTCTATAATACAATATCATATGTAGTCTATAATACAGTACCATATGTAGTCTATAATACAGTACCATATGTAGTCTATAATACAGTACTATATGTAGACTCTAATACAGTACCATATGTAGTCTATAATACAGTACCATATGTAGTCAATAATACAGTATTATATGTAGTCTATAATACAGTACTATATGTAGTCAATTATACAGTACTATATGTAGTCTATAATACAGTACTATATGTAGACTCTAATACAGTACCATATGTAGTCTATAATACAGTACCATATTTAGTCTATAATACAGCACTATATGTAGTCTATAATACAATACCATATGTAGTCTATAATACAGTACTATATGTACTCTTTAATACAGTACCATATGTAGTCTATAATACAGTACTATATGTAGTCTATAATACAGTACTATATGTGGTCTATAATACAGGACCATATGTAGTCTATAATACAGTACCATATGTAGTCTATAATACAGTACCATATGTAGTCTATAATACAATATCATATGTAGTCTATAATACAGTACTATATGTAGTCTATAATACAATATCATATGTAGTCTATAATACAATATCATATGTAGTCTATAACACAGTACCATATGTAGTCTATTATACAGTACCATATGTAGTCTATAATACAGTACTATATGTAGACTCTAATACAGTACCATATGTAGTCTATAATACAGTACCATATGTAGTCAATAATACAGTATTATATGTAGTCTATAATACAGTACTACATGTAGTCAATAATACAGTACTATATGTAGTCAATTATACAGTACTATATGTAGTCTATAATACAGTACTATATGTAGACTCTAATACAGTACCATATGTAGTCTATAATACAGTACCATATTTAGTCTATAATACAGTACTATATGTAGTCTATAATACAATACCATATGTAGTCTATAATACAGTACTATACATACTCTTTAATACAGTACCATATGTAGTCTATAATACAGTACTATATGTAGTCTATAATACAGTACTATATGTGGTCTATAATACAGTACCATATGTAGTCTATAATACAGGACCATATGTAGTCTATAATACAGTACCATATGTAGTCTATAATACAATATCATATGTAGTCTATAATACAGTACCATATGTAGTCTATAATACAGTACCATATGTAGTCTATAATACAATATCATATGTAGTCTATATTACAATACCATATGTAGTCTATAATACAGTACCATATGTAGTCTATAATACAGTACTATATGTAGACTCTAATACAGTATCATATGTAGTCTATAATACAGTACCATATGTAGTCAATAATACAGTATTATATGTAGTCTATAATACAGTACTATATGTAGTCAATAATACAGTACTATATGTAGTCAATTATACAGTACTATATGTAGTCTATAATACAGTACTATATGTAGACTCTAATACAGTACCATATGTAGTCTATAATACAGTACCATATTTAGTCTATAATACAATACTATATGTAGTCTATAATACAATACCATATGTAGTCTATAATACAGTACTATATGTACTCTTTAATACAGTACCATATGTAGTCTATAATACAGTACTATATGTAGTCTTTAATACAGTACTATATGTGGTCTATAATACAGTACCATATGTAGTCTATAATACAGGACCATATGTAGTCTATAATACAGTACCATATGTAGTCTATAATACAGTACCATATGTAGTCTATAATACAGTACTATATGTAGTCTATAATACAGCACCATATGTAGTCTATAATACAGTACCATATGTAGTCTATAATACAATATCATATGTAGTCTATATTACAATATCATATGTAGTCTATAATACAGTACCATATGTAGTCTATAATACAGTACCATATGTAGTCTATAATACAGTACTATATGTAGACTCTAATACAGTACCATATGTAGTCTATAATACAGTACCATATGTAGTCAATAATACAGTATTATATGTAGTCTATAATACAGTACTATATGTAGTCAATAATACAGTACTATATCTAGTCAATTATACAGTACTATATGTAGTCTATAATACAGTACCATTTGTAGTCTATAATACAGTACTATATGTAGACTCTAATACAGTACCATATGTGGTCTATAATACAGTACCATATGTAGTCAATAATACAGTACTATATGTAGGCTATAATACAGTACTATATGTAGTCTATAATGCAGTACCATATATCGTCTTTAATATAGTACTATATGTAGTCTATAATACAGTACCATATGTAGTCTATAATACAGTACCATATGTAGTCAATAATACAGTACTATATGTAGTCTATAATACAGTACCATATGTAGTCTATAATATAGTACTATATGCAGTCTATAATACAGTACCATATGTAGTCTATAATATAGTACTATATGTAGTCTATAATACAGTGCTATATGTAGTCTATAATACAGTACTATATGTAGTCTATAATACAGAACCATATGTAGTCTATAATATAGTACTATATGTAGTCTATAATACAGTACTATATGTAGTCTATAATACAGTACTATATGTAGTCTATAATACAATATCATATGTAGTCTATAATACAGTACTATATGTAGTCAATAATACAGTACTATATGTAGTCTATAATATAGTACTATATGTAGTCTATAATACAATATCATATGTAGTCTATAATACAGTACTATATGTAGTCAATAATACAGTACTATATGTAGTCTATATAGTCCTATATGTAGTCTATAATACAGTACCACATGTAGTCTATAATACAGTACTATATGTAGTCTATAATACAGTACCATATGTAGTCTATAATACAGTACTATATGTAGTCTATAATACAGTACCATATGTAGTCTATAATACAGTACTATATGTACTCTTTAATACAGTACCATATGTAGTCTATAATACAGTACTATATGTAGTCTATAATACAGTACTATATGTAGTCTATAATACAGTACCATATGTAGTCTATAATACAGGACCATTTGTAGTCTATAATACAGTACCATATGTAGTCTATAATACAGTACCATATGTAGTCTATAATACAATATTATATGTAGTCTATAATACAGTACTATATGTAGTCTATAATACAGTACCATATGTAGTCTATAATACAATATCATATGTAGTCTATAATACAATATCATATGTAGTCTATAATACAGTACTATATGTAGTCTATAATACAATATCATATGTAGTCTATAATACAGTACTATATGTAGTCTATAATACAGTACCATTTATATTCTATAATACAGTACTATATGTAGACTCTAATACAGTACCATATGTAGTCTATAATACAGTACCATATGTAGTCTATAATACAGTACTATATGTAGTCTATAATACAGTACCATATGTAGTCTATAATACAGTACCATATGTAGTCTATAATACAATATCATATGTGGTCTATATTACAATATCATATGTAGTCTATAATACAGTACCATATGTAGTCTATAATACAGTACTATATGTAGACTCTAATACAGTACCATATGTAGTCTATAATACAGTACCATATGTAGTCAATAATACAGTATTATATGTAGTCTATAATACAGTACTATATGTAGTCAATAATACAGTACTATATGTAGACTCTAATACAGTACCATATGTAGTCTATAATACAATATCATATGTAGTCTATAATACAATATCATATGTAGTCTATAATACAGTACTATATGTAGTCTATAATACAATATCATATGTAGTCTATAATACAGTACTATATGTAGTCTATAATACAGTACCATTTATAGTCTATAATACAGTACTATATGTAGACTCTAATACAGTACCATATGTAGTCTATAATACAGTACCATATGTAGTCTGTAATACAGTACTATATGTAGTCTATAATACAGTACCATATGTAGTCTATAATACAGTACCATATGTAGTCAATAATACAGTACTATATGTAGTCTATAATGCAGTACCATATGTAGTCTATAATATAGTACTATATGTAGTCTATAATACAGTACTATATGTAGTCTATAATACAGTACTATATGTAGTCAATAATACAATATCATATGTAGTCTATAATATAGTACTATATGTAGTCTATAATACAATATCATATGTAGTCTATAATACAGTACTATATGTAGTCAATAATACAGTACTATATATAGTCTATAATATAGTACAATATGTAGTCTATAATACAATATCATATGTAGTCTATAATACAGTACTATATGTAGTCTATAATACAGTACTATATGTAGTCTATATAGTACTATATGTAGTCTATAATACAGTACCATATGTAGTCTATAATACAGTACTATATGTAGTCTATAATACAGTACTATATGTAGTCTATAATACAGTACCATATGTAGTCTATAATACAGTACTATATGTAGTCTATAATACAGTACCATATGTAGTCTATAATACAGTACTATATGTACTCTTTAATACAGTACCATATGTAGTCTATAATACAGTACTATATGTAGTCTATAATACAGTACTATATGTAGTCTATAATACAGTACCATATGTAGTCTATAATACAATATCATATGTAGTCTATAATACAATATCATATGTAGTCTATAATACAGTACTATATGTAGTCTATAATACAAGATCATATGTAGTCTATAATACAGTACTATATGTAGTCTATAATACAGTACCATTTATAGTCTATAATACAGTACTATATGTAGACTCTAATACAGTACCATATGTAGTCTATAATACAGTACCATATGTAGTCAATAATACAGTACCATATGTAGTCTATAATACAGTACCATATGTAGTCTATAATGCAGTACCATATATAGTATATAATATAGTACTATATGTAGTCTATAATACAGTACCATATGTAGTCTATAATACAGTACCATATGTAGTCAATAATACAGTACTATATGTAGGCTATAATACAGTACTATATGTGGTCTATAATGCAGTACCATATGTAGTCTATAATACAGTACCATATGTAGTCAATAATACAGTACTATATGTAGGCTATAATACAGTACTATATGTAGTCTATAATGCAGTACCATATGTAGTCTATAATATAGTACTATATGTAGTCTATAATACAGTACCATATGTAGTCTATAATACAGTACTATATGTAGTCTATAATACAGTGCTATATGTAGTCTATAATACAGTACTATATGTAGTCTATAATACAGTACCATATGTAGTCTATAATACAGTACTATATGTAGTCTATAATACAGTGCTATATTTAGTCTATAATACAGTACTATATGTAGTCTATAATACAGTACTATATGTAGTCTATAATATAGTACTATATGTAGTCTATAATACAATATCATATGTAGTCTATAATATAGTACTATATGTAGTCTATAATACAGTACCATATGCAGTCTATAATACAGTACCATATGTAGTCTATAATACAATATCATATGTAGTCTATAATATAGTACTATATGTAGTCTATAATACAGTACTATATGTAGTCTATAATATAGTACTATATGTAGTCTATAATACAATATTATATGTAGTCTATAATACAGTACTATATGTAGTCTATAATGTAGTACCATATGTAGTCTATAATACAGTACTATATGTAGTCTATAATATAGTACTATATGTAGTCTGTAATACAATATCATATGTAGTCTATAATACAGTACAATATGTAGTCTATAATACAGTACCATATGTAGTCTATAATATAGTACCATATGTAGTCTATAATACAGTACTATATGTAGTCTATAATACAGTACCATATGCAGTCTATAATACAGTACCATATGTAGTCTATAATACAATATCATATGTAGTTTATATTACAATATCATATGTAGTCTATAATACAGTACCATATGTAGTCTATAATACAGTACCATATGTAGTCTATAGTACAGTACCATATGTAGTCTATAATACAGTACTATATGTAGACTCTAATACAGTACCATATGTAGTCTATAATACAGTACCATATGTAGTCTATAATACAGTACTATATGTAGTCTATAATACAGTACTATATGTAGTCTATAATATAGTACTATATGTAGTCTATAATACAGTACTATATGTAGTCTGTAATATAGTACTATATGTAGTCTATAATACAGTACTATATGTAGTCTATAATACAGTACTATATGTAGTCTATAATACAGTACTATATGTAGACTCTAATACAGTACCATATGTAGTCTATAATACAATATCATATGTAGTCTATAACACACATATTGCGATATACTTTTGGAAATGAAATTATAACTATCAAACCTTTTTCTCTCACAGCAAGCCTTTAACGCTGCAGCAGTGATTCGACATATGAAGCGTCTGCAGCTGGGCAGCAGTTTAGGCAGCAGTATTGACTCCACCCAGCACAGAAACCCAAACCAAACCCCCATGCCCGTCAAGAGCCAGTCTGTCGACGTATCCTCCATCAGCCGTAAGGACTGTAAGCTAATATAATTTTTGTTTTAGGAATTAATATAAAAAATAGTTTAAAGGTTGTAATAGTATAATTAGTAATATAAAGGTGTGGTGTGGGTTAATTAAGAACTATTTCATCTCACTCAAAATAAGGCACAAATACACAAACTTCCCCAAAATGTACCTGATCACTGAAGTTCTCTAGTTGTGTACAGAAGCTATGAGGCTAATGTAGCTTGCAGGTAATGAATGTTTGCATGTCATACTCCTCCAGTTAGCGTTGTGTGAAACGCATGACTAATTCATCAAACACTGTTATATTGTTATTAATTACAAACTATCTACAAAAGCACTGCTTGTTATTTGCGTAGTGATATTTGTCCTTTGTTGTAGATGTTTTGGATGAAATACGTTTTTGAAAAAGGGGAAATATTGTCGTTGTCTATCATGTTAGAATAAGTACATTATGTGAATCTCTCACTGAAGAGTTTATTATTTTTATGTAGGCGCATCCCAGAGAGGCTCAAATACGGGGGCAAAGGAGAAGCGATGTACGCGGCCTTCCACCGTCACCACCATCATCACTGGATCCAAGTGATGCCACCTTATCCGTTTGAAGACCACAGCACCTTCAGACTTTTAAACGCTCTCTCCACTGTTCATTGGTCATGTCTTCTCTCCACCCTGATCAGCCTGTGATCTAGCAGCTGTCAGTCAGTAGCACACTGTTCACCCTTCACCGTGCCAGAAGGTGCCATGTCCTCTTACATGAGGAGTTCAAACAAATGGTGTGAGGAGAGACTCTCGCTGATGAAAGCTGCTGTTGACCTCTGTGGTACCTGTTTTTTATTGTGGAGCTGAGTTTGACTGATGTCTCTTGTTCAGGTGATGCACTATGGAGTTAATTGACTATTAAAAGCTGCTTTTAGTCTGAAATGGTGAAGGAATAGCATAAAATAGATACATGATATATATATGTATAGAATTTGGTCTGTTTATTTTAGGTAGTTCTGGGTTTCTCACATTTTGACTGATTAACAAAACAGAGCAGCATTTTCCACTGAAAACAAAAAGAGATATTAGATGATAACGCAGCAGGATTGTTTTTATTTCCAGTATTGGGTCTACATTTTAAAGTAACATCAGTTTGGTCACACAATCAGCTGCAAGCCTGTAATGAAGCAGTATTATAATATACACGCTAAAAGAAAATGCTATTTATCTATATATCATTTTTAATGACGTCAGCTTCATGTTTACATGACAGCAGTAACTAATTCATTTGTGAGTGAAACTATATGACTATCCAACTATATGACTAGAGCATGCATCCATTCCAGGCACCAGTTACCCAAAGCGTTGTACTGTAAAGACTATGGAGTGACTGAAGTGATACAGTGTTGTTTGTGGTATTGATTTTGGTAAACAATGCACTGGACTGTCATTCCTTTTTTCTTCTGTGCTCACTGAGTAGCATAGGGCTTGTAGTTTAGCACTGAAAGACGCGGTTTCATTTCGTCCCTGTGTGTGGGTATTGGTGAAGTGCGATTTGTTTGATGATGTAAGATTCTTGGTATGAAATGTTACCTGGAGTGGACCTATTTTTTTTTTCATGTATTCTTGATTATTGGTTTGTTTTGATATAGTTACTATTGTATTTTTCCATGTTATTGAAATTTATACTCGCTCTCAGGAGGACCTCTGAAAGTGGCTGGCAGCAGGTCAGTGGATGCAGCTTTGCGTTGTGTTCAGTTCTTTTTATGTCAGATTAATGGATTGTATGATGGCGAGGTTGGGGGGGGTCATTGAAAACCTGTTACCACAAATATATTCAGTATGCCACAATGGATATTTTGGACTGGATTTTGTTACACAGCGTCATCCTTCACTTAGAGAGGAAGATTTGCCTGCTGAGTAAAATAAGTGTACAGACAGACAAAAAAGTAAACAGAATGCAGTGATAAGGGAAAAATATCTGACCTGTATTCAATTAAACAAACAGTGCAAAGACATAATAGAGATTGATTCATCAACTTTGTTTGCTTTATTGTAAACATGCTTACTTCAAATTTGATGCCTGCACTACATTCCAAATGAGTTGCATGTTTACCTTTTTTTTCTTTTTTTTAATTACTTTTAACAACACTTAATAATTGTTTCGAGACTGAAGACACCCGTTTGTTTTTTTGCCATTCTTTTGTTATATGAGCTGTATTTTATGCTTAATAGTGTGATTTTTCAATAGGAGACCAGTCTAGCAGGCTAGTCTAGCACCTGCACTCTATGATTACACAGCCGTGCTGTTATAACACATGCAGAATGTGACTTTGCGTTGTCATGTTGAAATAAACATGGATGTCTTAAAGTCTATAAGGTAGCATACTTGCTCCAAAAAAAAAATAGATAGATAGATAGATAGATAGATAGATAGATAGATAGATAGATAGATAGATAGATAGATAGATAGATAGATAGATAGATAGATAGATAGATAGTTCAGCATTAATGGAGCCTCTTTATAAAAGTCCTGTAACATAGCAGTCCTTATTTCTGCTGTATGCTGTACTGACTGAAATATGACTTTGGGAAAGATGAAAAACAGATAGCTTCTCGTGTGTTCACAGTCTTCGTAGGAGTGTTCTGAATTTAGCAGTTAGGTGCAGCTTCTTTCATTCACATCCTAACACAGAGAGTGGCAGAGAGGCCCTGCTCCTGCTTCCCACATTCAGGACTTATTTAGTTCATTCTACTGCTGAACTTTTCATCATTCAAAAGAAAAAATAAGAATCCTATACAACTGGATATGGAACTTTATTTAACTGATGTACCAAATTACATTCAATCTCAACATAGAAGCAGTAAGAGTAACTTACTTCTCAGAATATGCAATCCGCTGAGTTCACTACGTAAATTCGACTACATGTTCTAGTCTGCAAAACTGCCCAGCCGTGGTCGTACGTACACTAGCTGCATATTTTTCTTGATAGCATATTTAACCCTTTATAATATCATATACACTCACTAATTTTGGGGTGTAAACTATATTGGTTTAAACCTGCAGTTCAACACAGACTGAGCTAAACAGGTAAGAGTTGTGTTCTTTGCGGTTGTAGTATATTATACTGTAATTGTTATACATCCTACCAAATTTAAAAGCATGCATCTCAACATGGGTCACATAGTTTTCTCAAATCTTTCCAGTATATCAGAAGATAAAGCAATGTACATATGTTCTGTCAGCTATTTATATGAATATATTTTATATTTTGTGCAAAGCATTATTTGACTTATTACATTATGCACACCCTGCTGGTACAGAATTATAAAAAAAATGTTTAATACATTAACAGCTGGTGCAGAAGTAATTGTAGAAGATCACAAATGGTGTATTAATTAATTTTCAGTTGCAGGTTTTTCCCCGTGGCATTAGTAAAGACTTTAGTTTGGGTAAAGCACAGCATCATTTTAGGTAATCTTAAACACCCCACCAGCCATAGCTGCTGAGTTTTTATCCAGCAGATGGTGCTGTTACTCTGACCCAATACATTTTGTGCTGTTTCTCGGTTAACAAATCGATGTTTTTGTTCATAAGTGCGCTACACAATTATCAGGGACTAGTTTTGTTCAGTAGCACCTTTTGTTTCTCCCCTGATGGACAGAAGCTTTGTTGGCAGGTTTAAATGGTGTGTCGGTTGTACTCATAAGAAGGGTCAAGGCCGTCATAGTGGAACTCTCTCCACTGCTCTGTCTTCTCCCGGGTTCTCTCGTCTTGTTCTGAAAGAAAATTAGATGAAAAATAATCAAAAGTTAAGAAAAAGTTAAAAGTTAATAAAAAGATACACTATAAGGTCAGAAGTGTGCTAGCAGGCGTAAAAAAGCCAGGCATGGACTGTAGAATTACTGAAAAGGTCAGTGATTTTAAACATGGCACTGGCCTCAAGTCTCATGTAACATTTGGGAAATTACTGCCTCTGGAAGCAGCACCAGCACCAGCCCTGTGCATTGAGAGCTTCATTAAATGGGTTTCTCTGGCCAAGCAACTTCACACAAGCCTCAAATCACTTTGTCAAGTGTTGGCCAAAGTGGAAAGCTCTGGTATCTGGCAGTCTGATGGGTTTAGTGGATTCCAGGAGAACACTACCTACAAGAATTCATAGTTTCAGTAAAGTTTGGTAGAGGAGGAATAATGGTCTGTTTTTCAGGGTATGAGCCCGTTACTTCCATAGAAGAGTAATGTTAATGCTACAACATGCAAACCTTTGAAACATAACAGTTTAGGGAAGGCCTTTTCATGTTCTGACTGCGCCTCTGTGCTTAAACATGTCATCTCACCAGGGGCATCCCAACTTTTTAGAATAAGAGTAAAGATATCAAAACTATAAAACGGCCTATATGAACTTGTGCAGTTAAGGCTCTGTGAAGAGCCACCGGAGATCCTTTTTTAACATGACAGTCAGGGTATTTTAAAACATCATGTCAAAATAAAGAAATGTGTCAAAACTTTAGACTGATAGTGTACATGCATCCTTCCATCCTTCCACTGTTATGAGATATTTATATTCACCATCATGCTCTTCCTCTGCGTAACTCTCAAACTCGTTCCTCTGCTCCTCGTGGTATTCTCTCTTCCTTTCATCGGCTGCCAGCCTCTGTCTCTGCTCAGCTGCAGGACAAGCATTGCATTTAAAAACAACTTTCAAAGGGAAAGTGAAAAAATAATCAGAGTAAAGCAGCAGAGGCTAGAGAGGAGTGAATTCTCGTCCTCTGCTCACAAAATTATGATAAACACAAAATGAAAATTTGTCCATGCAATAACTTGTACATAATCAAACCTGTGTATTTGGTCACCAATACATCATTTTATTTAGGTACACAGCAGTACTGTTCATGATGTGAATGGTAGGTGTTTTTAGAGATTGCCCTGTAGCTGTAGGTGGAGAAGCACCAAGTCATTGCTTAGCATAGTTTCTCAACTAAGTGTTGAGTATGTATCACTAGTTGTGAGTTTTCACTAATGTTTTGTAATACAGTATAAAGTCATGGCAATAAAGCAAAGCACCTCATGGGCCTGTCTTGTAATTCACTCAATTCCTCACTCACATTAAGCAGGCTGATGATTCTCCACTAGGAGGAGCTATTAGCACTCAAGCAGGTTTAGGTGCTTTTTAATAACCCGGGCCACTGTCTATTGGGAAAGGGCTATCGTCTGCATAGAAAACACCTTTAATGCACATTCAGGGTTTGTTAAATTTATCAAACTTGAAAAAAAAAAACTTTAAATGTGGCCTGTGCTAGTTAGCACCTTGATATATGATATATGCATTATATATAATTGACACTATACATATTTCTTTTAGCCAATAAAATGAAAGTGTGAACTAAAATAGCGAAACAAACAACATTGTTAAACTTGTACCTGGCAGAGCACGTGTCACATTTTCACTTTTCAAATGAACAAAACATGTAACTTGACCTGGGGTGGTCAGATTTTGCATATGACTTTGAACTTATTTGTGTTCTGAAACACGTTAAAGTAACTCTTGACTTGTTGATAAAGAGAGCTGTTTTTCAGATTTTGTATGATAACCTTTGACCTAACCAATCATTATCTTGAACTCTGACCTCTCCAACTCACTAAAAAATCACTTTTCAGTCTTTGAATAATCTCAAGAATTCTCTTGGCCTGTTTCACCAGTTTATACATGTTTGGCCTTGCTTGGATCTACTAGTACACATATGACCGTACTTTAGCATTAGTCTGAAAAACAGACTTTAACGCAGGGAATCTTAGTGGAGGACAAAGTGCACTCTGTAGGCTGCAGCAAAACAAAGGCCAACTGAAAACCTGTAGACCGCATGCCGCCCCTGCTCTGACAGTGGCTGAGGGCTGAGTGCTGGTTTCTCCGTGTTGCCCTGTGGCTCCTGCTCGCCTCTGTGGTTAGCCTCTACTGCATTCCTCAGCTGGCTCAAAACACAGCGGTCAGGGAGAGCACCTGCGGAGCCCCTGCTCTACTCTTAGCCTCTTTTCTTCTACCTTCAGTGTCTGCATCTGGATTTTTATGGTTATTTCATGTATTTTAGCATTTAGAAATGCTCTAATCTCCAACATTACAGCATTACAGACCTTTTCTAAGTGGTGTCCTACATCTACACAAGAGTAGCTCCATGTTGTCACAACTATATTTATCAGTTTCAAGAGTCTAGCCAAATCAGCCAAACCAGTATTGACCATAACAGCTTGTGCTTGCCACCCACTCATCAAGCAAATTCTCTTGATTGACCATCAACAGAAGAACATAAACAAACTCACCATTAATCTCATCCTGCGATTTCACTGCCCTCCTGCCACGGCGTTTGAAAAAGCTGCTGGCATCACTTTCTTGCATGAAAATCCTCCTTAGCCCACCTTAGATTAACATACACAGTAATGACAGAGGCCATGTATTATGCATATCAAGTATGTGAAGTATGCAGAGGTCACCCCACACCCCTACCTCCACCCCAACGATCTTCGATCATAAATCAGTGATAAGGGAAAAACAAGAACAGCATGTCTGAGACACTGGTCGCAGATATAACCATCACAGCTGGATAAAGATTATAGCATATATTGTTTTGGTCACCTTGTGGGTTTGCTGTGTTCTTGTCCACCTTTCCATCAGACACAGAAGCACCGTTAACCTCGTAGAACACTGTAATAGACCAGAAAGAAGGTCACAATTGTTTCCTGCCTCCAAATCCGCATCACAGACTTACTCAAGCAATCACAGCTACATAATGGTACAATCTCCAGCACTGATGTTGTT
The DNA here is from genome assembly GCA_021613375.1 of Megaleporinus macrocephalus. Taxonomy (NCBI): domain Eukaryota; kingdom Metazoa; phylum Chordata; class Actinopteri; order Characiformes; family Anostomidae; genus Megaleporinus; species Megaleporinus macrocephalus. The sequence continues at coordinate 39,497,052 of CM038702.1, read as the reverse complement.
GTTGTTGCTGCGGTAGGGCTACGTCCAAAGGTGTGATCTTCCAAAAGCGAATGCCCATTTAGGTGAGTAACATCCTCCATCTCTTATGTGTCATACTCACAGGTGAGGACGAACAACACAGTCAGACAGGTGAGCAAGGCGAGGCGCGTCCACCACATTTTTAGAGCTCTGTCCAAGCTGCAGACAACAAAGGGGATCCACACAGAAATACCAGTGAACTCTCATCTGAGGTGGAGCTTGTGACTCAAGGAGTAGTGGCAGGAATTTAGGAGATCAGTAGGCTGAGTGATGGGAGGGGCACAGAGAATTTGTGTCTGGAGGGTGGACCCTAGACCATTACAGGCACCAGAGCAATGACTAGGCCTGCCTGTCAGATAGATTCAGGATTAGGTTGTGGGTTTGAATGTTCAGCTGGCATGTCCAGTTGCATGTAACACTTATTTAGATGAGTGTTTTTGTTAAAGATGAGCTGAGCACCTACAGAGCTGAGCAACTACACTCCTCCATCTTTATCAGCTCCTCTTCTCATATTGGTGCACGTTTTAGACCGTTTCTCTGTGTAATTTGTTAAACCCCCATTAGCTCATTTATAAATAGTCAGGATCCCCATGGAGCAGGGTGCCAACCAAAAATATTATCAAGACAACAGCCTGAAACTGACCACTGATAAAGAACGAGGGGACCCAGCAACAGATGAGCTATTGGCTCTACCTTAAAAAAGTGGACCACAGTGCGCAGCTAAGGAATTCAAAAATGATTGCTACGGTGTTACTAAGCAGTTGTTACGGTATCTCTGGTGGTTGCTAGCTGGATGCTGGTGGTTGCTATGATATTGCACATGGTGACTGTATAATTGTAATAAAATTGTAAGGAATTGCAAGAAATTGTAATACAATTTTTTGCCTCCCATTTATTTCTATGGGAAAACCATATGTCCAATATACAGCCCACCATTCCCAACCAGCCCAAACATTCTGAAGTTGATAACTCAAAAACTGCAGTTGGTGGAGACATAAGAAGAAAGGAAAGAAGAAGAGAATTATACTGCCGAATAACAAAAGTGTTGCTTTGCCATTCACAATCACTTGCAAGTGATGAACCCTGGAAAAAAATGTCATATGAAAACCTGAGCAAAAGAACATTTGAGGATGGTTCTAGCATACTTTGCACATGGAAGCAAACAAAAAAGGATACTCATCTGGAATTACTGTTTTTTGCCTGGAGCTACGAATTCACTAAACCCAGGTGCTGCTAATGAGCATGTTTATAGATGGAGTGTGGACAATCAAAACAAATGCATTACAGTTTTCAGTGTGGAGTACAGTTTATTTTCTCCACGTTGCTAATTTATCAAGTATTAAAATATTTGTTATGCATTAATATCTCATTTACAGTGTTTTGATTACATGCGCAAAAAACAGTTTTTATTAATCCTGTTGTGAGATCTCCTATTAATCTGACAATTAATCTTACAATCAATCTTACAATTAATCTTACAAGGATTATTTGACACTAGTTCATATTACATAAAACATTTGCATGCTGCTAACCACTAGCTTTGCAGCAAAATAACTTGCCAGCCTGTAGACATGACTCACTACCCAGTCTAGTGAATGTTTTTGGTGCAGTGAGTGGTTTTGCGTCTGAGGGAAATGAGTGCGGGCCTCTCCACACAAGGAGCCCCTCTCATAGCAGCTGCGGAGACGCAGGAGAGTGCTGGAGGTGTTTGCTTACTGTTTTTTTTTTCATCTGGAGTCTGGCCAGGCCTCAGGATGGAGTGAATGAATGTATAAATTGTGAAGTGCGCAGTCTCAGAGGTGGAGGCAGATGAGGAAATACAGGAGAGGAAAAAAGCGGAATGTTTGTGTTTGTGCTGGTTTATCAGTGAGAGGTTTTTGGAGGCTTCCAAGTCTGAGCTTTACCAAGCTGCATTGTTCTGAACTGTCTAAGTGTCAGTGGATGAGCAGGAAAGACTAAAACTGGAAATTTTTCCTCCTAATCACTTAAAATACCTGTCTAATTACATCCTAGTGCTTATTGTTATTGTGGCATCTTGCAATAGAAGATTTGGAACCAGGCAGAAAAGCCACTGACAGCAGAGCCTCACCAATGCACTAAAAAAAGAAAGTTGTTTTAACTTTAGTGTCCTTGCTTAAATTTACTGTCCATGCTGCCTTAAATTTTTGAGATATTTGAACTTAAAATTTTATATTTCTAATGCGGTACAGTGGTGTAGTGGTTAGCACTGTCACCTCACAGTAAGGTGATCAGGTTTCGAGTCCCAGTCCAGGCCGTTCTATGTGGAGTTTGCATGTTCAAGTTCAAGTTTCAAGTTTACTTGTCATTTGCACATCATGTCAGGACATACATGCATTGAAATGCTTGGGTTGAGGCTCAGACAATTATAACTCTACAGCAGGGCAGCATTATATATATGTAGTAAAACAGTGCAAACATATCAATAAATAGACAATAATGAAGTAAAAATAAGCTAGAATATATACATATAGTAATAACTGAACTATATAAAGGAATATACAAAAATATACCTAAGATATACAGGAGGACATGTGTAGAAACGTTTGCATTGGCACATTATCTAAAAAAATATATAGGTACTTAAAGTGTCTTAGTGATATTGTCCATAGCAGCGATATAAGAATAAATAATTTAATAACATAATATAGCAGGGGCCGAGTGAACGATATCTGGGTCTTCAGCTTCACAGTTTGTTCAGGAGCCTGACAGCCTGTGGGTAGAAGCTGTTCATTATCCGGGTTGCTCTGGCTTGGATGCTGCGGAATCTCCTGCTGCATGTTCTCCCTGTTCTTGAGTGGATTTCCTCCCACAGTCCAAACACATGCATGTTAGGTTCATTGGTCACTTTAAATTTCCCGTCAGTGTGTGTTGTCCCAAGCCCAGGTACGTGGTGAAGGTTGTGTCAGGAAGGGCATCCGACGTAAAACACACCAAATCTAATGTGCGAGTTGACTCACTGTGGCGACCCCTGTTACACACCGCTCCTTTAATCTGTAATTGGTTTAAAGTTAATTTGTTAGAATTGTGCCAATATTATCCATAATCTGAAATAAATACCCAAACAATAAATGATCATTATCACTACAATCTGATTAAAGATATGGACATGACTGCCTCTCTTCAATGGCTTACAACTGAGTCACTGGTTGCTGTTTAGCTTTGTCTCTAAAGACAGATTGTTCTGGCGAGCTATTCAGTGACTAAATGTGACTCTGTTTTCTAGTGTGGGTGTGTGTATGTGTGTGCGTGTGCGTGTGTGTCTGTGTGTGTGTGTGTGTCTGTGTGTGTGTGGGAGTGTGTCTGTGTGTGTGTGTGTGTGTGTGTGTGTGTCTGTGTGTGTGTGGGAGTGTGTCTGTGTGTCTGTGTGTGTGTCTGTGTGTGAGTCTGCGTCTGTGTGTGTGTGTGTGTGTGTGTGTGTGTGTGTGTGTGTGTGTCTGTGTGTGTCTGTGTGTGTGTGGGAGTGTGTCTGTGTGTGTGTCTGTGTGTGTGTGTGTGTGTGTGTGTTTGTGCATGAATGACTGATCAGAAGAGGGCAGAGATAACCTACTCAAACACAACCATGGGTCCAACTGCCCATGCACTGAGGAGGCGTTCATCCATGCATCTCTGATTGGTCGGTTGGGGCTGGCGACCTCCACCAGAAGTGGTCCCTCACACACCTCTCTGCAGTCCAGAACCGCGTAGACATCTGACCTGACTGACTAAAGCTTTACTATGGCACGTTTCACCGTGCATGTAAGGGATGAGTGGCTGACTGTCCCCTGTAAGGATACGTCCTACACTGTAAACTGGTTAGGAGTGGAGGCTCTGAAGCGATACGCCAAGAACAAGCCTGATAACGGGGGAATCTCACACGTCAAAGAAGTGCGCTTTGTGGCCCGGAGGTGTCAGGGACAGGGACTGTTGGACGCCGATGATACGATAGATGACGTCTTGGAGGATAATGACTTTGTGGAGCTCGGTAATATTAACGATCTTTACTTTTTACTCTTACTCATGAGGCTGCTACAGTGACAGAACCTGATCAAGAGCTTTTCAAGATTTGGTTTGGGTTTTTTTTACGTGTAAATGCTGGTTTTAATTCCATTTGTCTAGAGATTGAAGGAGACACCATGTCTTCTGACTTTATTCCCAGCCAACCTGGAATATCCTATTTGTATCCTTATAAAACATCATGTTATATTCTGTGCGGAAGTCTTCTCAAACTAGATTTGAATTCAAAAACATTTTTGCTGCTGAAAAATGCAACGATGCAAACAGCAATTCATGTAACTGGACAGTTGTTGCAGAGCGTGAATTTTATGTAAATGGTTAACTGGCACTACCTTAACCAAAGTAACCAGAATACGACCCTACAGAGAGCCAGACGAGGTGAGCATGCATTCTTAGTGCGCAGTAAAACTCCTGTGTCTCTGATAGGCTGGGAAGATTTTGTAACATCAATAGATTCATTTCATTCAAACACTTTCTGCAATAAGTAAAAATGACATACACTGAATATAACTGACATGTTTGGTTGTGTTCAGTACATTTTTTTAGATGGCAACAGTCTGAGTTCCACTGATCTAGTCAACCTAGGACAAGGCCGCTACAAGATCAAGGTAGAGACTACTGAATGTGCTGAATGTCTGAAACACGTCTGAAAGTGCAGAAGTACTCAGTATTCATTAAACGACAGTCGAAATGGCCAAGTACAATTATTCATTTTTTTAGCATCCAAAAATATTAATAATATATGTAACAGTATTATACAGGTTCCTAAACAACTAAATGTACTCACATTTTTCAGTATTTAGTGTGTGTGCTCTTTACCCTTATCACAGTTTCCACTCTGTTCTGGATAAATCTGCAGGATTGTTTTTACACCTCTAGTTCAGTCTTAGAAGTTGGTTACTTTTTTCTTATGATCAAAATCATTCCAAGCACATTTGCTGATGTTGAGGTCTATTGGCGGTCAGTCCACTTGCAATGTAAATCTTTTTTGTCTGTTTATGTTTTTGCTTAGTAAGTACACATCCTTTCAAACTTATAGTATTGAGTTGTCGTCTCACAGTGCAGATGAATGACAATTTTGGTGGTCTACCAGGTCTTGCAGGCCTATGAGCTCTATTTCTCTATATACTTTCAATATTTATTTCTTAATTTTTTCACTTATTTTCCTTTGATTATTTTCCTAACATTTAATCTCTTTAGAAATCTTCTAAAATTAGTAAATTGTATGTAAAGGCCATTTTGACTGGAGATTAAATAAATCACTTGACTTTTGCGATGTGCTGTAATTCATATTAGTAATTAACACCAATCAGTCACAACATTAAAACCACCTCCTACCATGTACACTCATTTTCCAACACTCCAGCAGCACTGCTGTGTCTTACACTGTGTCTTAAACCACTTACACTAGCATAACACACTCTAACCCACCACCACCATATCAGTGACTCTGTGACGCTGAGAATGGTCCACCTTCCAAATAATACCTGCTCTGTGGTGGTCCTGACCATGAAATAACAGGGTGAAAAAGGATAGAGGACAGAGCATACAGTGAAACAGATGGATTTCAGTCTGTAAGTGTAGAACTACAAAGCGTTCCTATATGGTAATTGGAGCTACTAAAATAAACAATGAGTGTAGATACAAAGACTTGGTTTTAATGTTCTGGCTGATCAGTGTATATGAGATCATTTAAAACTGTTAATGTTTATCTTTAGCTGACTCCAGAAGCTGAGAAAAAAGTTGAGCAGTCAAGAGAACTTCTGGACACCATAGTGAAAGAAAAGAAAGGTAAGCAGGTTGGGCTTGATTTTAGCTGTGTTCTACGAGCACTGAATACATTAAAAGAGTTTTGTGACTTTACAAATAAATCCGATAGCATATTATATAAAGCGGACTTTTTGAAAGTGTACTATTTATGTGTGTACTTTGGCTCAAAATAGACATTTGCAGGCAGTTAGTAGAACAAACTGATTCAAAGCAGAAGTTAACACTCTGATCTGTTTACTTTGCTCTCCAGTTGTATATGGGATCACCACAGGATTTGGGAAGTTCGCTCGGACGGTCATTCCTATCGCCAAACTCAAGTACAGTCATGTTGTTGATAATTGGGTAGCTCCCTTTATCATCTGCACTTCACTTCCAGTCCTCTTACTGCTTTAGGCAGCCACTTAGGGCCATGAATATATAAATTAGATAAAAATATATCTAATATAGATATATATCTAGAGAGAGAGAGAGAGAGAGAGAGAGAGAGAGAGAGAGAGAGAGAGAGAGAGAGGCCATAGTGAATCATGGTTATAATGTACTGTTCTGTGTTGTTATCTGATAATATAACTGTTTACAGATGAAATAGTTTAAACAAAGCACTACAGTGATAATTTAGATCATGCAGAGGAGGCTCTTTGATGTGTGTTGTGGGTGTTTAAAGAGAAAATCCAGTAAAGTTAAGCATCGATGAGCAGCACAAGTTTAACAGATCAAACATAATGTGTAACATCACCACAGATGGCTCCAGTATTGGGGTAATTAATCAGGTAGTCCATTCACATCATTAATTTTCTCAAAATTTAATTACATTATGTTATTTATTACTGCATCTCACTATTTTATCTCACCAAACTATCTCACTACATTGTCAGATAATACAGTTTGTTTAAAAAAAATATATATCTGCCAAAAAGTGAGGTGAGTTTTAGCAAACACAGAGCCTTAAAATATGTAAAATCACCTAATTATGACCTAATCAAAATGAGAAATATTACACTCGCCAAGATGTTTTGCAGCATAGACGATGGGGCCCTTTTTCTGTCTTGTGTCTAGAGCCCCAGAATCGTGAGATCTGCCCCTCTGTAAGTCTAAAATGCAGCCCAGTAGTTAGAAATATCTGAGCATATCTGAACTATATAATCTCTCTTTCATAGGGAGCTGCAGGAGAATCTTATACGCTCACACTCAGCAGGTAGGAATCTTTAATTCAAATCAGAATTCTGTTAAATATTGCTCCATGTTTAGCTTGTCCTCTCTTGTGAATGGTATGTGATGTGTTATTGTATGTTTGCGCAGGTTTGGGTGGTCCTCTGAGCCCTGAGAGGACACGCATGCTGCTGGCCCTCAGGATAAATGTCCTGGCTAAAGGATACAGCGGCATCTCTCTGGAAACCCTCCACACCATGATACAGGCCTTCAATGGTACATGAAAGCTTTTCATAGTGCTGAGCTCAGGAGAATACTGTTTCACAGTTTTGAAAGAGTTCAGAAATACAAAGGCTCTTTCAGAGAACACTTGGTATTAATATCTGAGGATAAATCCTTCTTTCATGATTCTTTACTTAAAAGACCTTGTAGAAGAAATAACCACAGGATTTTTATGCAAAGGTGGTGTTATTGCAGTCAAAGTCACTTTTATTTTATCAATTACTTTACTCTTAAAAGGATTTTGTCTTGATGACTGCACACATGCACGGGGGATTACACATTAAACATAGCAAACAAGTATGCAATGGGATTTTGCTTAAGTCTTCAGCTTCTGGATTTTTTCTTCAAAGCAAAAGAGCCAAGCAGCAAAAGAATAAGTCTAAAAAAATTAAATATTGTTTTCATATTTATTTATATTTATAACTGAACTAGGTGGGAACATTTTTCATCCAGCACTAAGAGCTTCTCAGCTTGAATGCTATGAATAACTATAATCATTGTCTAATATCTCAATATCTCAAAAAAGGTGGCCTAACTCTAATTAACTTTAGGAGAGCATTTGGTCTCTGGAGCAATAAAAGAGTGTTCATGTAAAAAATTTAAACATCTACAAACTGTAGTGTTCTGCTACTGACTTGCACTACTGGCTCTGGAGGCGTGGCCATGCAGACAGCCATGCGTAGCAGCTCATGGAAGGCGATCTCCTAAAATGATGTGTTGTGTAGTGTGGGGTGGAGACTTGTGGATAAGGGTGATCTCCGTCATTGCTTCTGCTTTTCTGCCTGGTGTTTAATAAAAGAGCACTCGCAGCAGAATCATGGGCTTTCTTGTGTCTTACACAATACCAACATCACAACAGTGTGATAAGTGGGATCACAACCCCCAGCAGTCTGGAGTAAAACGATACCTCCAACAGTGTCAATGTGGAGCATCAAAGCTTTGAAAGTGACACATCCAAAGGCCTCATTAGTGGAGCACCACAGTGGAGCAGAGGAGCGTTTGGGAGAGAGATCAACACCCTGACCGGTGCCGCCTGGGCTGGTGTGTAAATAGAGGCCGGATGAGATGTTCAGCAATGGCAGTGCGCTGTGAGTCGAGAGCAGTATTGACAGATCATTGCACCTGCCATCACAGACTTGCTGATATCCTTACTGCTGCAAGTTGTGCACACTGAGAGAGGCGCATCACACTGCTGGAAGGTGACTGTTGTCCAACTCAAGCCAGTCATTAGCAGCAGTCAGGGCCCCAGTGCACACTAGTGGGTGATAGAAAAAGAAGATGGCGGTCAGGTGGACAACGTTTTTGCTACCCTGGTCTCCAAGTGTGCGGTACTAGATGTAGAGCACTATAAACAAACACCGCTCCAGCTTATCCTACAGGTATTGGATGGACTGCATTCACTCCAGAGAACACAGTTCCACTACTCTACTGTTTAGTGTTAACTTAATATTAGGCTTGGTGACCTTAAACTCATGTGCTGCTGCTCCAGAGTCTCTCATTCCATTAGCAGTGCTTTTCTATGGAGAATAAACAAGCTGTGTATGTGTAGCAGGATATAAAAAAAACCTTCTCACCATGACTTTTTCCTGTCGTCTTCTCAGCATCCTGTCTGTCCTTCGTTCCTGAGAAAGGGACAGTGGGAGCCAGTGGAGACCTTGCTCCTCTTTCTCACCTGGCGCTGGGGCTGATGGGCGAAGGGAAGATGTGGTCACCTAAGAGTGGTTGGGCTGATGCCAAATATGTACGAATTCACTACCTTTACTCCATTCATGTCACGTCCAAGTGTTTACCAAACGAAATGATGAAACCAGAACATTATGAAATCTGTTTGCTTTTCTCAACATCCTTTTAAGCTTGACCTTTGACCTTTGCATCGCCCGCAGGTTCTGGAGGCTCATGGACTGAAGCCTATATCTCTGAAACCAAAGGAGGTACTACTGATCGCCTCTGTCAGGCTTTAACCGCTTTTATCTTTCTCTGTGTTGACATAGTGGTGTAGTTCTCAGAAATGTGTCCTTGACTCACCTGTTTTGTTTTGTAACTGACTGGGAATAATTATAAAACGTCAGTAAACCATGGCTAGTCTGAGGAAATACCCAAATGTAAAAGTCGCTGGAGACGGCAAGAAAGAGTAATCATGTTGACCTACATTATACTACCTAAACTATACATACATATGCAAACGTAAAAACAAAACCCATTTAACAGACAACGTTAAGAGTTAAGATATGCTGTATAAAATATAAACAGTAGACATTACGTTATACTCATAACCCAGACTAAGGATGCCAGCTGGTCTTAAAAGGTTCATAATCTGCTTATTATCTTAAATATTCTCCCCTTTGAGAATCACTTGTTCGTGTGGTTTTAGATACTAAGAGCCTTAATAATAAATTTTCACATGATTGTTTTCAAGCTATCTTCATTCTGTTTTGGCTGCTGTGCCTTTAATACTAATGCATGTAAAATAACTATTTTGTTTGGATAAACTGCTCTGCTCTGAACCCAAATGATTACTTCATTCTAAATGCAGTCCGGGCTGAAATAGTTTTATAAATACCATATGAATGTAAATGGGTGGGTATTTGGTGATATCACAAATACAATAAATTGAATTCCAGCGGGTTTCGACACAGGGCCTGTATGGACTGGGAAGTGAGCGATGGATTTTTAAAATATTAGCGATACTTTAATAATATTTACTTACTACATCAAACTAAATAGTTGTGATGCAGTGCAAAATGTAAATAAAACCAGAATGCAGTGATGCGCAATTATTTGCCCCACAGAATCGTATGTGTTTTTAATGCAGTGCCTCCTGAGGGTCTAAAGATAATGGCCTTGTCACTTACATATAAGATTCTCTCTGGATTCTCTCAGTCTTTGTAATTTATTTTGATACATACATGATAAAATCCCCAAGTTCTATTTTATGTTGAGAAACAACTCATAAATTCTTGCACTATTTGCCCTCACAGTCTTTCACAGAAACCCCTACCCACCTTTACTTCTGAAAGACCCCTCTCTTTGTTGTTGTTTTTTTAGCAGTGCATAGATTCACCTGTCTTGGCTCCATCCCAGCTTCCCTGAAATATAGGGTCAGCACATGTATTTTTGAAGAACAACATTTTTTAGTTTTAAAATTTCATATGTTGTCTATTTTCAATAGTTTTATTGACTCTCACATCATTGAATTCTGTTTTCATTTACATTTGCATGGGTTAAATTATAAAAAAGCCTGTGAAAGCCCCTTTTCTTCTCTGTGTGTGTTGAGGTGACTGATGGGCAGTGGATAAAGATATATTAACCTAGTTATGAACAAATGGATTTTACAGTGATGGGGATTTGAAGATAACGTAAACAAAAAGCGTGTGAGTGAGATCTAAACAAAAATGTAAAGATAGTCATGTAGATTAAATTAGGTACCCAACTCAACAGTTAAATACTAATTCATGTCTGGACATATGCATATCCATAAACATTATCTGTGCTCATTATTGGAGAAATCTATATGAAGCAGGCTAGACTGACGATTTAATATCATAATGCAAATCTGTTAAATAAGACATGATCACACCTTGTCCATCTGCAGGGCCTGGCTCTGATTAATGGGACACAGATGATCACGTCGCTGGGTGCAGAGGCCGTGGAGAGAGCAGAGTCTATGGCCAGACAAGCAGACATCATTGCAGCTCTCACACTGGAGGTCCTGAAGGGAACCACGAAAGCATTCGACAGCGGTGAGAACACGTCTTCCTACCGAAAGTTTACCGAAAGTTCAACTTAACCAGTACAGTTTTACAGTGAAAGTAGATTAGTTTAGCCTTTATACTTGATGATGGTTTAGACTGCTATACTGATGGAAAAATCAGATTCTAATTTTTAATGTTTGTAATCGTGTAAAATCAGTCTTTTGAGTCCTTTGAGCTTATGTAAACTGCGCTCTCACATCTCTGGGACACCTGTTTGGCAAATTACATTATATACTGACATGTGCCTGCAGTAGATTTTCTCCTAGGGTTCTATTTTTAAATTCTTCCCACTGAGAAGCAGGCTTCTTCCACAGTTGTTCATCACCTAAGAGAATGCAAATGTCATTGTCTTGATTCGCTGGGAGTTTCAAGGCTCACCATCTTATGAAAAGTTCCAAAACAGATTGTACTGAACGTTTCATTTCAAAACTTCTCTCACATTTGTTCCAAACTTCGATCAGACATTCATGAGCTGCGTCCACACCCGGGGCAGAAAGAGGTGGCCTTGCGTTTCCGTGCTCTATTGGACTCAGATCACCACCCCTCAGAAATTGCAGGTAATCACTGTTTTTACATGTTTTGTTGATTCTCTAAGAGAAATAAGAAGAAAATAAGTCCCTGTTCTTCAAATGTCAAATTCCCACAAGACCCCCACAGAGCTATTATACCCACCACACAGGTATTATTTGAGTGGTGGATCATTGCCAGCACTGAAGTGACCCTGATTTGAGTGTTTTTTTGGTATAAGTGGATCTGACACAGTAGTGTTGCTGTGTCCACTTACTCTCCACACTATTAGACACACCTGCCTTGTTGGTCCACCTTGTAGAAGTTGCTGCACAAGTTTGTGTTGGTCATTCTTTAGTCCTTCATTAGTGATCACAGGACTCCGCTCACAGGACTCCGCTCACAGGACTCCGCTCACAGGACTCTGCTCACAGGACTCTGCTCACAGGACTCTGCTCACAGGACTCTGCTCACAGATCCCTGGAGATGTTTTTGTTTGGTGGACTATTATTAAACCAGCAAGGACACTGAGGTGTTTAACGAGGTTGAACACTCCAGCAGCACTGCTGTGTCTGATCCACTTATAGCAGTGCAACACACACTAACACTCCACCACCACGTCAGTGTCACTGGGGGGCTTAGATTTTTTTGTTAGCTGCAGAAATATGCCGTATTTATGTTTTTCCGAGTAGAGTTGTAGATGTTCTCTAAGTACAGTGCTGTATTTTAACTTGTACATCACAGCTGACCATTTCAGGCTAACTCTTTACATCAACAGAAAGCCACCGGTTTTGTGACCGAGTCCAGGATGCATACACTATGCGCTGCTGTCCTCAGGTAAAGCCGGCGTCTCTGATCAACAACATAATTAATACTCATCGTCACTTAAGATGATTCATCTACTTGTAATTTGGCGTTTGTCTTATTTTCACAGGTCCACGGCATCGTCAATGATACAATTGCATTTGTGAGAAATATCATCAACACAGAAATTAACAGTGCTACAGACAATCCTGTATCCTTCAGGCATTACTATGACCTCTAGGTAAAATCAGAGAAAGCATTTTACTCCTGTTAACCTCTCCCTTTAAAGCCTGCAACTGTTCTTTACCCTGACAAATAAACTAGATGGTGTTTGCAGAGAGGGGAGAGACCATTTCTGGAGGCAATTTCCACGGAGAGTATCCTGCGAAGGTACTGTTAGTCTAGATGTACAGTGAAGGACGTAGGTGGCCATTTGCATACTGTCGTGCAGAAGGACGTGTACTGTTCTGTTTGTGGATGTGCAATATCAGTCTCTGTCTGTCTGTCTCTTGCCTGACCCGCTCTGTCCCTTCCTCTAGGCATTAGATTATCTGGCTATAGGAGTACATGAGCTGGCGTCCATCAGTGAGAGGCGTATTGAGCGTCTGTGTAATCCGTCTCTTAGTGAACTGCCTGCCTTCCTGGTGAATGAAGGAGGACTGAACTCTGGCTTTATGATCGCCCACTGCACTGCTGCAGCCCTCGGTCAGTCATTCTCTTACGAACACACACACAGTGAACCCGACTCAGTCCAACATATCACTTCTTCACTTCATAATGAGGCTATGACTCAACAAGTAATCTCATAGCATAGCTTGCAATTGCAGGTATGTACAGGTATTCGCCATAAGCAGCTAGACAAGACATGTTTTTGTGTTCTCAGGAAAGAGATACTCGCTAAAATTTGTTGTGTGCACATGATGTTGTAAAACCTGAAAAAATGAGGGGTGTGTAATCATCAAGTCCATCTGCTCAGGAGTCTCAAGAACAGCTGGCAATTGTGTTGCATGCAATTATACATTTCCACCAGAGAGGTCTCCAATTCCCCAGATCTCACATAGTGCAGCTTTAAGTGAATGTGTTCGCTTTGTTTGCTAAAAGTTCTTCTTTCCCTGCAGTTTCTGAAAACAAGGTGTTGTGCCACCCTTCCTCGGTGGACTCTCTGTCCACTAGCGCAGCCACAGAAGACCATGTTTCCATGGGCGGGTGGGCTGCCAGGAAGGCCCTGAGAGTAATTGAACACGTCGAGCAAGGTACAAACACTGTCGGATTAAATTAGAACACCTCAATTTTTTTTATATACAGCTCTTAGTGCTGGTAACAAAAGTAAACTTGCAATTAAAGTGATGCAGTTCTATCTAAGACTTCAAACATTTTTAGTAAGCTTATTCTATTATTAACCTTGATTCTTAATGCCTTAACCCTTAAGGCCCACACGCTTATACAAGACAGTATGTCAACATTCTTTAGTAAAGGAAAGGAAGAACAATGGATCTATGTAACACTATTTGCTAGTTACAAACTTGACATTGTAATAATAGCTGAATCCTTTTTGGTGCTTTATTTAAAGATATTGTCAAAAAAAGGTATATAGAACCACATGCACCATGTTCTCTATTAACCTGAAGAAACAATTCATCATGCAAAGTGCCATTAAAGCATAAAATAATTCTACATAGAACGCATGGTTCTAAATAGAACCCTTGCCTTTCTTAAGGAACCCTTGAAGAACCATATTTTTAGCTGAATGCATAAATTACACATTAGTGTCACTGTAGATAAAATCATTGATAGTAGATACTGAATAATTCTTCTTATCATTAGTAACTGATGGGAATGAAGAGGTTATTATCAGGATGTGCAGGATTTTAACACTCATAATCAATGCAGAGCTTGATGGTGTGTAATGTCGACTGAAGCTGTGCTTGTTTGTTTACTTTCAGTGCTGGCTATTGAACTGCTAGCAGCTTGTCAGGGTATAGAGTTCCTCCGCCCACTCCGGACCACGACGCCATTGGAGAAAGTCTATGACCTCGTGCGCTCTGTAGTCAGGTAAGAAAAGTGACACTGTCCAATGTTGGACCCGAAAATGCTGAACCAGTTAGTCAATATTTGTGTTCATTATTTGGTCTATGTTATCTCTTTCCCCCTTCCCCTCTCTCTCTGTCTCTCTCTCCCGCTCTCTCTTTGATGGACAGACCCTGGATAAAAGACAGGTTTATGTCTGCAGACATTGAAGCTGTTCACCGGCTTCTTGTGGACCAGAAGGTAAATCCCATGCTACACCCACGGTTCTGTTCCAGTACGGTTTTAATCCCAGTAACACAACCAGCACAACATGAACGTTTCAAAGAAAGGATCTTTGGAGCAATGCCATAGAACAACCACCCAAATTACTATTGCAGTGGGGGTCCTAAAAGTAATATTTGGCATGGTAAATGTGTTCAATGAACCTCCTGATAATGGTACTACACCAGTCAGTGTTTGCAGGTCAATGGCTGGACTAGCTGTCAGGACTGGTTGACACCACAAGGAGTCCCATATTTGGCATATTTGTATTGAATTAAGATTAATGAAAAAAAATGGCATGCATTCTGCACATAAAAACACATGTAACTTTCATTTTTTATTTTTAATTATAAGAAAAAAATACTTTAATTTTATTTACTTCAACTTATAATATATTATTATACTTTATATATTTTGTATATATTTTTTATTATTTTTTTATTGGTTATCTTATCTATTGGTGAATGGAGGAACAGCCAAGTAAGAATTTCATTGTACAGTGTAACTGTCTGTTTCTGCTGTGCATATGACAATAAAACTCTTGAAGCTTGAATCTTCTGGGGCATGAATGAATGAAAATGGCATGAATTCTGGGGCATTAATGCTGCACTCCAGAACTCTACATATTACAACAAATCAATTCTAGGTCAGAATGGTACTTTAACTTGTATCATCAATATTTTTAAGCATTATAAAAAAACTAAGCTCCTTCTACAGAAAACAGCACTGTGCAAAAGTTTTAGACACTTGTCGATATTATATTTTAAAAAGCAGACAGGAAGCTTTTATTTGCTCAGCAAAACAGTTTTTTTTATTATTCAAACAGTATTAATACAGTAAGAAGTGATTTTACATATATCAGTGTGTTTATTTAACCATTTATAAACTTTTCACTGTGATGATCCAGTAGTATTTGTTGTTTTCATCTAATACTTGCTTTGACTGCTCAGTACTTCATTAAACTACATCAAGATTTCTGGTGAAGGAATTTAATAAATTCATACAATGTCTTGGGCCTTCTAGGAGAAATCTGGAACTAAACTAGATATTATCTACTTCTTTCAAAATAGGAGATTTGTTCTACATTGTGCTGGATTTATGTTTGTTTACATCTGTTCTAATGATATGTGGTGTTCTTATTGGTGAAAATATACTTATTTCTAAAATAAAGATTTTAAAACACTGAGCTTAGCTGCCTAAGACGTTTTCACAGAAGTGTACATTAAGATGATTGTTTCATTCACTTATTCCTCTTTGTCCAGGTGTGGAACGTTGCCAAGCCTTACATTGAGAAGTACTGCACTGAGCTCTTGCCTGAATCACGTCCAACCTCTCCCACTGCCTTCTCCCTGGAGCCTCCAACTTCACCACGGAAACGGGTCCGACTCGAGTGACCAATGAAACCACTGTGCTTCACACAATACTCAACATGCATCATTTTATGTGCTAAATGCTGATTGTTGTCTTTCTTACTATATACAAGATTAGAATTTTGTAGTAGCGAATGTGTGAACAACACCTGATGTGTTGTCATTGATTGTAGCGTGTAAGTGTTTCATTCCCACTTAAACATTAAAACAAATCAACTCTTCATTCGTGTAGGTCATATTTATAAATCTATTTTATGTTCAGGCATCACTGCCATACTGTAAGCCTGTAAAACAAAAGATGTTTAAATAGATGTTAAATAATAAGGGCACAGCTGTATTGATTTATATTAATTTCCACTGTGCAGCACTTTTTTGGCATGTTTTTATCACCTTATTGCCTCAATGCATGTCTCGTGTGCACTGCCGATCACTATTCAACTGCAAATTAACGAGGCAAGAACATTAACAAGTAGAAAAAAGAGGTCATGTGACACACAAACAGGAAAACAGAGGTTTCACTTTTCATTTTGGCTCATATTCCACTTGGGTCACCTGAAGAAAAGCATGTCGTGTGCATCACACTGTTTTCACTGTTATGATTGTATTTCAATAAAAAAAATCTGTTCACAGTGCCACATGATGGAAAGCAGCATAGCTGTGTCTTCAGTACATTTTAAGGTGGATTGTATTAAGTACTGATATAACCTCAACATTCCTCATGTAATGTATTAAATGCAGAGAACAAGCAACTTTAAAAAAACAATGCAATAGAGTTTTTGAAGAAAATTGATAACCATGGAAAAATGTGAAATACACACCACTTTGCTTTTCCACGGTTATCAATTTTCTTCAGTTTGGCATGAAGACCTCTACATCTGTAATTTTGATAATGTGTTAACTCATTTCCTCATGTTAAGCCATTCATCTTAAAAGTCAAGTTAAAATAAATCTAAAAATAAATACAAATACAAAAGTATGCTGTTCCTGGAGGATGTTCAATAATACAGTTACCATCTAATAACTGTGTTATGGAATCAGTCCTTCAGCCTATTCCATCAGGTGTTCTGCTGATGGATTTTTACAAACCTGTGTTAAAACTGTAGTGCAGAAGTCTGAAGTCAAAACTGTGTTTTCTATTCATCGAATGCGAATATCTGTTCGTATATCGGACGTTTAACTCTATTTATGGTTAATTGTATGTATTTAAATGCTTTTAAGACTTATGCTCAGTACTGTAGCTTAGAAGAAGCCCAATGTGTAGGTATGCCTGACACACTCACTCTCAGATTCATATTGCATATTAACCGAACATGAACGTTCTCAGAATCTTATAACTGGTTGGATTTTGTTTCCTGGTTTTGTGCCCCATCCTGGGCTAGGCCCTAAAAAGACTTTCCTGTGGCTAAAAAAAAAATATTTTCTTTCTTTCTTCATCCTGACTTTGATGTTTCTAACTTGCTCTTATGCTCTTGTTTAAGCATCAAGTAGCCTAATCGAGGAAACTGTAATAAAAGAACCTCAGTAACATTTGGAGGGTTTCTTTCTGTCCTTGCTCACAGTGGATAAAGTATTGTGACTTCATGTTTTCATGCTTTTAAACTCCTGTAAAGCTGCTTTCATTGTAAAAAGGGATATACAAATAAACTTGACTTGACAGAACTTATGCGCCAGCTTGATTTACTTTCCATGTTTACAGGAAATGCATCCCAAATCTACTCATTTCTAAAAGTGTGTGATGTAAAACATGGCTTTAATTGGCTTGTATTGCTCCTATAATCAGCTGAGATGCGGTATACAGTGTAAAAGACAGGAGGGTCAGCTATAGAGAGAGGCACCCAGCAGGGAGCTGCATGTCACAGACAGCTGCTGTGTGTGTGCATTACAAATCCTTAACAATACAACACTACTCTCTCTCTCTCTCTCTCTCTCTCTCTCTTTCTCTCTCTCTCTCTCTCTCTCTCTCTCTCTCTCTGTATTTCTAACTCTCACCTTCATCCATATCTCATTTCCTCTTAACAAGGTAGAGAGAGGAGCAGAAACTGAGTACTATAATACAAAACATCACTTTTTGTTTACTGGCTGCGTTGCTCAGATTCTAAGGATACGGTGCTCACAGGGATATCGGAAAATACATCATCAAGTAAGTTTCTATCAGAAATTCTGTATTATTGACATTCCACTGTCCAACAATGAGCGTTTATACTATACTTGTGTCTGTAATTGTATTAGTACTGACTTTAAATCTTTAAATGTACTATGAATTATGTTTTTTTGCAATTAACTGTCATATGCATATATTATATTCAGGTATACATTCTGCTGAGGCAGTGTTTGCATGTAAAATTAAAAAGATTTACTGAAAATGTAGACTAAAGCATCACTTATCACTGACGTTTACATATGTTGTGCACACACTCATCCTTTCTTTAAGGTTTCCTTCGGGTGTTGTAATACAAAACAAGTTTCTTTTGATGCTAACATATTTATCTTAGACATTGTGTTTAGAAGCTGATGCTGTCAAAAGCTAGAAGACCTGAGAAAATAATACAGTTAGTATTATTTATATACTGAAGTATTTAGATGTAACATGCATCTTTTGTTGTGTTTTTTATGTCATTTGAATGCAGCAGCTGTCATTTTATGGAAATTCTTGATCAAGAAATTATTACCTAAAATATAGTAACAATATAGGAACAATTGTTAGCTAAGCATAACATTAACCAACAAAGACATAGCTTTATAGACAGTCGTGACCTGCTTGTCTGTGCACCTGTTAATGTTTGTTGCTATATCTATATCTCTATCTGCTTGTTGAAGTGAAGGTCTGTTTATTTCACAGTCATGAGTCTAGATGAGGACACACGTTGGCTCGAATGGGTCACCAAGCAGTTTGAGAGCATTGCAGGAGAAGACAAGGAAATAGACCTGGATGAGTTTAAAACAGCTCTGAAAGTGAAGGAGGTGAGAGCTGAATGGATGGGTGCAATTTTGGGGAGCAGGAATAACTAGACATTGGATGAGCTACTTTGAGAAATATCTTTAAAGTAATGTTATGGAAAACATGTAAAGGACATGCAAAACAATTACCTTATTAATAAAATATCTCTTCTTCTACTTTCAAACAGTTTCAACAGAATTTCTCTATTCAATTCAAATGGTTATAAATGAGGTTATGTGGTGTAGATGTCGTATATATATATATATATATATATATATATATATATATATATATATATATATATATATATATATATATATATATATATATATATATATATATATAGCCTAAACTGAATGAAAAGCTTTTGCAGCACTTTCATGAAGATAGGCCTTTTGTTTTACTGATATTTATTGAAACTAATAAAATATAGACATGTGAGGGAGTTCCCCTCTACCAGCAGCACCTGAGAAGTTACTTTGTTTACTTTATAAATGTTGTGATTTACAAAATGGTGTAAGTGGGTGCTGTTGAGGGTTACAGTGACTTTAATGCTGTCATTAGTCAATACAAATAGTGTGTAGACACATAGTTAAGGAGTAGTTACGGTTAGTAATGGAAGGAATTTGTTTTACAGTTTATTTTTTTACAGATAATGTAATGCACAATTGAAACACCCTGAATGCTGCAACGTCATACATCTAGTTTGGGAGTTTTATTATTAACACTCTGAAAAACTGGCTATCCAGCAGCCTACACAGACATTGTGGTCATCTTATAGATTATAATGTGGACCTAAGTACACTTTCTAAAAAAAGGTGCTAAGTTGTCACTGGGGTAACACACATCTTGTTACTCGGTACCCTGTAGGGTACATCGTATGTTTAGTTTGGGAACATTATTGTACCATATTACATTTGAATCAAATTGGTTATAAAACAGTGCAAGCATATGCCTTACCTGTGGAACATTTTATTAAAGGGACACAGTTGAGAATTACAACCTCTGTTGACACTTTGAGGGTCCATTTGCATTGTTTGTACCTTGATGAACAAAAAATGCACCTAAAGCAGCATTTCATACTGTATCGTTGGAGACAAGATTTCCATTGGGTAAGAGTCGCTGAGCAATACATTCAACAGATTTGGAGAAACAAAGTGTAATACTAATAATAACACACAAGGCATGATAAAAAAGCCAACAATAATGGTAGACAATCTCTCTTCTGAAAGGTTCACTCAATCTTAAAATTTCTCAAAATTATTATTTTTTTAAATAAATTGTAAATATAACAATCACATTTTTTTTCTGTTACAGTCTTTCTTTGCGGAGCGTTTCTTTGCGCTATTTGACTCTGATGGCAGCAACTCTATCAGTCTGGATGAGCTGCTGAAGGCTCTGAACCTCCTCATTCATGGCAATGAGACAGACAAACTGCGCTTTCTCTTCCAGGTCTATGATGTAGATGGTCAGTTTCCTCAAAAACCACTGTATGATTATTAACTTGTATGCTGAACTTCTTCTGTGACGTAAATTACTGTATATTATTACTTGTACAGCTAGTCACATTCAGACACCCTTCTCAGCGTGTTTTATAAACCTGGCGTTACAGGCAGTGGTTCTATAGACCCTGACGAATTGCGAACAGTGCTGAAGTCCTGTCTGAGGGAAAGTGCCATCTCCTTGCCTGAGGAGAAACTGGATGACCTGACGTTGGCCCTGTTTGAGTCAGCTGATAAAGACAACAGTGGCTCCATCACATTTGAGGAGCTAAAGGCAGAGCTGGAGACCTTTCCTGAGGTCATGGAGAACCTCACCATCAGGTAACAGCGACTATAATGACTCAAAGAAAAGAGAACTAATCAAATATGCAGAATCAACACCTGGTCTACAGCTTATATGCTGAAGTAGTCATTGTAGATGTCACATACTGTTAGTTATGCGTTATTTTCATAGTAGTTATTGTATAAAACCCTGAAGATTAATAGCTGAATAATAAGCCTAGAGATTACAGTGCTAAGCTTGTTATGATTGTTATTTCTTTCAGTGCTGCCAACTGGTTAAAGCCTCCTGATCTGGAGCAGAAGAGGCGGCACACCCCACGCTACCTGACCCGAGCGTACTGGCACAACAACAGCCGGAAGCTGCTTTTCCTCTGCCTGTACAGCTTCCTCAATGTGTTCCTCTTCATCATGTACATGATGCAGCATGCTTATGGTGGGTCCTGGTTCATGTTGGCAAAGGGCTGTGGAATATGCCTCAACCTCAACTGCACTTTCATCATGGTGAGTATATGGTATGGTGAGTTGAAAGTTAAAGATCAACGTATTTATGACATGACTGGTAGGAATGTTTCTACAGACTGAACTTGTCTGCAGGTGCTGATGTTACGCCGCTGTCTTACCTGGCTGCGGGCCACCTGGATGGTGAGAGTCTTTCCATTGGACCAGAACATCCTTCTGCATCAGATAGTGGGTTACGCCATCCTTGTCTTTACCGTGGCGCACACAATGGCCCACGTCATGAACTTTAGTAAGTTTTAAAATCACTATATTGATCTGAGTGCTGCTTCACCTCCTCTATTTAAGACCTGATGAAGTTTAGATGTAGAAATAGATTAGCTCCTTTGTCATTTGTTAATCTCTCTAAATGAACACACTTGATTTTCATTTGTTATAAAAAGTATACATCTAGTAAGCATGTAATGTTCTATACTGAATATTACATCTTAACATTAAAATGTAAATACTATATATAAATATTTCTATTCAATAGATCAGCATATTTGACTAATCAGGCTGCATATGTGTTGTCTTCTCTCAGTCCGTCTAACTCAGGCAGATGAAAGTTATCAGCTGTGGGAATATATCTTCACCACTCGTCCTGGTATCGGCTGGGTTAAAGGTACTGCCTCCATCACCGGGGTCGTGCTCCAGGTCCTCATCTGCCTCATGGTGGTTTGCTCCAGCACATTTGTCAGACGCAGTGGTCATTTTGAGGTAAGAGGAATCAATGATGTAATCTAGTACAGACAAGGGTACATCCAAGGATATAAAGCTTAAAATATGTCTCCTGTGTCCAGTGAGAAGCAAAAATATTGAATAATAAAATTGGTTATTTATGTATTTGTTTGTTTATAATATTTGTATTCCAAATCAAACATGAGCATGAGATTAGTAAGATTTTTATATGAAGTTCTTAGGAGTCTGCTGATGTCAGTGGATCTCAGATTTTGATCCAGTTATTACAAAGACCAAAATATAATTTTAAAACTTTATTTAATAAATGAAGCAGTAAATACAACCCATGATGTTTTTATTTCATGTTGTATGTAGACAAGAGCTGCCATTCTGTGTTTTAGTCTCATGCTAATCTTTTGAACTGGCGCACAAATCTTTAAAATACATATATATGATAAAAAATCCCTATTGTCCCAGTGTTTGTGCCTTCCATTGTATTTTCTTTTGCTCCAGTACATCATAGCCTTGGCCTATGCTTATGGAATTTACAGTGGACATAGGCCAACACCTTTGAAATACTTTAATCACTATATTAATGTTATTTACTATAAATGCTGATACTACATTCATAATTAAACTTCTAGCATGGGGCACATACATCATGTAGACTAGGATCCTATTAAGTCTACAGTCTGTTAATGTAACAAACACTTGAAATATACTGTAGCCTCCTCTTTTTTCTTTTACAAATGTATGTAAAATGGCTAACTCCATGTCTGTTTAGGTGTTCTACTGGTCCCACCTGTCCTATATCTGGGTTTGGGCACTGCTCATAGTCCACTGTGCCAACTTCTGGAAATGGTTTGTGGCACCTGGTATAATTTTCATTGTGGAGAAGTTAGTTGGCATTGCTGTATCTCACATGGGTGGCCTGTACATTGTTGAGGTCAACTTGCTGCCATCTAAGGTACTGCCAATCTGTAGTTTATTTGATATTTAGAAGATTCTCACATTCTGATAATTAAGTTTGTAGTGCTTCTGCTTATTGAAGAGTTATTCTTACAGTAAAGTCTATATTAAACTGGACAAATAACATTCTGCTGTTCTGGTTCTGTCTTGCAGTACTTTGTACTTTAATTCAAACTCAATTCAAACTGACTGTAAGGTCAAAGTGACACCTTCAAAGGATCTGCATTTAGTCAGTGTTTCATTTGTGCCAGAATACAGAACCTAAACAACAATAAACTTAGGCACTTAAAGACCACAGTGTGAGGTTTATCTATTACCTGTACTGTACACTTTCACTTTAACCTGTTTTTTGTTGTTATTGAAGGTGACTCATCTGGTGATCAAGCGGCCACCTTTCTTTCAATTCAAACCTGGAGATTATGTCTACATCAACATACCAGTCATAGCCAAGTATGAGTGGCACCCTTTCACTATCAGCAGTGCCCCTGAACAGCAAGGTACCACCAACACACTGAACTCTAATCTTAAGTATGACCAGCTCTAGGCCTAAGCAAATTACATTTAGGCCAATACAACCTAATTCATGTCTGTTGTCATTATATAGTACATATACCCCTCAAACACTTGATCCCATAAACACAAATTATAAATAATAAACTGGCCAATTACCAAATTGGGAGAAAGCTGTGTGTTGGAATCAAGCTGTTAGATCCTCTGTATATTTGTCTGTCAGTGATGGACTGTATATAAAAATGAAGTCTGTAATTTTGTATTTTCATAGATACCATGTGGCTCCATGTGCGATCAATGGGCCAGTGGACCAACCGCCTGTTTGAATATTTTAGACACTCTGACAGTCAAGTCATTAACAACAAGAGGCTTACAGCCAGTCTGAGGAACCGTCGTTACCAGACCAAAGCCCAGGTGAGTGAGCACAAGAGCAAGATGTTGCTCTTTTGCATTCCTGACTATGAATTACGGTCTTTATTTGTACACGCTGTCAATCTGATTTTCTCAAGCATATGTTCATGGCAGGAAGAGCTGTTCAAATACATGAGCTGTAATGGAACTGTAGCCTCTAATGAGGATGTTGCTATTGAGCTAACTCTGTATCGGATGAATGGAGCACAGAACGCTTCCCAGAAACCCAGTGTGGATCCCACAGTGCAGGCAGAACTGGGAGATGCTCCTCCAGCCACTAAAGAGGTCAGTTTATGTCCTGGTTATTTAATGAATTGATTTGCCAATTGCAATTAAAATGCAAAACGCAAAATAAATCAAGTCATTTTATTGGTA
This sequence comes from Megaleporinus macrocephalus, assembly GCA_021613375.1. Classification (NCBI taxonomy): domain Eukaryota; kingdom Metazoa; phylum Chordata; class Actinopteri; order Characiformes; family Anostomidae; genus Megaleporinus; species Megaleporinus macrocephalus. Next base: position 39,472,937 of record CM038702.1, on the reverse strand, counting down.
TTCATAACTTTGCCATATAAACAGCTTTATAATCTGTGCTACTGCAATAATACATTATAATGTGTAATCTTACAGATCTCCACTAAACTGAGTGAGAATCATCGCTATTGTAATATCAAGGTACGTAATGACTATAAGGATGTAATCCTGGAATATTGCTGTTATTTAATAATATTATTATCATTACTAAATAAGATTACTATATGAATGAAACAGACAGTTAATATTATCAGTCACAAAAAAAATGCATTATGTGGTTGTTAAATTGCCATGTTTCACTGTGCTACAGTGTTATGTAGATGGACCCTATGGCACCCCCACCAGGCAAATCTTTGCCTCAGAGCATGCGGTGTTGATAGGTGCCGGCATTGGCATCACGCCTTTTGCATCCATTTTGCAGAGCATCATGTATCGGTGAGATCCTTCAAAGCTGCTTTCAGCCTTCATTTAAAACAATAATTAGAACAAGTTATTCATTTTTAGGAGATACTTCTGAGAAGATTAGACTTATACGAATATAGCCGGGGAATGTCACAAGTTGAGAAAAAACAATTAAATGACCCAAAGAAACAGGTCTAGTAACAACCATACACACAACTAAAACTGTCACTACCAGATAGCCAGCACATAGCCAGCTTTCATCTTTTCAGAAAGAGGAGAAAAATCAAGCTCCACTCTTGAATCACAAGTGAGTCTGTCCATCCTTCTGCTGTGAAAAGACAACACCAAGAGTCTGAATGGATGTGTAGCTGACAAGGACCCCTTCATGAGAAAAGAACATGCTTATGTTCTCAGAACAAATGACTGACCACACAGTCCAGACCTCAGGATTACTGTGTTTAGGATTACTTTGATTAAGCAGAAAAGGTAGTACATTCTGAGAGTCTGCTTTGGAATATATATATTTGCTGGCTAAAAAATGATTCCCTTAAGAGCTGTTTTATGAAATAAATAAAAGATGCTGTGTGACAGAGACATAATACTGTACTGTAAATCTATGCATACAGGGAAGTGCATGTATAATGTAAATCTTGTGTCATGCATATTTTCAAACAAGCAAACAAATGAAATCAAAATATTCCTTTTATTTACTCTGCTATAGCTATCGAATGAGGAAGCAGAACTGTCCCAACTGCAACTACTCGTGGTGCGAGACCATTAAAGACAATGAGATGAAGCTGAGGAAGGTAAGACATCAAGGCCTGAACAAATATTTCAGACATTCAGCATTTACGTGCTGATTTCTTTAACTTTGGTTGATTATGCTGATGCTTTGTTCAATTCTGGCCCAGCCAGAACACACAATGAGTACAACAAGTGAATTAATCAATTATTTAATTATTGAAACAAAATAAAGTGAAAAAGAATTGAACTCCATCAAGCTGTTGTTTGGCCTGGTGGGTTAGCGGACCTGCAGATGCCACATTAAAGTTACCACCCTCTACAGGTGGACTTCATCTGGATAAACCGAGATCAGAAGTCCTTTGAGTGGTTTGTGAGTCTGCTGACCAAGTTGGAGATGGACCAGGCTGATGAGGAGCCTGAGGGTGAGAGTAAAGGGAGAGAGAGAGAGAAAGAGAGAGAGAGAGAGAGAGAGAGAGAGAGGGTGAATCACTCTACTTTGTAAATAGGTTTGTTTGTTTATTTTTTCAAAGGTCGGTTTTTGGAGATGCACATGTACATGACCTCAGCTCTCAGCAAGAATGACATGAAAGCAATTGGACTGCAGATGGCATTGGACCTGCTGGCAAAGAAGGAGAAGAGAGACTCCATCACTGGCCTCCGCACACGCACGCAGCCAGGCAGACCGGACTGGAGCAAGGTATGTGGATTTGTTACTTCAGTGGGATTCCTACCGTCCTAGACAGTATATGACATCAGTGGAAGCCCTACATTCTCTAATACCCATTCATCATCAATCCCTTAGTTTTTAATAGCAGTGTAGAACGTTCACAATTTTGTATTATATATTATATGTCTACTATGATATGATATGAGATATGCTATCTCTGTTCCATGATTTTGTTCAGATTTTCCATGAGAATATTCACTGTGTTCTGTGGAATGTGTTCTAGGTGTTCCAAAAAGTGTCTGAGGAGAAGAAAGGAAAAGTGCATGTGTTCTACTGTGGCTCCCCAGCACTTGCTAAAGTCATTAAGGCTCGGTGTGAGCAATTCGGCTTCAATTTCTACAAGGAAAACTTCTGAGACTTACTACCTACTCACATTTACTCATCAGCTGCTTTGTACAATGCCCTGCTAGCGTAAACCAATGCTTGTTTTCTCTGGCATACCAGCATCAGACTTCAAACTGTGAGATTCTCCTGGTGTATTTCATGCTTGTCAGTATTTCTGTATGCACTTGTCTTTGCACTTTCAGTTTAATTTCAGACACAAAGTCACACCTCACTGATAATCACAGTAGGATTCATATATTTTAATAAACAAATGCAGCTGCTTAGATATAGTATCAGTCATTTAGTGATAGAATACATCTGACAGTTGCTGTAGGGTTCGTTGTCATTATTATTATTAAAGTTAAGATTATTAAAGTACAGTGTGATGAGGCCATATAGATAGCACATTTTCATGTATATGCATTTTTTGTGAATATAACCCAGTTAGACAATAGAGGCTACTCGTTGTCATGTATATTTGTATTGTATTTGTCATGTATTAGGTCTTTTTTTGTTATTAGATGTTTATACAATTCCTCGTAGATGTAAAACATGTTTATGATCTGTTGTGTTCCTATAGTTTTACTTATTATATAGTATACTATATATAATATAGCACATATGGGGTGTGCTGCACACTTTATTAGATACACCTCCTTGTACCTTCACTGACTGTCAATTTTATCAACTCCACCTATCATATAGGAGCACTTTGTAAATCTACAGTCACAGACAACAGTTCATCTTTTTTACCCTCATGTTTTGTTACCCTGTTTTTGCGTGGTCAGGACCACCGCAGAGCAGGTATTATTTGGGTGGTGGCTCATTCTCAGCACTGCAGTGACAGTGATGTGGTGGAGTTGTGCTTTTAAAAATGAAGGGTTTTTTTGTACACCTGAAAAAACCTGAAAAAACAAGTGTACAAATATAAAGGTAGCCAGTGAGTAGATATGGCTAATGTTGATTTAAAATAGTTGTCTTTTTTATTGAAAGTTATAATTTCAGTGTATGTTACGGACCTGTTGGTTAAATGTGAATTAAAACAGCTAAAAAGAGTAAAAGTTGTACACTTTTTTTATTCAGAATCGTCTCGTTTGAGGCCTGTAGTGATACACACAGCGCCATCTCGTGCTCATGTCTGTAAATGCACTTGATCATTATAATTATTTGAGTATTAGAGTCGTTTTCGGTGTTTTGCAGACAGTATTGGTAACAATTGATGGTTTTAAATGTGACATTCCTTCGAAATTTAAGCTCTGTGTATTCACCATGGCCTTTAACCAGCGGCTCGGCTTCAATTTGTTATTACCGTGAAGCACCCGCTCATCTTATATGTCACATAGTGGAACCCTAAGCCACGCCTCCGTCGTTATCTGATTGGCTAGTGTGACCGTCTCCTGCGTTTTCATTGGCTCAGCGTTGTGCCACTCTATGATGTACAGTGATGCAGGTTCGGAAGAAGAGGGCTTTGTTTGTGCCCAGATTTGTTGTCCGTTCATTGAAAATAGCTTTAATATTCAGATAACAGCAGCACTTCTCTCCTCTACTCCGCTGTGTGCACGTACTGAGCAGGAAGCTACAGGGGCCGGTAAGTGTTACGATTTCTGCTTTTCTATCCTTTCTATCAAACGCCCTCTTTCGCATTTAGAATCACGTGAATCCCCGCAGCTTCAGACCCCAACCCGACTAACTGCCCAAACAGATGTGTTCACGAGTATTAATAGCACCAACAAAGTTAGCTGTCTCATGTGAATCCTTTTGAAGCACTGCCTTCATTAATGTACCAAAATAAATATTAGCCTATGCATAACTGTCACAGTTAGCCCCCCTAGGACTTACTATCCTCATGTTCATCTTGTCATCTTAATTTTGAAGTTAAAGATGAACTAATTTCTTGCGTTTCTTCCTGTAACATATGGTGTGTTTTAATTGTCCTATGATCACTGATGGAATTTCCTAGGCAGCCAGCACCAGAGCCTGAAGGCAGACTCGAGGCGGGCAGCTCCTGCAGTGCACCTTGAGATGTCTTCCAGTGTAAGATCCGCTGCCTCTGCATGGCTGTGATGTGAGGATGCGCTGCCTGGTGGCGAGAGTCAATCACAAGACTCTGATAGTCATCTGTGCAGTCTTCGCCCTGATCACTGTGCTGCTATGGAACAAGTGCTCCAGCGACATGACTTTCCATTCCCCAACCAAGCCCCAACCTGAGCCTGCACCCACCCTGGAGGAAGAGGAGGATAATGGGCAGCCCCCGGAAGCACCCCCGGTGGCCAGGGAAGTCCTGTATGAGCAGATCGACTGCCTCATCAATGAGGATGTCACCATCAAAGGGCGCCGGGAGGGCAGTGAGGTGTACCTGCCCTTCAGCTGGGTGGAGAAGTACTTTGACGTGTATGGACGTCTGGTGCAGTACGAAGGTATGGAGCGCTTTGAATTCTCTCACAGCTACTCACGAGTGTACGCCCAGAGGGAGCCGTACCACCCGGATGGGGTCTTTATGTCGTTCGAGGGCTACAACGTGGAGGTGAGAGACCGAGTGAAGTGCATCAGTGGAGTAGAGGGTATGTAATATCTTCAGTCTCTGTTTACAGTCTATAATGGAGACATTTCCAGTTGTTGATCTAGTCACTGAATCGATTATTAGTAAAATATGATTGTGATTATGTTTATATAAATTGTACCTAAATGTGACCTGGATCCTAAATTGATTAAATCCAATTTGGTTATTTTTGCTTTTATTCAGGTGTGCCCATATCCACCCAGTGGGGCCCACAGGGCTACTTCTACCCTATCCAGATAGCTCAGTATGGCCTGAGTCACTACAGTAAGAACCTTACAGAGAAGCCACCCGACATAAAGACTTACGGTTCTGTGGAAGAGAGAGATGGCAGCCCAAACCCCTGGACAGTCCCCAAGGGCTGCTCCCTTTCCAAGCTCCATGATCCGGGCAACTCAGCCATTGTTCACCAGTTCAGCACACCAGGTACAAAGTCCCACTATGAGTACAAGTTAGTGTAACATAAAAATACAACACAGAACAGTGATATGGTATGGTTTTGGGGTTGATATATCCACAATCCCAAATAGAGTGCTTTCAGATTAGCTCTTTGAACAAAATACAGATCCACAGATCATCATTTTTTATGGTGACTCTGAATGTTTACAGGCACATTTTGACTTATTTGTATAAGATTGTATTTTTTTTTAAATATATAAAGCTTACACTAGGTGGGATAAGTTAACACATGAATCATACTAGCACAACTCTATCACTTTTGCTAGGCCAAAGTTACATTATAAGCATAAGTAACATTATTTGCCTTTTAATTGGCCAAACTCAGTTTTGCAGCATTAAATACTACGCAAGTGCACTTATCTGCCTAACCTTATTTACCTCATAAAATTATAACACAGACCATCCTAAATCTAGAAAAGATATTGGCAGATTGTGGATTGCTTGTAAAAATTGTCTGATTTTCCCAAAATTTTGATCGTGCACCATGAATACAGATATTTGTAAATAAGATCCATTCTGATTGTGCTTGTTGTTCTACAAGGTGGGTAAAACCCACACCTGAAGGTTCTGGAAAGAGGTTGATTTCATAATCCTATTGGATAATCCATGTTTTTCTATCAGTGAGCATTATTGTTCAAACCAGACATAGGAGTGACTGTGATAAAGAGTTTAGTTCAGTTCATTCAGAGGCTTTCTAAAGTTTCCCTCATGACAATGTATTTAACTCTGTCTTCTTTGTTTTGTGTAGACAATTCTGAGGGTGTATCACTAACTCTGGACAACTCTAAGGATTTTGTCCTGTCCTTCAATTTAAAGTTTACTTCCAATGGTAGCGTGTCAGTGGTTCTGGAGACAACGGAGAAAGGACCCCCGTATGTCATCCGTTATGTCACCAGCTCCCTCCTCATTTCCTTCAGGGACAGGCAGGTCACCTATGGCATCGGCCCTCGAACAGCCTGGAGTATGCTGAGTCGAGACTTGGTGACTGACCTGCGTAAAGGAGTTGGTTTGTCTAACACCAAAGTAGTTAAGGCGACTCGTATCATGCCACGGCGTGTGGTCCAGTTGGAACTGCACGGCTCGGGCTTCATAAGCAACATCAGCATCTCCTCCACAGCTCACATGGCTGCCTTCTTTGCTGCGAGTGATTGGTTCCTCCGCAGTCAGGACGAGCGTGGTGGGTGGCCGATCAAAGTGGCTCGGAAGTTGGGAGAGGGCTTTAGAACCTTGGAGCCTGGCTGGTACTCAGCTATGGCCCAGGGTCAAGCCATGTCCACTCTGGTGAGAGCTTACTTGATCACACATGACCCAGTGTACCTCAGCGCTGCCATGAGGGCCACTGGGCCATTCAAACGGACCTCAGAGCAGCACGGCGTGAAGGCCCTGTTCATGAACAAGTACGACTGGTATGAAGAGTACCCCACCACGCCCAGCTCTTTCGTGCTCAACGGCTTCATCTACTCTCTGATTGGACTGTTTGACGTGGCAGAAATAGCGGGGGACAAGTTCGGCCGGGAGGCGGGCATACTCTTCAGCCGAGGCTTAGAGTCGCTGAAAGCTATGCTTCCGCTTTTTGATACAGGTTCTGGAACTGTGTACGACCTGCGACATTTCACATTGGGTGTGGCACCAAATCTAGCACGCTGGGACTACCACACCACTCACATAAACCAGCTGCAGCTGCTAGCTTCCATAGATAGTACTCCAATTTTCAGAGACTATGCCAGGCGCTGGAAGACCTATTTGAAAGGGGGTCGTGCCAAGCACAACTAGAGTTTCTCCAAAAAGACTCACTTTTACTACAAGGAACCTCCTGAACACTTAAAGGCCAAAGCCAAATCGGTGTGGTGATTAAAACAATAAAGACCTGGGATCTGGTCTCAAACATCAGTACTGTAGGCAATTGAGACTTATTGTACAGAATCAGTATCAGCTATACAAAGCTTAAGCAAATATTAATGTGTTTCAACCACTGGTGTAGAGATGATGACTGGTATTTTACAACAATAATATTTTTTTTCAAAAGTGAACAAGTGGGCTAATTGTCTCCATATGTAACTTTATAAAAGTTGAAAATGTAAACAGCCCAACAGTCGCCTGTAGTATCTGCTGTGTCAATGTTTTGCCTGCGGTTAAGCTAGCTGGCCTTCATCAGCCATTTATGTAATCGAAGCATTCAGCTGTAAACAACAGTAAAGGTAATGGTAACTGAAAATAAAGTAGTTTAATGTAGCATTTTGAAGTAACCGGCGGTTGAGCATATCTTATATAAATTAGATTTGTTTTACTAACTTTAATGTACTTGAAGTGTGCATTATGTGGCAGTTCTGTCTATGAAAATTCAACTAGTGAATCTGTACTAGGTATCAGCTAGTACAGTCGTCAGTAATGATAGTCCATAATAGGGCAAAAATGTTTGGCCTCTCTGGTCACAGATTAGCTGAGGAATGGCGTCCAGGAGTTTAAGCTTAGTTCATCTTAGACAAGCCAAGCTTTAATGCCCTCATTTCAAGTAACTGTTTTTTTATACTTGAACAATTGTACCGAAAGCAACAATTTGAAAGTACATTCAGTTTTTCAGACTTCGAAAATAGAGGTTTCTCAGAAAAAGCAATTGTAATTACAGGCACTTAAGCACATTGTTTTTCACTTATTATGATTTGGTAAACTCAGCAATGATAGAAGCAAATATTAGGCCTGTGGGTGTCTGTACACTGAACTGCATATTGTGGCAGTTCATGACAAGAAATGGTGGTCTTATTTAAGGTCTTGTGGGGTGTGCAATAGCTTTAAAGTGGTGTAACTTACATTGTATGTTGCATTTATATGTTTAGTAGTTACTGGCTGTCAGAAATAAGTTTTGAATGATGAGCCACACACTTCACACAACAGAGGTTTCTGATATAAATGTCAGGAAATTTTGCTTAATTGTTTTTCTAATATTATGAGCAGTTCTAAAGATGAAATAAATGTATTTAATTGAATATTAATATCATATGCACTTCTCGCATTCAGCAGCTCCCAGAGGTCACTGCTATTTCTTTAACATTTTGTGACAAATTACAGATAAAAACACAGATACAGTCAAGCAACAACCCTGAATGACTTCAAACTACAAATATATATTTGTAAGTGGCTTGAATTAAAGCTACTTATGATGTTATCATCAAATTCACCACTACATGCATTTAACATACAGTCAATCAGTGTAGGAACTGAAGTTACATGTCATTCTTATCTTTTTCGAAAATGTTGGCCTAAAATAAAGGTTAAAGCTGAAAAAAGGTATGTGTGTCACTGTGATTTGAGCAGCAGGACGGCAGTCCATGAGAGAGCAGAATAAAAATCCCTCTCTCACCCTCTTTACATCTTTCATGGCATCCTACAGTGGTGCTACAGTGGTCTGTTTGTTTCTCTGAAGCGAATAAGGTATGTGTTTAGACTAATGCAAGGACTGGTTGACACCCAATGTATTTCCAACACATCTTTGAAGTCATGCAGCATTCTGATGTTGGCATCATGCCTGTATTAGAACCTCAGGATCTGAGCTGGATTTATCTATGTTGTTAATGAATGGGATTTTCTAAAATAGCTGCTATTGTGCGCTATTTGTGTCATAGAAATAGGTTTCAAGCCTGATATGTTTTGTTCTATGTACATTTTTCTATTATATAACACTGAATACTCTTAATTTCAAAGAGTTGTCAAAATATGATCCATGATAGCAGTACAGACCACTCCTGTTCACTGAAACTACATTGCATAAAAGTAACTCTACTATAAAACTTTATACACTATTATACCATAACACCAGATATTCCAGATATGCTATTATCAAAGCAACTTCACTGCATGCTTGACAATACTTCCTGGTTTGTTTGGGATACGTTGGTGAGGTTTATAATGTTAGTTAAGTGCGCACCAGCTAGCATGAAGTAAAAAGCACATTCAGACTCCTTAATGATCTTGATGTTTAGAGGATTCATTGACATCTGTTCCATATAAGTGTATAACTTATTTGAGTAGAAGTTTGAAAGCAAAAATTAAGTAATGTGTATCAGATTTAGAAAAGTTTTCTTTACTACAGGGTGTGATTTTCAAAAATCCCATTAATTTCTGTCATAGAGAAATTCTGCTTTACACCAGAGTTCCTAATATAAGCTTTACACTGACTGCAGAATGAAAACATGACTTCAGTGGTCTATTATTGAACAGTGTGTTTACATAATGCATGCTGGATATTGCACTGATAGGAACAACATAGTGGACTGCATGACAAATAAAATGTTTAACTCCTCTAATATGGCCAGGATACCCATTTTACAAAAAAAAGAATAAATGTAACTGGAAAGAATGATACCGCAGCTTAAGCAATTTACAGATTTGTTTTTAAATGGTGGAAGTTACTATGGCATTCTTGGTGGTTGCTAGGTGGTATCCCAGCTGATTGCTAGGGTGTTATAGGTGGTTACAATGGCATCTCAGATGGTTGCTAGGCAGTTGCTAAGGTGTCCCAGGTGGTTGCTAAAGTGTTTCTAGGCAGTTGCAATAGTATACAGTGTGTTTACTTAGTGGTTGCTAGGTGTTGGTGAAAATGAATCAGACTCTATGGAAGAAATAATGGATGAATAAATGACACATAAAGGAATGCAGGTCAGTATGAATTAGACACATGGAGGATTATGAGTCAGCATAACTGTGGATTAGACACATGGAGGAGTGTGGTTCCGTATGACTTGATTAGACACATAAAAGAGCGGTTTGGTATAGTTGTGGATTAGAAACATAGAGAAGTGAGGGTCAGTATGGCTGTGGATTAGAAACATAGAGAAGTGAGGGTCAGTATGACTGTGGACTAGAAACATAGAGAAGTGAGGGTCAGTATGGCTGTGGATTAGAACCATAGAGAAGTGAGGGTCAGTATGACTATATATATATATATATATATATATATATATATATATATATATATATATATATATATATATATATATAACATGTAAGTGGTGTATTTGAGTAGTGTATTATATAAATAATAAGCAAAAAGTAAATAATGTAACATTTCTACTTAATATGCCACCTTCATTTATGCCTGTCTAGTCCTCTTAGCCAGTAGTTTTTAATTCAGTTGACTTCTGTCTGTGAATCATATTATGTACTCAGATATGCTTTCAGAGAAGTGATCCTGGAAGAAGCGGGTTATTTTACATCATAAACACTCGGGAGTCACTTCTCCTCCAGCACGACTCTGTAGCTGTGACGGCTTAGCTCAGCTGATTATAAAGCCGAATCCATGTGCTCGGTTTTCTGTTAACTCCCCCTGCCGTAGTCATACAGAGTCTTTGCTCGACTACCGATGCCTGCCTACGCCAAGGCATCTACAGACCAATAAGCTAGTTAGCTAGCGTTATTTTTTCTATGGTTTCTTAGAAATCGTTTTTAAATGTGGAAATAATCAACATGGTCTGATTGCAAACGCTCTAAAGGATATGAATGTCATCGGATGGATGCGTAGGATGTTATGCGGCGTCGTCTTTATATATCCGAAAGCGCAGTTGAGTTGTCAGCTCCGCTGGTTTCCAGTAGCAAACAAGCTCGGCTAGCTACGTTAGCCAGCTAGGTTGGAGTCGCTCCTTCGATGACAGATTTCAACGAAAATTCAAAAGAGCGGGTATGTTCTGTGCTAGCAGGTTTATTATATTATATTCTCCTTGCGGTATTAAGACAGGAACAGTACGTCTTTCTCGGTTACCGATACGTTATTTGTTTTAAAAATAGCAGTGTCTTTGCTAGCTAACCGATTGTTGCTAATGTAATCATTGCTAGCTGCCAACCCGTTTCCATATTTGGGCGGGCACGCTGGACACTCTCCTTATCAAGTTATTGTTAGCTACGCTCAGACAGGAGCTTGATGCACCGAATCTTTTTAACATTTTGCTTTATTGTGTCCCGGCCGAACTATATTGGCTGTGGTTAAGACAGTAGCCTCGTTTTAATCATTAGCCACTTTATAGCGGAGCAGATTTGACGCAGTTTCCAGCAGGGCTGGCCAGCACAGGGAGCTCCTCACATATATGGAAAAAGGGAGATAAATGATTACATGTTTTGAGCTTTGATTGAACGCTTTGGGAGGAGCACCAAATGATGCAGTGCTGCCACGTTATTATTTTTATACATTGTGATAATGCAGTCCAAGTACATTCAGTTGGCAGCTCACAGTAACGTGTCATGTTAGCTGTTAAATCTAGCCATGTTTTGTAAGTCACCGTGCGTTTGTTTGTTTTGTGTCTTGATAGAATGGTTTGCATAACTAGACGTAACCAGTACACAGTTGTGAAGTCTCATCTGTTCCTGTGTCAGTCAGCTGACCCTACCAATAACTAGAGGATGGTCAGAGGGATGTAGTAGTAGAAGTTGTTGGGGTTTTTTTTGCGTGTGTGTGTGTTTGTTGTTGTTACTGTTATATATTTAGTATGTAAGTGCTGCCATTATGTTGTAATAGAAATTGAGTCATTGCTGATCTTGGATATGTAGTGTTTGAGGGGAATTTTTCAAGATTTCTGCATAATTGTGAAAGGTGTATTCAGTTATTTGGGGCTGGATTTCCCAAAAGTGTCTTAGCAAAAAGGTGATTTCTAAATGGTAGATCAGGCATCATTGCCATCAGACATCATTGATCACTCTTTTTTCAGTTGAGATGATCTTAAGTAAGATGGTTTTGGTAAACTGGACATAGAATGATCCAAAGTGGAACTTGAGAGAAACCTGCAGAAATCAGAATTGTTGACAGTAATAATGGTAGAACCAGATATCTGGAGAGTTTAATGCTTCTCCAAAAGCTCCCTCACAGAAACTTGCTACAGTAAATACTATTTTTCCTCTGACGATGAGGTACGTGCAGGGCAAAATAGTACCGAAATATAGTCTTACTGGTGATTTTGAGTAATTGTGGACATTGTGAGACCTGGTTTCTGTCAGCACCACTGTAAATTTGGGTACATATTCTACAGTGAATTATTTCATGTTTACATCTCATACATTTGAAAAATAAGTGGATTTCCTCGTTATCACTACCTCAATTACAGAAGACTATGAAGCAAATTTTTTAACTTTTTATCTCCGTTATTGTAACTAGACATGAAGTGAGAAGATAAGGGTGTTGTCCATTCCGGTGCCCCGTGCCTCAAAAACACCCCAAGTAGGTGTTTTTAACAAAATCTTAACAACATATGATAAAACATCAGGATGTTTGTGTAAAGATGCTTTGTCTTCTCTCCTCTAGTCTGCATGGCCTATGTGCTGCTGAGTTAGTGACGGGCCTTTGCGTGAGGAAGGGCGAGCCAGGCGCTCAGCCTGAGAGAAAGAGAGAGAGCGATGGCCGTGCAGAACAGGAATGCAGTACTGGTCCTGTCGGGGCGAGAGCGTGGGGCCCGAATGTTGGGCTCCCAGCGGCTCTTGCAGCAGCTGGTGGAAGAAAGGACTCGCTGGATGAAGCTGCAGAGTCAGGTAGACATCCTTTCAGCTGAACCTTTCATCTCTACATTATCGAGTATGTGCAAATGGATGTGACAGTCTAGACAAGAAATAGGTTTTCTGTTGTATAGGGTGTTGTTTCATTTGGGGTTTTTTTTCTACAGAAAGTGGAACTTCCAGATAACCCTCGCTCAACATTCCTGTTGGCTTTCAGTCCAGACAGGTAATGCCATAAAGAGCTTCAGTACCTTTCAGTACATTATAATATATTCAGTTCTGTTACTACTGTATTGTTGTTGTAAGCCTTTGTTAGTGTTGCTACACATTTAGAACTAATGAGAACCGGCTTGCAAAAGTAATACGCTTTATCCAGGTTCATAACAAGCTTATTGTCCTCACAGGAATCTCATGGCCTCCACTCATGTCAACCACAACATCTACATCACGGAGGTGAAGACAGGAAAATGTCTGCACTCTCTGGTGGGTCATCGGCGGACACCATGGTGTTTAACATTTCACCCGACTATCCCAGGCCTGGTGGCCTCTGGGTGCCTTGACGGAGAAGTTCGCATCTGGGATCTTCATGTAAGTACCTCTGTTTGTAGATTTACAGGCCAGTGATGTTTTTATAATTTGTGGCTTTATTACATGGCTTTAGATATGTTTATAGACGTTTATAGATATGTTTGAATTCCTGAATCAATGAGAGAGTCATGCAAATGTGGGAAAATGTGCTGACTGTTTTCTCAACCGGCTAGGTTTATAATCTTACTTTTAAAATATCTTAAGTGTTTTAGTGGACAGGCTGTCTTAGCTGGTTTTAAACACTCGTTTCTTAAAAAATTTGTATCTGCACGAGCAAAGTAATAGTGAATGTCATGCAGTATAAATAAACAAGCTATTAATTAAGTGTTTGGGTTTTTTATTCTTTTAATTTAACTAATTCTAATAAAACATTGCTTCTGTTGATCTATGTCAGTAACTTTTCAGGATATTAACTGTTTTGTTGTGCAGGGCGGCAGTGAAAGCTGGTTCACAGAGGGGAATGTAGCCATTGCATCTCTGGCCTTTCACCCCACTGCACAACTTCTGCTCATTGCGACTAACAACGAGCTGCACTTCTGGGACTGGAGCCGTCCCGAACCTTTTGCTGTAGTCAAGACCGGCAGTGAGACAGAGCGTGTCAGGTACAACATTTGTTCGAAACTATTTCTTTATTGAATAAAAAGGAAGATTTTCTGCTGGAAGTATTAGTAATGTAATTATTTGTTTGTACAACTTTTTCCCCCTCAGGCTGGTGAGGTTTGATCCTCTTGGCCACAATCTGTTGACTGCTATTGTGAACCCATCCAACCAGCAGGTACAAACCTTTATTCAGATTTTGACATACTTTAGAGAGGAGTGTTGTGCATGTGGGTATTTCACAAAGCAGTTAGATAACTAACATACGCCAAAAGTCAAGACTGTCCAATAGGAGGAGAGGTTAGACGGACCTGTATCTTAAAATTATTCATTGGGCGTAGGGTTCTGCTTCGTGAAGTTCTTCTGTTCCTGTGATAAATATCCTAGAAACATTAACGGTCCTTGGTTTTTGTTGGTCTTTGCAGCAATAAGGCATGAGCCAGTTTTTGAAATTTGAATTGTCCCTCACATGCAATTTGTGTTCTGCAGAATGAGGAGGACTCTGACGTTCCTATGGACAGCATGGAAATGGCGCTGTTCCGTCAGCGCTCCTTGTTACGCTCTCCTCCAGTTCGCCGCACCCCAATCTTGCACAACTTCTTACACATTCTTTCCTCGCGCTCCTCTGGAGCAGCCACTGGGGACCAGGCCCGGGCCCCACCAGAGCCCCACGAGCCTCCTGCCAGCATGCCACTGTTCCAGTATCCTGGGCGGGGGCCCGAGCTAGGCGATCACCCATCACAGCAGGGCTGCACCCAACACCTGGGGCTCGGCTGCCTGTGCAGCCGCTGCGCCGCATCTCAAAACGTTCTTGGCCAAACCTCCTCTCCTCTACCACCTCCAGACTCGTCGCGCTCACATCCACACCCGCAGACTCATACCCCAACGACCCCCTCAGCCTTCTCCACCACTCCCAGTCAGTCCCGGCCTTCTTCGGACAGGCCGTCTGCTTTTAGTAGTGTGTATAGTGCGGCAGCAGGAACCTCACTGCACAGAGGCCTTTCGTCGCTCAGAACTAGCTTACCTTTGGGCCCACAGTCAGGCAACCCACTTGAGCCAGTGCGTCTGCCTGGGGCAGAGTGGTCGGGCAGCCTGCTGAGCACAGGGCCTGAAGCTGCCCTTGGTGCTACTGCGGGTATCGGGGGCAGGGGTGTTGTGCTCCCTCCCAGGACTAGTTCTTCATCAATGGGCCTGCACTCTTTGCATAGATATCCTGATGGCTCCTCTTCCTCCCCCATATACACGTCAGCCACAGAAGGCCGTGGCCTGGTGATGCCAGGCACAGATCCCAGGCAGGGTAGAGCCAATGACGGCACCAGCAACGGCCATCATCCTTTCTATGACAACGCCCAGCGGAACAACCCTGCGTCAATCCGGAACGTTCTCCAGTGTAACCTGAGCCGGTATTTTATGGAGTACGAGCGCATGCAGGATCTAGAGAGACCCGGCGGCAGTCGAGAGGTGGCCGGTCAGGGTCCAGTGCAGGAGCTGTTAGCCAACAGTATCGACTCTGAAAGACCCGGGCCTTCCCACAGGAGCTCCTCTCATCCTGCAGAGGGTGGCGGCAGTACCGGACTGCCGCACAGCCACCCAAACCGCTGCCGCTCATGCCACAACCTTCTCACCTTTAATCATGACACCCAGCGCTGGGAGCGTTCAGGCCAGGCCTCCTCCACCTCCACTCAGGAGAGCGCTCCCTGGCAGCTGCCTGTGCCTACCTTTGACGACCCTGCTCAGAGCTCCAGAGGGGAGTCACATGCCCCAGAGATGAGAGCAATGGACCCTGGTGAGTCGTCCACTGGGCTGCGGGGACAGCAGCCCATGGGCCTGGTGTATAATCAGGAGACGGGACAGTGGGAAAGAGTATATCGGCAGGCCACAGCCAGCCCCTCAACAGAAGCAGCGCAAGAAGCCTTAAACCCAGAGGTGCCTGTGGACAACCCTGATGAAGACTCACTCAGAAGGTAGCATAGGTCTTTGAGCTGTTCTCAATGTAGCAACTTAACATATGTGGAAAGTCATGCTGGGTGTTGCTAACTTAGTCACAAAGGCTAACCTGGTACAGTTGAATAATTATGCAGAGCAAAAACTGATATAATGTTTGAGTAAGCACCAAAATCTCCCAAAATTTTATTGTTGGTTGAAAACTGAAAGTGTGATTTGTCACCTGTGTGGAGTGGTTTCCCAGTTTCTACAATTAACATTAGACAAATGATGACGTATCAATCTCTGTTATTAATGCCAGTTAATGATGAGTACAACAACCAGGAACTTCTCCACTGCAAGTCTGATAGCACTTGAAATAACATCCCACACAATATGCGAAATAGAGCAAAATATCAGAAAATCGTCTGTAGCCACAATTTGACATGAGTTCACAAACTGACAGTGTGCAAGGTATAACCCAAAAAATATGGTGTTGATTTACTTAGATCAACTATTTTCTGTTGTCGAGGATGCTGTTTTTGTCACACACCCTGTAACCTATTTGATAATTTAGCTTTCAGCCATGCATTTATCTGATTTATCAGTAATGACAGTACCATTAACCAACAGGCAAATGACAGTTGAGCTGTAGAAACTAGTATGAATACACAGTTATGTAAATGGGTAAATTAATTAAATACATTCTGATCCAAAAATTAAATGTATTGATTTGAAATTGGGCGTCACAGTGGTGTAGCATTGGATTGTGGGGTTGGATTCCTGGTCCGGGTAGTTCTGTGTGGAGTTTGCATGTTCTCCCTGTGCTTTAATTACTCCGGTTTCCTCCCACAGTCCAAAAATGTTAGGTTGATTGGTCACTTTAAACTGCCCTTGTGCATGAGTGTGTGTTGGCCAAGGCAACCTTGCCATGGTGTACCCTGCCTTTGCCTGATAACACTGGGATTGCCCCCCAAACCACAGTTGGTACAGCTGTAATTTTTTTGCAGTGTTTCTGTTCTTACTTGAAAGGTAGGTATGCAAAACTATGGGTTTGTGATGCAGTCTCTTTGTTTTCAGGAGGCTTTTAGAGTCATCACTCTTTCCTTTCTCCCGGTACGACATGTCTGGCTCCCGAGATCATCCGATCTACCCAGATCCTGCCAGGTATGTAAAGTAGTACTGAAAGTAAGTTAGCTGAAACTCAGCTGCTGTTTGGTTTCATGTTAGCTTTGCGTCTTCTGCAGGCTGTCTCCAGCTGCGTATTATGCTCAGAGGATGATCCAGTATCTGTCACGGAGAGAGAGCATTCGTCAGCGCTCTTTACAGAACCGCCTGCGCACACTTTCATCTTCCTCTGACAACCAGGCCGGCAACCCTTCCTCTGCGCCAGCAGAGGGCAGTGACGCTGACTATGAGGAGATAGAGTGGGTCTCAATTCTTCTCATATTTAAGAGTTTAGGGCTAGAACAGGTTAATGATGACAGAAGCTCCTGTTAGCTGTTGTCGAGTCCATCATAGCAGCACAACCTGCAGTATGCTATTCGTAGCGCTAAGCAGAAACAGTGTGATCTATTTTGTTAATGTGATTTGCTCGTCACTGTATATTTTACCTCTGGCAAATAGAACAGTTATATAACCATTTTCATAGAATTGGCTTTTTGTGCTTATGTGGGTTTGGATTGGATTTGTGTTTGGATCTTGTATAAATGCACTCTTCAACTGATCTGAAATTCCATTGTCATTACATTGTTTTAATGTATATAACTAATGTGTTGGGTTCTTTGGTTGCTATTCGTTGTAGTTGTTTGTTGTTTTTCTTCAGAAGTTGAGAACATGTCAGTGTTTTTATTGGTTTTTCTAATTACAGGGAGCCTGGAGACAGGACAAGACACAGAATGCCCCGTAACGCACGAATGTCTGCACCCTCCCTTGGCCGCTTTGTGCCACGGTCAGTTAATCTGCGTTGTTTCATCATTATTTGGAGGAAATAAAATTATTATGCAAAGCATGTTTGTTGAAAATTAACGACAGCCATTCATGTGTGTGAAGGTTTTGTTTAACTAGTGCAATGTTGCATTGTTTTTGAAGGAGGTTCCTGTTGCCTGAATATCTTCCTTATGCTGGCATTTTCCATGAGAGGGGTCAATCAGGTCTGGCAACCCACTCCTCAATCAACAGAGTGTTGGCAGGTACGTACAGATTTTGATATGGGGGGATTGGAATCTGGAATCTGTTATGAGAGTAAAATGAGCGATATGTTGCTAATGTAATGTAATAAAACTGAATTTGAATTTGAAACAAGACAGCGTTTATAGTACATGGACTTAAAGAAGTACCCAGTTCGTGCAGTCCGTATATGTAAATAAAGTTTCAAACAACCTGTTTTGAATTCATTATTTCTGTGATGTCATGAAAACCACCAACACATTTACATATATCTACTTGTCTGGCCTGCAGAAGTTTAGCATTGCTCAGTCATGCTGAGAGTAGCTTTTTAAATAAGGCACAATACTCGACATCTAGACAGAGCTCAGTTGTGAATAATACTCTTAAAATGCACATAAAAACAACTTGTTTAAGGGATAAAGAGAGGGATAAAATATTCATACCTGTTTGGTATATGAACACACAAATGAAAGACCTTGCTAGAAAATGTGGATCCTATAAAAGCTGTGATTCCTGTTGAATGTGTAATTAAACTATCACTGCTGCTCTTATTGATTAATTTCTTTTTTTTTTTTTTTTTTTTTTTCAGGTGCTTCGATTGGTGATGGTCAGTCTGCAGTGGCCAGTAACATAGCCAACACTACTTACAGACTGCAGTGGTGGGACTTCACCAAGTTTGACCTGCCTGAGATTAGCAATGGTACTTTATTTCTGAAAGAAAATCTGAGCCTTGTATGTGTGAAATATGATGTGAAGATGAGAGCATATAACTTTTTATTATTATTAATTGTTATTATTATTATTTATTTATTTTTTTTATTATATTTTTTCTACCACAACATGATTTGCTTATGTTCTTTGTCCTTTGTAGCCTCTGTGAATGTCCTGGTTCCACACTGTAAGATCTATAATGATGCTAGCTGTGATATATCGGCGGATGGGCAGCTGTTGGCCGTGTTTATACCCAGCAGTCAGCGGGGCTTTCCAGATGAGGGCATCCTCGCCATCTACTCTCTTGCCCCCCACAACCTCGGAGAAATGCTCTACACCAAGAGATTTGGTCAGTGGGCTACATTTTATGGAACTGATATAAATATAAAAAAGGTGTTTTTAAATTAAGGTTATAAGTAAAGTCTGTTGGAGAATAGAGCTTTTACAATCGGGATTGTGTTAAAACTTTTTTTTTTTTAAACATTTACATTTTTAATGGCTGTAAATATTTGCTAATTGCTAAATAACCAATAAAATTGGTCCTTATGCTGTCTTCAGGTCCCAATGCCATCTCTGTCAGCCTGTCTCCAATGGGCTGCTATGTGATGGTGGGATTGGCCTCTCGCAGGATCCTGCTCCATCCTACCACCGACCACATGGTGGCGCAAGTGTTCCGCCTGCAGCAGCCCCATGGTGGAGAGACCTCCATCAGGGTGCGTGTTCCATGTTCTTGTGTATAGCATCTCCTTGCACTTGAAATTTGGTCTGTATTCATGTGTTTGTTTTATCTCTCCTGTTTCTCTGCTGTGTAGATGGTGTATAATGTGGTTTACCCAATGGCTCCAGACCAGCGCAGGCATGTCAGCATTAACTCCGCACGCTGGCTGCCTGAACCTGGGATGGGCCTGGCCTACGGGACCAACAAAGGAGATCTGGTTATCTGCAGACCTGTGTAAGTGATCTTCAGCCCCATCCAGCCTAAAGTTTTGGTTGAAAGGGGCTGAATGAATTGAGGCACTTGGGGCGTACTTACTACACTGTAATTTTTCAGATAAAAATAAATTGTCAGTCACAATTATTTACATGACAGTTGATCATAAGTTTAATTTTCATGATCTTTATAGGGCTAGCAAGGTGGTAACGGTGGTAGCAAGGGGATTTTGAGAAGTGGCGTTAGTAATGTAGTGCTTTAATGCATTGTGAAAAAATTGTGACCAAAATATTGTGTAATTGAATGAGAGACTGAAAAGGGAACAAAGGTATACTTTTTGAAATTATCTTTAAATACAAACTGGAAAGGTGTTTTTTTTTTTTTTTTTGTTTTGTTTTTTTTTGGGGGGGGGGGGGTGTGTTTTGGTGGTTTTTGTTTTTTATCTGTGGTTTGGGAAGGAGCTCAGTGTATCAGCTGCTAGCTGACTCTGCTGCCTAATGCCCTTATTAGATTTTCACCACAATTACTGGCAGGAAACTAGGGCCGTTCTGTGGAAAAAGACTGGCCAGTGATTCCTTTTTAACAAGGTTACTTGTAAATTAGCTTTGTGCTGAATGTCTTTTTGCTTTCAAGGAATTTACTGTTAATAGAGTTTGGAGGCAGGTTTTCTTTTAGAGCCTGTTTTAAGGCTGACAGCTGTGTTGCTTTATTGGCAACTAGATAAAAGCCCACACGTATAAGTTCAGTGTATAATTATGGAATCTTTTCCCTTTTTTCGAGCTCTGCGATTGCTAATTGGTCAATTAGTTATTTGGTATTTTCTGTAAAGTAAGATTCTCATATGTATAAGTGCTGTGAAGTTAACTGGGTTTGTATTTACAGCGATTACCGGAGTGATGGAGACAGCAGTGGTGATCAGACCACAGATCCTCTTTTTAACATTAACAGCAGCAGCAGCAGTCGCACTCGTGGAGTGGAACGGCCAGGGTCAGAAATCTCTCTGTTGTTCTCAGTGCTTTTACTCTAATACAGTGACCTGATCAACATTTTGCTCTAATTACTTTGATCATTTTCACCATGTGGTATAGGACGAGTAGGTCTGGCTGGCGCTTGGACAGGGACATGGGCCTGATGAATGCCATTGGCCTGCAGCCGCGACAGCCCGCCCCCTCGGTGACCTCACAGGGCACACAGACACCGGTTGTGCGTCTGCAGAACGCAGAGACGCAAACGGAGAGAGAGCTTCCCTCAACAAGCGTGTTTCAGACAATACATGCACCACGACACTGTAAGAGTCTCATACACACACACACTCACCCACACATACACCCACCCACTTTATCAGCACGCACCT
This sequence comes from Megaleporinus macrocephalus, assembly GCA_021613375.1. Taxonomy (NCBI): domain Eukaryota; kingdom Metazoa; phylum Chordata; class Actinopteri; order Characiformes; family Anostomidae; genus Megaleporinus; species Megaleporinus macrocephalus. The sequence goes on along the minus strand of CM038702.1, from coordinate 39,452,002 downwards.
ATACACTGTACTTATTTTTATTTGATGAGTTTGCTTTTCATGTCATGATGTTCTTTGTCATTTGATCAGTACATCTGAAGTATGGTGGAAATTAGTATACGTGGTTGTCACCAAAATTAAGTGTTTTATTGACTATCCAGTAAAGTTTAAATGAAAAACAAGATTAATATTGATATTTATCTCAGTAAATATATAAAAGTATTCTATTTTTGCTCTTGAGTGGAAGTTGAAGCAGCCAGATAGTTAACTGAGGTTTTAAACTATTCTTTGTGGTCAGAATATGAGGAATACTTGCCAACCTGCAGTGCGTTTTTGCATATCTGTCACGGGAGAGTGAGAGAAAGCTAGTTTACCAGGTTTACTGTTGTTCCAGCTTAAAAGAAAACCGATTTTTTAGCTGTCTGGTTAGAGGTTACAATGTTTGTTTTTTTCCCAACTTTTTTACTTTCACTATGACTTCAACTTAATACAAACATTAGCCTGCTTGGTACTTCAAACACATTCTGTCACTCCTACCACATTCATATCACGGCATGTTACTGCATATCACAGTATTCTAACACAAGCTAGCCAACATCTGGATTTCTTTATTGTGTCCTCTCTGTTTGAGGGGTGGAAGACCAGTGGTATATCTGACACTGTGTAGAAGACAGAGTGTTAACTGCAGTGTGATTCTCCCGCACCAGACATATAAAATCCTATTTTGGGTTTGTTTAAACTGAAATCAGTGCTTCTTTATCTGGTTTGTAGTTCTTTACAATAATATCAGTTCAGCTGGGCTGTGTGTGTGTGAGACAGTGCTGTTTCATGTTAGCTAGTGTGTAAAAACAGCATCCTCAGTTTACTTTGGTTGAAATTAGTGCTGTAACTAGTATGAACCCTCTTCTTTCTTTCACTTGTGTTACTTGGGAAAGCACTAATAGCAGAATATGACAGTTTGAGTGCTGTAACACACAGAGCACTTCAGCAGTAGTTGTGTGGAGCAGAAGTGATTTATCACTACTGAAGTTTGTTAGGATAAGTTAGTTCTGGCCTTTAATAATAGTTCTGTTAATTTTGTCACTCACATTTGGTCTCACAGGAGCAGATTGACAGTCGCTGCACTCTTAACAGGGCTTGCTTTACTCAAATGCCACCCAAGGTTATTTGGCATTTTAGTTCTCTCTCGCTCTTTGGTTGAATTATGTTGAGTAACTCAGAGGTGCGCCCTCTGGTGGGAACAGTGCTGTCGCTTTTTTGCAGTGAAAAATAACAGCTGGTCTCTTCAGAAAGTCTGAAAATTGTCTGTTATATTGAACCTTTATTGTACATTATATATATATATATATATATATATATATATATATATAATTATTATTATTATTATTATTATTTTTTTTTTTTTATATACATTGTCGCTGTCCAAAGAAAAATTAGTGTTTCCAAACTGGCAACTACAGGAGAGGAGGAAAAACTTACTTAATTTATGATGTAGGTAAATGTAACCAGTTTTGGAGCTTTGCTATTGGTCCATTCCTCATGAAATTTTCACACAATGTAAACAATATGTTCAAACGAAAAATGGATAAAAATGGAAATACATGGTTTTGTTTGAACAGTGATGATATTTTTATAATTATAATCGAGGAAATTGTTTTATGGCTTAGTTTGTGTTGGTGTAACTGTAAGTGCACATTAACCGATGGAAGCTTTTCCACCTGTTCTTCCTTCAGTGGTGGAGACTAGTGAGGTGCAGACCACCAGCACAGAGAGGCTTGCGCACAACGAGATGCGGCACACATCGGCACCTACACTTGCCCATGGAGCGGCTTCCCACGAACCCTCTACACATACTGACTCACTGACTGCAAACCACGGTGCCTAGATCTCTACATGTTTTCTACTAATTTGCTAATTTTTCTTACTTTCTTTGATTCTGTCTTTTGCCTGTGTTTTTATCTCTGTCTACATTGTTGCTCCTTGCTGGGCTGATGGCAAAGGCAGTGACTGAAAAGCAAACTAAACTGAACAAGGCTTCAGTGAGCAGTCCTGTGCAGAATCTACCTGAATGATTCAGACAGTTATTGGTGTAGGATGGGTCGCTACTGCTGTGCTAATCCTATTTTGTCCCTCTCTCACATATGCAGGCGTTTTGATCATTTGTGGACAGTCACTTTTAAAAGCTCACTCTAAGAGTCCAGATATGTTTTCTAATTTTGGTGGTGGACGAGAAGTATATGCTCTCTATACCTGTTATGAGAAGTTCCATCATTTTGTCACACAGCTTATTGATTAGTCCAGTAACTATTGTTAATTATTCAGCAACTACTGTGAATCCTATGTAAGATACATAAACACAATAAGATGAGCTTGAGGAACAGCCGTCTGGACCTGCCAGTAGCTCTTTAGACTTTATAGGGTTGAATTCCTATAATTTATCAAGTAAATGTATCTTATCAATAATTTATTAAAAGTAATCTCTTTCGTGTCCTCTTGTAGGGGAGTCCCAGGCAGAGCCTGGCTTGGGGGAGGACGCTCTGTCCCGAATCCGCCGCCTGATGGCAGAGGGAGGCATGACGGCAGTGGTTCAGAGAGAGCGCAGCACCACTATGGCCTCCATGGGTGGCTTCGGCAACAACATCGTGGTCAGTCACCGCATTCACCGTGGCTCGCAGACTCCAGCGGGAGCAGCGCAGCCCAGCAACCCCGAGAGCGGCCCCAGCACAGGACAGATCTTCTCGGTCACTTCAGGAGATCCTGCTCCTTCGGGGTCTCTTCCTTTAGAAATGCCCTCTACTTCTGCTGTTTTGTCTCCAGGCTCTAGCACAGCGTTACTGGCAACAGCACCCCCCGTGGCCATGGAGGATACGTCGGAGGACGGTCAGGTGGGAGAGCCCCAGCCCTCCACCAGTAGTGCGTACACATCAAGCATCCGTAGCAACAACACCCGCAGCAACAACAGTCATGAGGGTAGCAGCAGAGATTACTCTGATGACCTGTACAGCAGATAGTGCTACCTCGGGCTGTCATAGAAACATACACATCTCATCTTAGCAGGCTGGTCTGCGTATGGAAGGCTGTGAAAGGTTCCTCAGAGAACCTGATGGAATGGAACACTCGGGCGGAACTGCGTGCCTGTGTTTTTGCCTCCTCCTGCTTTGGCCTTATTTGCGGATGAATGAGTGCCAAGTTTCCATGCCGCCTCCCGTCAGAGGAGACGTCAGCCTGCCTCTCATACAGAACGTTTTACAGACGTTTTTTTTTTTTTTTTTCCTCTCAGACGTTCTTTGTTGAAGGCCATCATTATTGCACTTGGTCGTTGCACTTCAGTTGTAGTTTTGCTTCCTTTGATACAAGTGTCCGACGTGATCATTCCATGCCAGAAAGGGCTTCTACTTGAGTTATTCTTGTACTGGGGTACGGAATCGGTGGGGTTCAGTTTACTGCTCTTTCAAGCGTCGTCTGTGTCATCCACAACCAATCAAAGTGCCAGGCAAGGCTGCGGGAACAGGTCTGCTGGTTCATGTTTGCCTCAACCAGGGCAGACGGACCACATGTTGGTTTATGTAAACTAATCATTTTAGCTCGAGGAATGGAGCGGAGCTGTAGGGACTATGTCGTTAGGCACTGCTAGCTTTTAATTCTGTAATTATCCACTGTTCCTCCACTGTTTAGATGTTGGTTATGTATTTGCAGAGCAGAGATTATGATGACAGTGGTGTATCGGTTTCGCATTTATCCACCCAGATCTAGATTTCTAGATTTTTTTTGTTTTTTGTTTTTAAACAAACAGCATGTACGGAGGGTGCGCTTAAAGCAACATAACGTCTTTCGCCAAAATCTTTAACAATGATGACTTTCATGTTACTTTCACGTTAACTTGGAAAAAGAAAATAGATCTTTGTTTTAGTTGTTAACTGGAAGTGAGGCATTTCAGTTTTACGAACTACCAATGTGTAAAGTTAATCACGAGTTTATTTAAGGGTTGTTTTTTTTGTACCGTTGAAAAGGGCCAAAACAACAAGTTATCACCATGTCAATAATCTTTGCCTGCACTGGGGTGTCTGGAATGGCTGCGATGGTTTGCTTGTTGGGCTCCATTCCCCTGAAACAATGCTGCTTGTGTTCACATGCGTTCAGCCTGCGATTTCTAACTAACGGTTCTGTCTTGAGCCCACCAGTCACAGCATGCCTAGGACACCTAAAGTGACAACTAGTATCTGATTGCACTAAACACCCTGGTTTCTCTCCAAACCACCCGAGCGGGGGCGAGAGCCGTCGCACAAGGACAGACGGGACGTGTCTCCCATGACAAAGCTGGGTGCAGGAGAAATAATACTTGAATTTGAATTAACATACAGTAGAATATCTCTAATGGGTGAGGCAAAGTATTCTTGTTGGAAAAGAGCCTTGAACCAGCTATTGCGCTGAAACACACACATTGAGTAAAACGACTGAAGAGGGCCCGTGTGCTTGTGCGTGCGTGTACTACTGTGCATGAGTGGTTGTATCACAGGTAAGTGTAGCATCTCCAACCAAGAAACGAGAAACAAGAAAGAAAAAAAAAAGACTTGAAACCGCGAAATGTTCTTTTTGTTTTGTTTTTAGATGACTATATAATACGTCTGCTCTGTGCATCCCCTCGCTTTTGAAGTTCATGTACTTCTGGTCAGAGATGTCTGATGCAGATCTTTGGACCTTCTGTGGACTTCAAGTAAGCATTACAAGTGGGCTTTCCTCGCTCCTCTGCTTGTGCGTGGAGGGATACACGAGGAGACATCCTGGTTTGATTTTATTTGGTGTCTGAAAAACTGAGCCTGTGGTTCTTTTTAAATAGTCTAAGTAAATTTGATGATGTGCCCTTCAGTAGTCCCCCCCTTTTAGCTGACTCTAGTATTTATCCCTAGTTTTTGCCACCGTAAGGAAAAGCTGAACGACCCTCGTTCTCTCACTGTTAAATGCCTTTCATTATGGAAGAATTGGTCAGTGTTGGATTTCATGCGCCACATTTTCATATGGAACTGAGAGTGAGTGAGGTGAGTGAGAGAGAGAGAGAGCGTAAGAGTTGTTGTTGAGAAATTATTTGTTACTTGACTGTCAAGCCTATATGCCTTTTAAGCTTTGAGTGGTTTTGATTGCTATTGTTTAAAATGTTAGTAGAACTAAAATCTTGTCGTTGGTGCTGTTTGTTTGTTTGTTTGTTTGTTTATTTATTTTTTTCCACTTTATAAGGTTAGCCTGGTACAGTCGTCAAAGAAAAGGTTCTGTATTTTCGTTCCCCCCACCAAACACTGTTACTGATCTAAGAACTGAAATAGAGCAATACGTGGCGAGGACACAGGGACAGAATAGTTATTGAGCAAATGGTATCATTCACTTTCCATGATATGTGACGGTATTCTCTGTCCTCTTTTATTCTGTTAGTCATAGAGATCAGTTCATAAGAGTTACTTCTCTCTTTTTTTTCACTTTCAGACCATGCAGTACACTTTATGTTTGAGATGTCTTGCGTGTCTCTAGGGTTTGTTTTAGTGTTTTAGGCTTTCTTGAGAAGCTCATGTGCATATTGGTGAACTGAGGCGTGTGTGGAATTAGAGAAGATACCAGCAATGATGTAAAGTGACAGATATGCATTACTGACTCTTTGCCAGTTTTAATGTCTTCACTGCTGGGTCAGTGCTGAAGAAATCAAAGGCATGATGATGGTGGCAAAAAAACCCAACAAAAACAACAAAAAAACACAATTTAAAAGTCCCCTTGTCCTCAAACGTGAGGAGATTCTTTTATCAAGTAAAGAAGCGTGATGTTAATTCTTTTATTAGCTAATATAGGGGTTAGGTGTTTGTTTAACAAAGTGCTGTGGGACACCAAAGATCCAGTGTTATGATGATGGTTAAAAGAGATTTAATAAAATGGGAATATTGAAAGTATGTCACTTGCATCTTGTTGCTCTGATTATTTCAATTTCCTACAACCAAGAATCAGTTTTTCTTATTTATTTTATCCTAATTTTCCACGCGTATGGGGTGCATGAGCATATGCTGAACATCTCAGGTACAGCTCAGGTGCCAGTTCTTCACCAGCAAAAGTTTAATGTGGGATTGAGAGCTGTAAATTAGCCATGTATCAATATGTACACCAATATATAAGCATGCTTTCTTTGAAACTTCTTTGGATCATGCAGCAGTAGGGGAAGCAAACTCTCTATTCCCCCATAAACTCTAAGAGATGACTGACCCTGGAGTCTGTTAAGTTCTAGTCCGGTATTACCGTTAGTCTGGTGTGCAATGCTAAACCCCTGCGTCTGCCTGCTCTGTGTTTGCAGGGTCAGGTTGTACCTAGTGAAGATCCAGTTACATCAGATCGTCCTGCTGATTATCAGCATAGTCACAATCCCAGACAACATCCTGGAACGTATGTTCATGACTTGTTCATAATGCGGCCCTCAAACTATGTCAGTAATTGAATAGCAAGGCTAACGTTAACTACAGCATGACACCTTGGCCGTACACATTGTGATAATTCTAGACTACTGTCCTCCATTTCAAACGTTCTGGAAAACTGTCCTACATTTTTAGCCTTTACTTTGATTGTATCCCAACATTCTGATCATCATAGAATACTGTCCTTCATTTTAATGTTTCAGAATAATATCCCTCATTCAGAATGTTATATAATACTGTCCCCCATTCAGGAAACATTCTTGAGTACTGTCCCCCATTCAGAACATTCAGGATTACTGTCATTATTATTAAATTATCATTTAATATTTACACTGATCTGAATCTAAAACTACATACAAAATAATACATCAAAATATTACACAGTGTAGTATGTATGGTATAGTATAGTATAGTAATATGCAGATTTACAGTGAACCACTGATTCTGTTTTGGAATAACATAAATCTGAATGCCAACATGAGTGCTTCTAGGGGCGTGTTGCATCAGAGTGCCGTGGTCTTTAATGGCAAACTGGAGGTAGGACCGTATACTGAGCTAACCCTTATATCTCCTGTTTTGTTTGCCAGCTGCTCTTCACACCACAAACATTTCATGATAAATGGACCAAAATGACTTCATTAAATCTAGTTATACTAACTAAGAATGATGAAAAATCTTTCACTGCAGAAAGATGGGAATATGAGTCAGTAGTGTTCAGACGGCAAGAATATAGAAGATGAATATTACTGAAGCTGTTGAGAATGAATGCTGGAGCAGCCAGTAGGATAATACAATTCAAGGAGCTTAATCATTTCTGCTCTGGCCCAGAAACCATCCAGACAGCATTTTCAGTTAGGAGAGCTGTAATGAAGATGAGGCAATGAAGACTCTGGTCTGGTCTTGCTTCTAGCGTGGTCTTCACCAGACACCCGCTGTGCTTCCTGACGCTGTGTAGGCAGTCAGATACCGCTCTGTAAACCTCCACCTGCTACACGTTTAGAAAATCGTACTGTGACAGATTTAGAAGCTCGTCATCTAAATAAATAAATAAATAAAAACATTAAGAGGCTGTACACGCAGAGCTCATTTAGACACGCAGAAGAGCCTGGGCCAGCCGCCAGTTCTGCTTATTGCCTGAGTCTGACTGTTTTGTACAGACGATGAACAGCGCAGTGCAAAGAACAATTGCTACGTGTATGCTGTGCGTTTATGATTAAAAAGGACACGAGAACGGGATTGAAAATACATGTTTCTTATTTATTCACAGACCTGAAGAAGTACTCAGTTAGTGATGCTGAAATTTTGATTGTACATCGATTACAAATCTAGAAACATAGACATGTTTAAGCATAGATACTGGTTGATGGTCTACTATTGAAAGGAGTACTAAAGATTTGAGGTTTCACACACAAGATATTGTTTCACTGGAAGCTGTTTCGTTGGGGGGGGGTTAAATCATGTTTCCTTTCTCTATTGTTGTGAATACATTTTCCAAGGGCCAAAAATACGGTGTTGTTTTTGTCCATGCAGACCTACACCTTTATTCAAAAAGTAAATAAAGTTAGCAACTTTCTACAGAAATGATTTAAAAACACGACAATGGCAACAACCACAACTGTACCAACAAAAGACAGAATCAAATATAGAGGGTTACAGTTTTTCTTTTTTCTTCCTTGCAGATTAACCTCCACTCGGCAGCACTACACTCACCGGACTGAGTGTTAAGGAGGGGTTCGTGGGGGTGTTCCATTGAGAATTTGGAGGGAGCAGAGTGGCCAGCAACACTTAGTTTTCTTTCATTTTCTTTCCCTTCTTCTCCGGGCCCTTGGGTCTTGGTGTCTTTGGAGTGCAAGGTTTGGACACCTTAATGGTCGTCTGGCAGTCGGCGTTGAACAGAGCTTTCTTCAGCGTTCCGGATCTGCTCCGAGTCCCTTTGGCCGTGTCACACTCTGCCCAGCGGCCAAACTTGTACTTGCAGTCGGCTAAAAAACAGAAATACAGAATGTCTTTGAAAGAGCAGTCAGGAAACTCAGTCCTCCAAACAACTGGATTATACTTAGTGCAACCAAATTCATGGAATCTGAAATGTGTTCATAATTTGTGTTTTATTGAATATTATTACAGTTGATTATTACTGATGGTAGCGTTCCAAAACGAATGCTTATCAGATCAGTGCGTTATCATGATCATACAAGTCATCCTTCAAAAAGCTTTGGAAAAGCATCATCTCTCTTACCGCCAAAGTCCTTCTTCCAGTTGCACGGCACTTTACACTTGTGTTTCTTGGACTGCTCGTTGCAGGTGGCCTCTCGAACTCCCACCCCGCAGTCTCCGCTGTTCGGCACACACCTCCCGAAGATCCACTCGGCGCATTCTGATTCTGCTTTCGCATCCTTTCCCTTCTCTGCGGCTACATAGAGAGCAACGAGTACATCAGTATCACATTATTGATCATGATCATGAACAGAGAAATCCTGATTGCAGAATAAGCTGACCTTTTTTCTTTATGGCTTCAGCAGTGATTGTCAGAGCCACCAGCAGCACGATCGTAGTTGAGAATATACTCCTCATCCTAAAAAGAGCAGTCGACATCATGAGCTGAGAAACTACACACAAAGTGAAATAGATATACTTTTATGTGAGAGTATATTATAGAGTACAGCACTGTTTAAAAGTCTACAGCACCTGACACAATTCTACTTATAATTATACAGCTACAATAATCTAAAAACACTGCTACTAGAATACATCTGAATAACATCAACACAAAGTAGTGATGTTACACGTGTTAGTGTGTTTGTTTAGCCATCTCCAAACCTCTCCTAACAGTATTATTTGTTGTCTAGAACCTGCTTTGGTTAAGCAGTCTTTGATTATGTGCTGGTGGTGCAGTTTAACAAATCCATGAGATGGCTGAGAGCATCCTGTAGGTGTTATCCGTCATCCTGTAGGTTATGCAAACAAAAACACACTTACTGCTGAGATAAGTAACCCTGTACTGTACACAGCGATGGCATCACATATACTTTATCTAGTAATCGAGACTATTTGTATAGCTGATGTCACAATCTCCATTGTATCCATCCTTGCAGTGGTTGAGTGATTAACTGGCTGAGTTTAACACAGTAATTGTAACCATGTTAACAATGTGTTTTTTAAAATGCTACAAGTTAAGATGACATCATACCACTTTTTCTTTACCAGTGTTGGTATTGTGAGTACAGTAAACCGAGTGAGTTGTGTATTTGGATGAGGATGTCGATCTAAACATCAAGCTGTTTTTTTTGAGCCTGTTAATGTCATGACGTATGATGTGGGCTGAAAAACTTCCACAGCCTGACGGCGCAAACTTCATATTATTATTTCAGGCTTTACAGGCTGACGTTTTCTCCAGACTCAACAAAAATAAATAAATTACTGCAGCTTTAAAACTATCTAGTAGTAGACTATTTATACTCAAACTATTCAAACACATAACTAACCCACCGGGCGAACACATACATACATATATACAGACTGTGCATCATTTCAGGATGGATATTGGTCCAGCACCGAAACCTGGTGGCATCTCTAGGTACAAGTACGCTATCTAGGAAAGGATGATGCTTCAAACAGATTATATTATAAAAAGGAATGCTTGATTAAACACCTGTCTATCATTACTATTTAAAAGTCCCAACACTGTGTTGATCATGTTGCTGCTTGATGTTTTTTTCCAATAAATTGGAAAGTGGAAGAGTGGAAAAAGACAGAACGGCCAAAAAGCAGCTCAGTATCACACATGAGTGCAGCATGTTGACGCAAGTGGAAAATTTTATTTCACTGAAATTAACGGCGTCATAAAAACAGTCAGAGTGGCACTAGAGCGCAGGATGTGGCGCACGGGCCCAGTGACTTTATGTGGCTGGTTTTAAGTGATCATCTTGGCTACGCTGCTCTCGCAAGACTAGTGATACAGACATAATACATTAACAAAGCACTAATCTCAGCTAGACATGGATCCAAAAACTCTCCAGTCTGTAGGCGATGCAGTACATTCAGCTGCATTTGTGCTGCATTGGGGAATTTCGGGCCACATTAAAGAGGAGCTCTAGAGCTTTTACTAAATTTCTGCACAATGACGAATAGATCCTGATGTAAACAGAGTCATTCAGAGTGGTTTGATGTGAAATGCTTGATTCTGGAGAGACTTACTCAGTATTGTTCACAGCTGTGGTGATAGGAACCCAACATCCAAATAGTTTGGGAAGTTATTACATTAAATTATACATGTTTTCTTGCCCAATGCCTGTATATCGTCGCTGTCCAAAGAAAATAATAATGCCCAAAATAGTTCTTTCACAGAAGGAAAACGTAAAACGGTTTACTTTCATTGTATGTAAATGTGATTTTATTCCAAGTCATTTTGGAATATTTCTGTGGGTCCAGTCATCATAACATTTCCATACAACGTAAAGGACAGCTGAGCTTGAATGATGTAGAAAACTAAAAATAGAAAAAAAAATGATGATAAATGTTTTTCTTGGGCTTAAACGGTGCCTGTGACACTTCTGTTTAGTTTTTGACATTCATGGTGGAGAGTTGCAGGTAACATATTATAAGGCAAAATAATCTTTAAAGTATGTTTTGTTTTGTTTTTTGATTTGCTGATGTTTTACTATCCCCAGTTCCACAGGTAGTATTTAATAGTAGCTAAAACGGCTACAGAGACCCCTGTAAAGAAATCTGGGTCAACAAGTTTCTCTACAATGATCCATTTCCCATCGAGCCACTCTGAATGACTTTGTTTACATCTTAACCAGTGCATTATGCAGACATTGAGAAATGCCCTCTTTCCATATGCAACAGAGGAGCAAAACCTACACAGAGCCCGGAACGACGATTTACTTTCTACACAAGTGTCTGACCCACTCCAAAGCTAACGACACCCAGCATCATACTGAGTGGTCCATTTAAAGTGCCTCTCTCTGTTTTCGCCCCTCTCTCTCCTCCCGGGTAGCGCACACACACTACTTCTCCTTTTCATTATCCTCATCCCTCCATTAAAGCAGTCCTTCATTCACAGCTGCAGCCTGCAGCATGGCTGCCATTCTTCCGTGCCCCATAAATGTAGAGGGACTTTTTGTGGGAATAGAGGCAGAAGCTCTGCAGGGGTGCCCTCCCTTCTCTTCTCCTTCTTCCTCAGCCTGGGTCAGAGCAAGAGAGAGAGAGAGAGAGAGAGGGGCCAAAGCACTCAAAGGCCTCCAGCCCAGCCTTAGAGGAGCCTGATTCAGTGGCTCCAAACAAAAGCAGCTCTCGCCTGTTTTCCTTCCCTTTTTAAAAGAGCCCTGAACACAGACCCCATGCTGTGTCTCCCGGCAGGCCTGCTGAATATAAGCTTATTTGCATGGGAGGACAAAAACAGCTCTGTGGAAGAGGAACTGAGAGAGGGGACGGGGAGCGCTGCCTTTGGTCGAAAATGCAAGGCCTGGACGCTCTGAGAACTTCCTCACAGAGTGCAGAGTTCACAGGCGAACACATTTTGATGAGGTCTGCTCCTTAAAGTGGGCACTGGGGGATCTGAGGCGGCTCCAAGCAGCTTTCTGACAGCTATGTTCTTCGTTTCCATTAACAGCTAGAGCTGGTGCCATGGGAAGAAAAGAAAAAAAAACATAAGGGTGGAGGGGCTTTGAGCAAGACAGGCAGCCCCCCCTCACCCAGTCTGTAATAAGCTCGAGAAGCGGGTCAGCAGAGCTGGCACCGAGCAATTGCTCTGGCACTCCAGAGGGCAACGTCTCCATCACTGAAGCACCCTCCTGCCCCTGAGAGCCCCACACACAGAGCACAGTGCACACTTCAAATGGCATCGCTGCAGTGAAGGTCTTAAGGCCCCCAAACAAACAATAAACCCACTGTCAGTGGCTTTTATGTTGTTGTTTTTTGGTTATTGTTCTTGAAGTAATCAATGAGCTAATGTTCCTCTTTCAGTCCCATCCCAGTTTAATTCTTTCAGCATTGAGGGACCAGTGACTAGCCACAACAGATCACTACTCTGATCATTAATCTAATGTAAAATACGCCTTCCTTTCTAAAAATCCCTGATACAGAACAATAGAAATGCCACAGAATAACGGGAAGGGAAGCTGCACAGCTACACAAGTCCATGCCATCGATAATGAATGGATCTGAGTACAACAGCGAGCAGTTACAACAGTCTGAACGCAAAGAAAGCAAGGCAGGGCTTTCCGTTCATTCAGGACTTCGATTAAAACAGCGGTCATATTTCATAACAGTATTAATAAATAATGTCTGATGATACAGATACGTTATCCTACTTGCCTTGTCGCTGAGGGAGAGGTCCTTCACCGCCAGATATTTCTGTGTCTGTCCTGCTTTCCGAGCGACAGCTCCCCCTCCGCTTCGCGTTCTTTTCTCCCCACCCGTTTTCGGACAAGCCCCGCCCTCCGGCGCTGTGATTGGTTGGAGGTTCAAACTCAGCCGCAATCTGGAAAGAGCATTTCGCCGCGCGTGTGTTTAAACTGCCAGCCAATCCCAGCGCAGAGGAGGCGGGGCTTGTCCGAAAAACAGGTGGGAAACCAAACGACGCCTCCGCTTCGTCTACTCTTTGTTTTTGAGAGAACTAGTTTGAGCTGGTCGCCCTGGACAGCATTTAAACGCGCCCCACAGTGAGAGCATTTCTCCACCTGACACACCGTTTACGTAAAGGTCTAGCCGCTGTTGCTGTGGGCTAAATTCAGGTATTTTCTCTGTTTTCTGGCGTGGCTGTTGGTGACTTATTATGCTATGAGTCTGTATCCTCTGCATCCATTCATCATAAGTAGGAATCTTATATACCTGAACGTTTGCAGTGTCTCTCCACAGCCCTATTATGCACTGCTTGAAAGCTAGTTGTACCCAAAGAGTCCACTCAGGCCTGTTTGCTGTGTTCATTCTGAGAGGCGATGGATGCTAAGATGCTTAGATGACAGGGCGTCACTGGAGGGTCGCGGAGAGGGGGGTTGTAAACCTGTACTGGGGGGTCTGGGAGCTTGGTCCTCCAGCAGATTTTTTTAATGGCCCCAAAATGTTCAACATGAACTTGTAGAATGTGAACTTTATCAGAAAATGTCTGTTTGGTCACTTTGACACAGCAGAACTGTGCTGTTGTAGTTTGTGTGAAACATGAAACGTTATATTCATCCACAGACACAGAGCACAGAAGTCAGGCAGCACGGTCTCCTCTCTCCTAGATAAGCTGCAGCTTCTAAATGTATAACTCAAACACAGAGACTATAGATCAGTTCAGTCTTGGTTGCTGAGATCACAAAATGTAATTTCGCTCTGTAGTCATGTTTAATAAGCTAGTTGACATATTTTAATGGTCATAATGACAAATATTAGATTTTATCAGTTACATACAATTAAATTCAGCATTAATTTTGATTGACAGCTTGAACAGCTCAACCGCACCTTCTTCCTGATCACTAACCTCCATCTGATCGGCTCCTTCAGCTCCCTCAGTCTCATTAAGCTTCTTCTAGCTTCTTACTCTCCCTGTCCTCGGCCTGGGTTTAGCAATACATTATAATATCTGAGATTTACTTGAGAGATAATGAGAGATCAGTTGTCTCAGTATTAACTGGTAATAATCTTTTTGACTGACTGGCTTTAGACAAAGCTGCAGCCTCTGAACTGAGAATTTAATACTGTATTTATTTGTGAAGGGGCTAGAGTGCCCATGTTAGATGATACAAATGTATTGTCGATATTTTTTTGGAGACGATATGAATCACAATTAGGTAACGTTATTATTATCATGTGACATTAATATTTTATATTAGATTTCAAGCTGATCTCACTGTATGACCAGCTTGGTGTAAAACTATTATACAAGATTACTTTCACAAAGCCAAACAGATCAATCATCAGTTTGAAAACAGTGAAGTTTAAGAATTTATGTATTTATTTATTTATTTTACAAGTAGACAGAAACAAACCAGTCCAAACAACAAATATATAGCTAATAATCCTGAAGGCCTAACAAAGTCTTTATGTATAAATAAAGTGTTACCTATAGTCAATAATGAGATACAAATGCTTGGGTAAGATACAGGAATGGTAGTCATTCATGCATTTTTATGTGTATATAGAATTCTATACACATACAGACACACCGTCTATACTTGAATTGCACAGCAACTCGAAACAGAGCATTGACAATGCACAGATTAACTCTAACATGACAACACATTAAAACAAGGTTATGGCAAATGATGGCAGACTGCATAAAAAAAACATGAATTAGAACGCAGAACCCAACCAGTCAACATGTTCTTATCTAGCGCTCGAGGACATTCACTTACAGTGAATATGTGTGAGCTTAACAGACTCATTAAGTTACCAGGCGTGTGAACTTTAACACAAAAAACAAATGTTAAGACATTAGAGAGAATGTAAGACGTTTTAGTTATATGAGACTTACTTTAATATTTATTCTTTGTTACACTCACCCCCCCCCCCCCCCCCACACCCTTCCCCCCAAAACCCAACTGCTCGCTAATCTGTTAGACTGATAATCTCAACCCCTACAACAACAAATGTCAATGGCCTTATGTTTGGAATGTAGTCGCTATGCCAGAGATATCTGAGTGTCCATACAGAAAAAGTGACCCAATTATTTGGCCCCAGAACACTTTAAAGCTTGTATCATAAAGAAATATGTAGTACTCTATATATCATAATAACTCTAGAAAATAAAATATCTGCACAGAGATCTCCAGAAAGTTTCTAAGGGAGAAATCCGTTTGAAGAGGCGAGTATACAGACCAGATCAGAATCAGGGGGAAAATCTAGAGGCAGTAATTAACATTTTTACTTGACGTACATAACCATGCTATAAATTCACAAGATTCAAGCATTCTCCTCAAAAGACAGAAAGAGCCCAAAAGCAACAGCCAAGGAAGTAAATAAATGCAGATGGCTGTCAAAGTCCAAGTCAGCCGAAGTGACTAGCAGATGAATTAAAGCTACAAGTAGTAAGTAAATCTTAACAATTACTAAAACATTTTAATAAAATTGACAAAAGTCAATTGGATCATAAGCATCTCTGAATCATACAGCAAAGGGATTACAAGAGCAAATTAGGTTGCCAAGTCAAAAGCAAGAGAACCTCCATTAGAAAGAAAAACAACGTTAAAGAAAACCTCCTTCTCTCAATTCCTCCCCTTCTCCTAAAAATAGACTATTTTGAGGTTTAAGCGGTTTGCTTTATAAGGTCATACATACAGATATTCTAGCCCTGAAGTCCAAAAGGTTTTGCACATTATTTCCTAAGGAGCAGGCAGCACGTAGCTCGAAACAATTCCCGATACAACTTGCACGAGAAACACATTCATGCATTCTGACACAGAAAGACGTCAAAAACGATAAATAATTTGGCATCACAACCAAGACAGGCTCTCCCAGGGCTGTCATTCAGCCACGCTGAGGAAGCTTTCCGGAAGAAGTGGCAGTCGGTTACACTGCCGTCTCCTGGTCCTCCCTCTGGATCATCTGCCGGTGCTGCTGGTTCTCCAGATACTCGGCCAGCTCCCAGTCCTGAGCTCTCTCTGCATGCGCCTTGGGAGTGTCACCCTGAAGGAAGCAAAAAATGGTGTTCTAGATACTGTTCTAGAAAAAGAAAGGGAGAAGGTCAGGCAGTAGGTCTCACCTGTAGGTCAGTCTTTATGAGGGAAGCTCCCGCCTCCACCAAATAACCACAGATTGTCCGCTGGCACAAGGCTGCAGCTTTATGCAGAGCTGTTTCACCGCTGGAGAGAGTGCACGTACACAAGAATCAACGTAAAACAGAATTAATGAAGTGGAGTAAGGTGGAAAATAAAGCATTTCTTAAAGTGAGTTTGTGAGCTCATTATTAGTAAATCTTTAAATGCTGTAATCTGAAACATTTTAAACTTTGAGCAGTGGCTGTTCCTCTAGGTCAGTGGTTTCCCATCCTGGTCCTGGACATTTTTGTGTTTTCCCACATGTTCTAGGACCAGGGTTGGCTTCAGATCCCCCAAAAGAGAAAACAAATCCCTTTTTCTTGTAGTTTTACTTACGTGTCTTTTTCAGTTGCGTCCAGTATACATGGTGGAGCTGCTCAGCATAATGTAGGAGGAAACAAAGAACAGCTTAGTACAACTTAGTGACAACTGCTCCACTGATTCAAGTTTAATTGAGAAACTACTGAACAACGCACCGTTCTCTATGATGTATTTGACCATTTCTTTGCTGCCCACATCTACAGCGTAATGGAGTGGAGTACAGCCCAGCACGTCATACACTCTAAGACTGGCCCCATCCTTGTGTAGCTCCACTAGCTGCACAATTCACAAAGATAGTAGTGAAAAATTCAGTAACAGCCCAAACATACAACAAAATCTCATTAACAACATAAATACAACATATACAGAAATGTCATACCTTTTCAAAGTTTCCAGACTTCACACTTTCAATTAGCATCCTAATAGTTTCTGCATAAAATAAATAAATAAATAAATAAGGATATTTAGTTTTAGAGCACCTTCTAGTCTTCTAAATGACATTTACACCTCTATAATCACTCAAAGCAGAACTTGGTGCGGAAGTCTGAAAGCACACTGTGATTCTTCACAGTAATTGGCTATTGATCGGTTTGACTGGATATCTATAACATCTACAACACCGTCAAGTAAGGTAAATAAAATCCAGCCAGATACATTTGTTTAACGCTTTGCAAGTGGAGCTGTGAGTCATTCTTTGTTTCCACAAGTTAAGAGAACATTTTCTCTTCTCTCTTTGCCAGTACTTTGAGCTGACCCTTATCAGACAAGTACAGACGCAGCATCTTCAAATAATATGATTTTCAGAAGCTTCTTGTAATGATACCTTTTTCTGCTGCACTCCAGGTAGGATCATCTGCCCTATAAGATCAGAGAGAGAAAGAATTCAGTGTTTCAGCATTCGTTTTCAAATATTTAAAAGCTACTGTGAGTGTGTGTGTGTGTGTGTATGTGTGTGTATGTGTGCATGTATACTAATGTTTTGAGTGCAGGAAGCTCTGAAACACTGAACAATATGTCAGAGCATCTAATCTCACTAATGTGAAACTGATAGACTGACAGATTCATTGTTTCAGCAGATGTATTTGAGGAGTAGTGTGATTACCTTTACCAGGAGGAAGTAAGTAGGGTAAAAACGTAACCAGAGTAATTTGTAATGAATTACTTTTTTTATTTTTATTTATTTTGAGTAATTACCCCAATGGACACTTCTAAAATGTTAATTTCTACAGCTTCTTAACTAATTCTTTGAGACTTGCAGAGTTATAAAGTGGTAGCATGCAGTTAAAACCATTGAATGCAGGTACCTGAAACAAAACTGCATGCATATTAATGAAAACAGTGATTTTAAATAGTAATAGTACATAAAATAGTACAGGTCAGTGATGTGTGACTAGTACAGCAGTGCAGTGAAGCTGTGTTACACTGTGTGAAGCTCACAGTGTTTGATTCTCTGTTTTCCAATAACACCAAGGCAAAAGAGTCCAAGATAAATATTTGTTTAGGCACAAGCTTCTTTTTTTAAAAACATCTTTGTTTTTGCTTTCAGGCCAGAACACGTTTCTGTTTTTACTCGAGCACAAGAACAAAGATACAACTAAATTTGGCAGCAGCCCTGAACCTGCAGTGCTCTGGTACATGATCAAATTCCCCACTGTGTTTAGACCTGACTCAAAACAGCAAACTTTTCACAGAGCACTTCTCGTCTTACACTTCTCATTAACAGACATTTATGTAGGCCAGAGTGTCACTTACACACTTTAATCTAAACTCTCACCTGCAAAGGCCTTTATTTATAGATACCACTGTGTCCGCCTGTCCCTCTGCGTTGGTGCCGTCACAAGACACTCGCTTCCTCTGACCAGAAGCCTGTTCCTCATTAACCCTGCAGAAGACGTGCAGTAGGAGAGAACAATAGAGAGCATAACGGCACTGGTGACATGTTTACTCTTCAATAATGAGCGTCTAATGGGGGATTTAATAGAGGGGGTGGGGTCATTTAATTTACAGTAACAAAACAATACTAATGGAAGAGCAAATAGGTCTGGCAGATGGGTGATAAGCTACTGAGAGAAGACAAATACTGCATGCAGGGGAGGGGCAGACGACATATGTGTCGAGACTGGGTAGAACAGGGTAGAATGAACTGACCAATGGGCAGCACTCTTGACTGGGTCATGTGTCTGTCTTTTCTGACATGTGTTTGGAAAAGCTAGAAAATATACTAACGAAAAAGAGGTTAAGGCAAGCTGCAGCACTTCAGCAACATTAGTTTACTCTTGTACAGCTTTCTCTACTAATGCTCTACTAATACTATTACTGATCAATAAAGCTCTCAGTCATTCATCTGTCACCTTTTTTACTGAGTTAACTCCATTTAGTTTTACTTAATTTTATTATTTCTGTCATATTTATTGTTCCTTCTATTTAACATGCTACCACCTGTCATTTTGTTTAATTTCAAGTTATTCAATTTTCAAAATATTTTTCTAATATGCTCCTGTTTTTATTTCAAATTTATTGCAATCTGTTTTACACCTACACTTTACTCCATGCGAAAAGCTATCTATTATTGTTTTTGTTATTATTATTATTAGTAATATTAGTAGTTATAGTAACTCCCAGACAAGCACACCAGAAAGCAGTTTTCAGACCCAATGAGCAATTCCCACTAACACAGTCATTTAGAGCAATTAAAAAAATAAAAAAAACACCCTGAAGGGGTTTGCATGACTGAATTTGATTTCACATTCAGTAGTACCATAGCAACACTGTTAATAATGAGTGTCATTCAAAATCTATACTTTCTTTGTTTTTGTGTCGCATGCACTGAATTCTAATTGTGCCACTAGTGCTGCTTTCACTCGCATTTCACCTGCACAGTGGAGAGGGGGCAGGAGAGCATGCTGGGAAGGCAAACTGGTCAGAGCTGCTGGAGCTCTCTCCCACCGCCTCCAACATCCCCGGCATTCCCGGAGAAGTGCCCACTGTCTCCTTAGTGACCAGCTCGGGGTCCAGGATGAAAAGCTCGTCCTGAGAGATCTCCGTCACGTAGTTCAGATGCTCCTGGAATCAAAGACACGAAAAATAAACACATCTTATAGATATCAGTGACAAAACGACTTATGTATTATACATACATTACTTATAGGTATTTACGGCGTGTCATACCCAAAACCCCATTTAAAAGCAACACAATACAGAGAGACACTGGCTTGATATAAACACAACCTGAAAACATAGAGGTTTTAAAGATCTCAGGAGAATCATTGCTGCTGAAGGAGTTTGAAGTAATAAGGAAACGTAGTTAAAGGTATAAAACAATCATCGTTTTTGTGATTTTCATGAGAAATAACTCTTTTACATTTATACACCTATTCGGTCTACTGCAATTTAGCTCCACCCATTCAAATTTGAAGTCATAAAGAGTGTCTGAGCTTTTCAAATGAGCAACAATACACAGAAACAGCCTGTTTCACTCTAGGTGATAAGGAGAGGTAGAAACATGGTCATGTCATAATGAACTGTGTTATTTTTAGCATATAAAACCACACAGATGTCCACAAACAGATGATTTTGCCTGTAAGTACTTTAATTATTAATATACTTGTGCACGTACCTGAGCACGGTCTATCCTGTAAAAGCGATCTGCTGTTGTGGCTGCAAAAAAATAGCACATGAAAAACACAAGGACATAAATCTTATTTCAACTGTTACAAAGCTGGAGTAGGATGTTCTTATCTTATTATTGATATTATTTTAATAATTATTGCTTACAGTCTAGGAAGCACCATTTTGGGGAAAGTTTTGGTGTGGTCACTTTGTCTGAATTCACACCCCGTCCCTCCTGACACGAGAAAAAAGAAAACAGACTGAGCAAAAATAGAAGCCTGTCTGATAGACTCTCATTAGTCACAGTCACTGTGGTTTTGTCTGTTATTAACCTAAAAAGAGTTAAACGTATTACAGGGGTCTTTCACCCCAAGACTATGTTTAATCCTTTAATATGCAAAAGTTTGGTTGCTCCAGATCAAATGAAATGTTTTGTTGCTGTGATTTGAAAGTTAACACATCCTCTACACAGAACTCACTCCTGCCCATTTTACTGAACAATTACTGTCTATTTCTCAAACATCAGTTCCTGCACATTTAGTATTTTAGGTTGTATGATTTGCTTAATATTGCAATTCAATTCCTTCATCTAATATATAACTACATTCTAGTAAATATCTACAATATAGTAAATGCTGTACTGGACAGCTAATATCTAATTGCTGGTTCCACTTAGACCATGAATGTAACTTTATTATGAGTGAACATTTACCTCATGCAGCTTCTCAATGTGAAGTCGACAAGTCTCCAAATCACTGTCTCCAGAAACAGTGATGACACCCAGAGGAATTGCTGAGAAACCAGAAAGAAAAAAGGTTTCTCTATTTCGTTTTTTTTCCACCAAAATATATATATATGCCATTATATATATATATATATATATATATATATATATATATATATATATATATATATATATATATATATATATATATATATATATATATATGATATCTCAGTGTTTAGTATGAAGAAGTTCAGTGTCACTCACAGGCCTCCTTAAGCTTGTCTTTGTCATAGTGTAGAGTCTCGTAGTCGTGCATACTAATTCGGCTCACCTGGATCTGCAGCTGTTCAGAGATGGGCTGTTGACTAGCATCACACACACAAACACAAACGTTATGGATACACCCTTAACTTCAGCTACTCGACACCAATTAACATGTACTTCACACTTAAATGCCCAAACAAATTTAATTCACATCTATTAGTTTTAGTTACTGATACGCTCTGTTCTGTGTATCAGACTCATCTGTACAAGTAATTATAAAACCATATTTAAGTGGTTTAAGTTTTTAATTTAAGTTTTAGAATTATTCTGTCACTTGTGTTTTCACACAGCAAAATTTGACCTTCCCATTTAACCCATCCGTGCAGAGAAACACCCACATACACACACACACTAGTGAACATACACACGAGGGGGCAGTGAGCACATGTGCCCGGAGCGGTGGGCAACCCTATCCACTGCACCCGGGGAGCAGTTGGGGGTTAGTTGCCTTGGTCAAGGGCCCTTCAGTCATGTCCTGCTGGTCCCAGGGATTGAACTGGCAACTCTAACCTGTAGGCCATGACTGCCCATTGATATACATTTAACACATATATAATTGATATACAATTATATCAATGATATAATTAATGTATAATTGATAAACTGTATATCATGTATAATTGATATACAGTTAACACATCATCTACAGGAAATACATGTACATTTTGTTCTGTATATTTCAATTTATATGTGTTTGTGTTCATTTGCATTATTGTGTTTAACATACAGAAAAAAAATCATTATTAAATACACAATCCTGCATAACCTACTTTAATGACTAATTTTTTATTAGATTTGTTTAATCAGAATCCTAAAATCAGCAAATGTGAAACGTGCAGAAATGTGTTCTCTAGAGGATTAGTTAACTTAGAAAATCAACAAATGGTGCAACTTCACAAATACATTTGCATACAACTGTAACATGTTTTATAAACACTGTCAAAAACGCCCCTGCACATGTACAAACAGTGTAAATGTACCGGCAAGGTTCAATAATAGTCCGATTCTGTATCTTAAATACTAGTTCACTGAACATTACATTCACTTCCCCAGGGAAAACTTTGTATACTGTGTATTTAATAATACAGACAGGGAGGTCAGACCCCTCGCGCTCTCTCTCTCTCTCTCTCTTTCTCTCTCTCTCTCTCTCAGAGCACTCACTCATTGAGCTGGGGGAGGGAGATCCTCCTCTTGGTTTTCTGCACCATGTTGGCCTGGTTCCTGAGAGTGATGCGGATGATAGAGGGGGCCAGTCTACAGGGCTCGCCGTCCACCTGCACGGGGATGGGCTTAAAGGTGGTGAGCGTCACCTCACGGCACTGATGCAACCTCTCTCCGTGACCCCCCACCTGCAGAGTAGCCTGCAAAGCAGCCAGAAAACACCCCCTAACTTAACACCATGTACTGAACAGTCAAACAAGCATAAACAAGTCAGTTTCTCCTCACCCCAGAATTCTGCCAGGAAAACATAAGCGAGGCTATTTGAGATTTGAGAAGTTTGAGGCATGTTTGTGATGGGCTTGGTGTGCAGTTCACACAATCTTAATGGGTTTATGTAAGTCTCATAGCACCAGTGCAAAAGTAATAAATTAACTTTAGACATTACATATATCATATATCTCATAAATCTTGGTTGACAGATAACATTTGGGATGAGGAGAAGTTAATTAGATTTCTTTCGCCGATGCGTTCTATTAATGCTGACTGCATGAGAGCTTTCCTATCAGTTTACACAACGACTGCAGAGACGTGGAGCTGATTTTACCAGAGAAGTCATGGTGAAGCCTATAACTTCAATGCAGCCATCGTCGTGCCTCTGAGGCTCAAAGTCATCACTCGGGTTACCCCACGGCATCGTACCAGCACAGTACCTTCAAAGTACAAACACACCTCACTCAGTATATTATTATAAAGTATCACCACAACACTACTTAAATAAAACAGACAAAGACAAAGATCTGATGTTTAACAATACAAAACCAAGGTGGGCTCACTATTTGGCAAGCTACAGGTCACTGCTGGTTATTAATGATTTGAATGACCTAATTAATTACCTCCAATACATTTAAAACCATCCTTATAAAACTTTCTTAGTAATCTTATTGTAAAGTGGTATCTAGAACAGCATTCCAGCTATTGCACACCAGTCAAGAAAGCTAGCATGAGCTACAACAAGAAACAGCAGAGGGAGCCGTTACAAGAGCTGTTACCTGGGAATGTTAAGGAAGAGCAGACACTGTAGCTTCAGTTCCTGAACTTTACTAGTGAGGTCTGTTCCATCACACTAGACACATCAAACAGCAGACGAACAGACACAGACACACAGATTAAGGACTAATTTATATGAACAGCAGGAATCAGACTTCAGCTAAAACCTTACATTTATCGCATGCTGGCTCACGATTTGCTAGCAAACAGAGTAAATCAAATCAGTATGATAAATGCAACATGTACAAAAGGAGACCACTCACCACCACTCTGATGTGCTTGGACAGATCTTTGGAGCTGCGCATGAGGAAGTCAGAAAACGCCGTCTACAACAAAGCAATCAAGTCAGCAAGGAACAAAAAGCAACACATCCATAGCAGGAAAGCTGTCAGCAGACTCACCCCTGCATAAAACATCTTGTTCCGAAGACGGCTGTTGAATTTTTCAGGTTTGGCCTCTGAGAAACAGAAACGGAAGAATATCTCTGAAGAAAATCTCAGATGATGGTAAGTTGTCAGCTACCAAATCAAAATGAAGCAAATCGAAAAACTAATCTTTGAAGATACCTCGGGATTCGTGGAATTCCAGTGTCACATGTGCATCAAACCCCAAACTGAAGTAGTTATTGAAGACATCGATGGGAAGCTAAACTTAAAAAGATGAAATAAGGTGAGCATTTGCTGTGCTAAAATTAATTCTTTGCACATTCCATGTCTTTACATCAAACCAATAACCAATCAAACTGGCTTCTTCTGGTCAAGCCACAGGACATACGATCACCACCATATTGGCTGCTGTTCACTCTGATTTTGTTTTGTGAAACCAGTGACCGAGATGTAGTAATGAAACTGAGTGTAGATGTTTCTGCTGGTGGTTTGAGCTGACCTTGTCTGTTTGGTGTTCATCCTTCTCCTCCTCAGCGGCCTCTGGGTTGGGCTCCACGGTCAGGTTCCAGCGGTCTAGCTGCACAATGTTCCCATCCTCCACATGAGACAGGATTTTAGACACCGGCTCATCTGTGTAGCCCTGAACAAACACATGGAGCCAACAGCACATGAGAGCTGTCACACAGATAAAATCCAAGATAAACACCATCATCTCACTGTCTGAGCTGATGGTTTTTGATTATGGTAACAAGCAATCCATACACCATCACTCAAGACTGTAATCAATGTTTTATTGATCAACCTTACAATAAAATTAATATTGATGAAATAATTTATTTATTGAATAATAAAAAGCATATCTAACACTATCTTTTAGTGCGTAGATTAGGATTACATTGATTTTATATGCACACTTTCGCAGCCATTACTGCAGATAAATACTATTTAAGGTATACTATTTAATATTTAAAGTATATAAGGCATATAAGAGGTACAAAATTTGAGTTTGCACACCCCTCCCCAGTTGAGCGTTCTAGCCAGGTCGTTCCCTGTGCCGAGAGGAAGAACGGCTACAGCGGGTTGAGGGTTCAGCTGCAGTTCATCCAGCACGGACAGGATCCAGCCAACCTGCAAGTTCAGGGAGCAGCAAATCTATCTTCTCTTTACAATCTCACTCACACAACATCTAACAATATCTGATAACTAACAGTAGCTCTGTTCAGATTACATACATTACTATTCATAGCATTAGCAACAAAGCCTTAACACTTAACGCTGCTAGGAGATCACCATGAACACAAATATCACTGACCGTTCCATCTCCTCCGCATACCAGGATACGCAAGTTGGGCACTTTGCGGTACATTTCTAACCTTAATAACAAACAGAGCATGGATATAAATAAAACGTGTAGTAAAACAGTATATTTCAAGGCTTTTAGAAATAAATAAATAACGAAATAAATAAATAAATAAATAGTATTTCATTTTTGTTCTTACCCCTCTTTAGGCCCTCCCTGAGTGAGATCAAACACTTGTCGTGGGTTTAGGTACCACATGAAAGACCTGATAATTTTTGCTCCCTTGTAAAAGAAGACAAATTAAATGTAGTTGTTAATTAGAGCTGTCATACACCTACACAAACACTTCACAAGCCAAGAAAATGGCATTAGATATGAGAGAGCAAACACTGACCTGGTTTCCACCACTCTTCGGGTTCACAAACACCAGCAACGGCTTCATGAGTTGGGAGGGAATTGGCTTCACTATAAAGTGCTTCCATTTTGCATCCTAGCAGAGGGATTAACACACGCCTATATGACACACAGGAGCTCACATGTCTGTAACGAGTATGTCTGATTTATAAACTGGGATCTCACAGTGCTGATCAAAGTGCTTTACTGTAGGAGTTACCTCTGGTCCTTTCTTGCTGGCCTTGTTTTTCAGAGAGGCTTTCTTCCTTCTTTTACTGGACTTCAGTGAGGCCTGGATGGAGCAGAGTTTAAAGCAGCTTTGTAATGCCTCCCTAAGCGCAGTAAATTAAGAATGATGTCTTTCTTGCCTTTCCCGGGCAGTAAATGTGTCTGACCCCGTATTTCTGGGTCAGTTCATGTTTTGAAAGGTTTAAGTGGGTTTTACCGAGACGAGCTCTGGTCTCTCATTCTTTAGGCAGCTGGTGCCTAGTTACAGCAAATACAGCTAAAAACGTACAGAGGGTCTACGGCTGACCGGCTGTCATATAAAACGAGAAGCTGACCAAGTTAAATCAGGTGGACTAACAAGAACAGAACCACACAAAATGAGACGCGGCTTTGAGGGGAGGCGTGAGCGAGCACGCACCTGCTGTCTGCGGACTCGGATGATCCAGGTAGGAGGCACTATAACAGCAGCGTGCGCTCCGAGAGAGCACGTCTCCTCGATCTGCTGCAGCATGAAGCATGTCACCTTATTGTGGTACTGTAAACAAAACACAAACCCATCAACTCACGGCCAGTGACCCGATTTCACTTTGTCTAAAATGGGCCAATATTAAAGAAAGTCCAGTGAAAGTCCACTCACCGCCTGTTTACACCAAGAGCAGCTGATGGCCACTATTTCTTTACTGTGGAAGGAGAACTTCTGCTGGAAACCCTAAGGAAAGAGTGATCAAGAGTGAAATAAGGATCATTCTACTGAACCAGTTCAAACTGCAACCACACAGTATATAGACTATTTAGAAAAACAACAAGGTATTTAGATACATATACAGATTATATTGTAATTACATAGTAATAAGCAACATATAAACAAAGTCATCATTTATAGGTTACATCCTGCTCAAAGGCGTCTGTGCTGAACCCCAATGCCTACATTTCAACTTGCAAAAAACGATTACCAGTATTTTACTTCAATGTTAGTTCTCAAGTTGACAGACTTTTAAATTTAGTTGACAAAAGTTTTATTTTTAAACAAAAACATTTTACTCAAAAAAATACTGTGCTGCATTTTGGAGTAAGAAGTGAGACGTGAGAAGTGTATCTCTGTCCCTCAATGCCACGTGGTGAGCAGTTTGATCTTATTGTTTTGTTACAAGTCAACGTTTATGCACAATTTCACAAGCAAATAAACACTAACTACCCAGATAAAGATGCAATAAACACTAACTAACCAGATAAAGATGTAATAAACACTAACTACCCAGATAAAGATGCAATAAACACTAACTAACCAGATAAAGATGTAATAAACACTAACTACCCAGATAAAGATGTAATAAACACTAACTACCCAGATAAAGATGTAATAAACACTAACTACCCAGATAAAGAAGCAATAAACACTAACTACCCAGATAAAGATGTAATAAACACTAACTACCCAGATAAATATGTAATAAACACTAACTACCCAGATAAAGAAGCAATAAACACTAACTACCCAGATAAAGAAGCAATAAACACTAACTACCCAGATAAAGATGTAATAAACACTAACTACCCAGATAAAGAAGCAATAAACACTAACTACCCAGATAAAGATGTAATAAACACTAACTACCCAGATAAAGATGCAATAAACACTAACTACCCAGATAAATATGTAATAAACACTAACTACCCAGATAAAGACGTAATAAACACTAACTACCCAGATAAAGATGCAATAAACACTAACTACCCAGATAAAGATGTAATAAACACTAACTACCCAGATAAAGAAGCAATAAACACTAACTACCCAGATAAAGACGTAATAAACACTAACTACCCAGATAAAGACGTAATAAACACTAACTACCCAGATAAAGACGTAATAAACACTAACTACCCAGATAAAGATGCAATAAACACTAACTACCCAGATAAAGATGTAATAAACACTAACTACCCAGATAAAGAAGCAATAAACACTAACTACCCAGATAAAGATGTAATAAACACTAACTACCCAGATAAAGATGTAATACACACTAACTATCCAGATAAAGATGCAATAAACACTAACTACCCAGATAAAGATGTAATAAACACTAACTACCCAGATAAAGATGTAATACACACTAACTATCCAGATAAAGATGCAATAAACACTAACTATCCAGATAAAGATGCAATAAACACTAACTACCCAGATAAAGATGTAATACACACTAACTACTCAGATAAAGATGCAGGTTTTACGCAGTACTGTATGTCTGGTGTACCATTCAGTTTTCAAATTCTCCCAGGATTCATGTATATATGCAATATATACTATACATGTGTATATATGCCTGTTTGCTGTAGGTCTATATAGTGTATGTACACTATGATGTGTATAATGTAATGTATATTGTGTATATATATGTATAAAATGTATATTCACACAAATAATACCATGTACCAGTCCAATAGTTTTAGAATTAAATATCAGATGTATTTTAGGTGGGAAGGAGTAAAAAGATGATGAATCATATAATGTAATTCTCTGTTGATGCTCGTTTTGAGATTTGATATTCACTTTTGGGACATTGTGCATATAAAGACATTCTGGAACATTATACACTTACAGACCTTTTAAAAACTGAATCATGATAAACTCTGTTTGTGATGCTATACAGCTTTTCATTAATGTTTTTTTTTCTGAAAACTGAACTATGAAGACTAAAACACTGACAACACTGCAACCTTCCAGATGCTGTAACAGTCACTTTCTCTACAGTAGAGCACATCATCTGGAACTTACCTTTCCACACTGTCGGCACTTCCCTTCCTGGCGTCTCCTGTGAACCCAGTGATGCCTTACAGTACACGTCTGAGTAATAAAATATCATGCATAACATTGTGGTCAGAAAGCTAATCTGGTTGACTTCAAAGTTCATGAATGCAGATTAGAAGGAAACTGTCCCACCTCTCGCAAACTTCTCATCCCTGTCTCCCTGTATGACGGCTTACATCTAAAATTAATCTGCACACAAACAACAGCTCAGTGAACAGAGCAGTACCACACTGTACAATCAAATAGGAGCTGCCTATTCCACTGTTTAAAGTTCTTACCTTTTCTAACTGCTCCATGCAGGTTGTGTGGACAGCTATTTTGCAGGCAGCACATTTATAACGAGGCAGCGATTTTTGCTGTTGGTGAGAAAAGCAATATTTACAGTTCGTCCAGTCACATACACTTAGCGTTTGCCATGAGACCTGTCCTTACACAGTTTCAACACAGGTAGGAGCTCTCACACAAGGTTTCCCAACAGATACAGAATTGTGTACAGCCGGTACTGATGGATTCATTTGAACTTCCTAACTAGGAGATTAGCCAGCTTGCCTTCTTATAAATAACAGCAATTCTCTGGCTGATGGCACAGACGGCAGGGTAAGAAAAAAAGAAAGGAAAAAACAGAAAAGAGAGAAAGAGCAGCATATGTGCTCACCAGTGATTTGGCAAAGCAGTAAAGCTCTCCAACATAGCAGAAATCTCCTGAAAGACTGGTCTCAAACCACACGTGCTGTCCAAACTGGGCATTTTCCTGTGGGACACAGTAAAGCAACTGAAAGCCTGGAACAAATCTGCTACTATATTTATCAACCACTATACCAGCCATGCCAGCTAATTAGAGTCAATCCTTTATTATTGTCTGTACATGAACACAAAGCAATCAAATGGATATTTATCACTCCATATTATTCCTAACAATTTCACAGGGTTTGAGGTTGATCAGATTAATAAGAGTGTCAGATCAAATTTAAGGAGAGTGTTAAAGGGCCCGTATACTAAAAACTGAACATTTATTTATTTACTCTACTTATTCATTTATTTATTGATTCATAACTAAGTGTAATATGTAGAACGTGAACACTGTTACAGTCGGTATAATCCATTTATGGGAACCAAAGCCGTCGTTTTTGTGATGTTGTATTTACATTTATCCCCGTATTCTGCTGTCAGCAGTTTAGCCTATTCACATGAAAAGTCCGCTTCAGTCTGGACTGCTTTTTAAATTATACATAATACAGGACAGCCAATCAAGGGGGAGTGCATTTACATATTTTAATATGAAAGGTTCAGTAACAAAAACAGCCGGTTTAGTTCTATGAGATAAAGAGAGGTAGGACAATTATCATCAAACATGTATTATAACTGTTTTCCTATATATAATCACACAAACATCATAAGTGCACCATAGCAAAAATAGATTTTGAAATGTGAAAGATATAAGCTCTTTATATTTGTATGTACACTAACATTAAAAGTTTGAATCACTTCATATTGTCAGGTTTTTCCCCCATGTTAAGTACAATAATAACAATTAAACGTTTGAATAATAATAAACCGGATACCTAAAGATATTTAAGTGTTGATCAACAAGGACTTCATAAAAATTACAAACCATATAATACACGTATACATATAATTCTTTTTTTTTTATACTGTTGGAGTTCTTTATTTTTCTTTATATACCTTATTATTTTTTTGTACTGTGTCTTGTACTTTGTTTTTGTACTGTGTAACTGCTACTGGCTGCTAAATTTCTAACTATCTATCTATCTATCTACAGCATCTCTGTTTACAGTCACACTTTTATCAGGTTTCTGCTTTGAGATTATCCACGTTTTAGAAAAAACAGGCATTCTAGATATTTCACTTACAAACAGCTTTCTTTCTTAATGTAATACAGCTTTCTGTTACATTTCAAACGCATCTACAACATTATTCTGAATACATATAATATGTCTTCATATTTCATATAATATATTTTATAATATATTTCAAATTATTTTATAGCCTCTTTTCTGCAATGAAATTGGTTTCATTTCACTGAAAACACTGATGCCAAACTTTTTAAAGGTAGGAACTGATCATTGCTGTAACAAACCTGCTAGTAGCCATAACAACGCAATTAAGAGAACAGCAAGCTTTCCTTTATTAGCCACTGCAGCGTGCACATTTAATTTAGATTTCACATTTGAATACGTTTTCTTTTAAAGAAGACAGGAACTCACGGTCCAGTCGACTGTTTGGCTGATCTCTCTGTCAGACTGACACTTGGCCGGCACCGTTGCAGAGGACTGGGCGGTCAGTTGCTGAACGCCAGACTTTGCGATAGCTTTTCTGAAACAACAGAACACATGCACACATGCTGACGGACTGATAAAAAGAATTGTATTTGAACTTCAGGTGCTCACATTCAATACACAATCAGTGTTGTAATAGTTGTAATATGGGTGCCAGGGTATTGCTAAGCCGTTGCTATGTTATCCCAGGTGGGTGCCAAGGTGCTGTCAGGACAATGAAGAGGTACACTAGGTGGTTGCTAAAACCTTACTACAGCATTGCTATAGAGTTCCAGGTGGATGCTAAGGTGTTGTTAGGTCACTGCTATGTTATCCAAGGTGGTTTATAAGGTGTTGCTAAGCTGTTGTTATGTTATCCTGGGTGGTGTCCAAGATATCGCTCAACTCTAGCTATGGTATCTCAGATGGCCATTGCTATGGTTTTCCAAGTGATTGCTGTGAAGTCTCATGGTATAAATGGGAGTTGGCATGGTATGCAATGTCTATGAGGATTAGTATGAGAGACATAATCTGAGATCTCCAAATGCTGCACACCAACCACACATGGCCCCAAAACCATCAGCACACATGATTTGTGGTTCCTTTTTTTCCCCTTTTATGACCAAAAGCCAGCTTAATAATCTTTGCATTACAACATAGGCCTTTTAGTTAGGACTCTGCAAGTTCCCTCTCGGGTATTGTGTTCTAACCATAATGTGCACAGCATAATTTATAAATCACAACAGTCTATGGACCAGTCATGTCATGTCTTCCTGCATATCTCTTTTGGCAGGACACAAAGCACAAAGTGCCAAAAAGACATAAGTAGGTCAGTCTGGTTTCGCTCTACCCAAACACAACACACCCATATCTCTCACACTAATGCTGCGCCAACCAATAGTCATTGTGTGCACTGGACTGAACTCAACACCGCTGGTAAGGTTCCATGGGATGAGCTTAGGATGAGGGAGGTTCAAATGAATTTTTGCTTCCTGTGGTAATCAAGACCATGCTCATTGTGACCTTTGTGCCTAATCCCTGCAGCGCAAATGAGTGACGCTTGGCAACCTGAGGTAGGGCGGCCCACTGGGTGATCAGTGGCACTGATTAGTCACGTCGCTGCGCTACAGTACCCACTCCGCTAATGAGCTAGTGCCATGGAGCTCAGATCCACAGGACAGGGAATTAGAAGGTCAACACAGAAGGAAAAAAAGAGAATAAAACCCTTATGCAGAAACAGCCCCCTTTCACTGCTCTCAGCCTTAATGTTCTAACTGCCCTGACACAGAGAGACCAGCGCGCTACAACTGCTCACCTTTTATCATGCTGAGAGTCCACCCTTAAAGCTAAAACAGGTGATTCACTGCAAGAGACTTTTGTGGAACCCAAACTGTCAAGATTTGTAAGGCAATACCAAACACACTTTAAAGAACCCTTATAGGACCATTTTTGCATTCTTTCCCCACATAGTCCAAGATCCAGTCTTATGCTAAAGTTTTAAAACCCCCTGCTCCAATGACATGCAATGTTGACTGAACAAACTTAAAAATGCCATCTGCTCATTCTAATGTACAAAATTTGTATATTTTAACATGTCAAATAAAAATTGTGCTGAAGCATGTTCTCTGTAGAAGATCTCTGTTCCCAGTTAGAACTGAGAGAGCTCCAAACCAATATGTCTGAGAATGTGGCGCTAATTAAAAGCAGCCATGTATCTCTCATCCATCCATCCATCCATCCATTATCTTCAGCTTTATTCCGCTAGTCGGGGTCACGGGGCCTGAAGCCAATCCCAGCATCATCAGGCGAAGGTGGCATACATCATGGACAGGTCGCCAGTCCATCGCATGGCCAACACACACTTACGCACAAACTCACACCGACGGGCAACTAATCAGAGTAACTAATCAACCTAACATGCATGTGTTTGGACAGTGGGGGGAAACCCACTCAAGCACGAGGAGAACATGCACACACAGAACGACCCGGATATCTCATATGTGTGTGAGAATGGTCCTAACTCAATTTCAGTCCAGATTTAAAGACCTGGCTGGACAACCAAGAGCTCACTTCTCTCACTAAACAAGAGAAAGTGTGGAGGAATACAAGAGGGAGAAAAACTGTTAAGATGTGAAACTCAGTTAACAAGACAACATTAACATTTTATTTCCCTTTTTTATTATAAATAAAAGCTTTTTTCAAAGGCTTTTTAAATGTTGTCCTTGTTTTTACTTAAAGTGATGAAAAAAAGCTTTTATTAAGTTCAGCATTTCAGTTCAGCATTTAAACAGTAACTATACTGAAATACACTGAACTGTGCTATATGGATCATTTTTTTAAAGATTTTTTAAAAGAACCTTTATGCAAGGTAGAGATCAACCATGCAAAGAGCCACTTCAAAGCATTCAAATAATTCTTGCAGTTGCCATGGTTCTACATGAAACGCTACCTTTAGGAAAGAACCATTGTAGAACCTCTTTTTTACAATAGTGCACAGCATGACTTCCATCTCAGTCTAGGATAAGCTCTGAACAATAACATTACCTATCAGGCTGAAATTGAATTGAAGTAAAGGTTTTACATACGAGAGGAAGCCACTCCATGACTCCAGTCTGGGGTCATAATGGGCTCCCATTAGTGGGCCAAGGGAGGTGTGAGTCTTCCAGCAGGTGGAGTTTCTGCGACTGGGCAGTGGTAGGCCTCTCCCTGGCCAAGGGCTGCCTGCCTTGGAGATGGTGGAGATGCGGCGACGGCGCCTCCGCTGGCTGCTGCGACAGTAGCGGCCATGTGGGCCAGTTTCAGGATGTCCCATGTATGAGGAGTTTCTCCTGAGGCAGCGTGGGACACGGATTAGTGGATGGGCCTGGACTCTTTCTACAACTACGCCCTGAGGCAGGCAGTCTTGCTGACACAAAATGGAGGAATTTCTAAACTCCCATTCTGAAGAGTCTGCTTCTGTAAGACAGGTCTCATACGGCTCTGAGTACTGCCCATCATCTGAGTCAGCTGTGGAGCTCTGGCTATCACTGTCACTGTCCCCTTCTGACAGCAGAAGGTCTGAACAGATGAGGGACCTGGGGGCGTCTCCTTTGAACTCCACTTGCCCGACGGCCGGGTCCCGAACCTCCTCATCTTCCTCTGTCATCTGAATAAGGCTGGCCAGCAGCATGGACGGACCAAGAAGATGAGTGTCGATGTTTCGAAGCTTGCTGACCTTCTTTCGGCGCACAGCAAAGCGTGGGTTAGCACCTGGGGTGGTGGTGCTGGAACGTCTTCTTGCGCTGCCACTTTTGCCTGACCGGCTGGAGGCGACGTGGGGCAGGGACTGCAGGTGGACGCTGGATCGTCTGCGCTGGGCCAGCGTGGCTGAGGGCAGGCCTACACTGGAACGCCTGCGAGCTCGGCTGGTTGGTACAGCAACACTGGGCCTTCTCATTCGGCAGGGTTCTGGCTCCTCCCCATTTGGCCTAGCAAGCCCCGCCTCCTTCCTCTTAAAATGGCGACGGAAAAACGTGTCCATGGCGGCCACCGAACTCCCTGCCTAATGCTTCGCTGAGGCTGTTGGTGTAAAATTCATCCCATCAGAGAGTTCATCCCAAAGAGTGTTCATTTCAAGACAAATCGAAAGCCTTTAATATCATACTGCTGGGAACAACTCATTCCTTTGATGAATTGAATCCCTGTTTAATTCCAGCCCTTGCTTTGATGATTACCAGACTATAACAAGTTCTTCAACATGTGTGTACCAGAAGAGTGACACCCTTTTTCCAAATTACACTAGATGCATGAAATTAATCATCGACTACATTTAACGCTCAAATACAACATAATAAATACAGTCCAGTGCAAAAGTCAGAGACCACTCTTAATTTGAAGTTAACATGCCCCTCAAGTACGAGTTGTTAACTGTCAGTCCATTCTTCAGGTAACAGAGAAGATGAGATATAAGAGAGGTAAGAAAGAGGAAAATTAAAAGTAAGAGTAAAAAGGGGGGGCTGTTAAGAACCATGCAGGACCTGGTAGAACACAAAACTGTCCCCATCAGATACGCCACACCTAAAGCTTTCATCTTTGAGAGAGAGGAGAAAATCACGCTCCACTCTTGTTTCAGATCTGAAACCAATCTGCAGGTGTTTCGGTTCACCCTTCCACACACCTTAACATACGAGTCTGAAAGGAAGTGTAGCTATCAAAAAGTTGTTACTGAGAAAAGGAAACAGACAACAAGAAGAGCGTTTGCAAATGAAATAAAGAAGCTGCTGATGTCCTCAGAACAATGCACTGACCACCCCAGAGTCCACACCTCAACGTTACTGAATGTGTTTGGGATCAGACTGTGAGGAGCAGAAAGTGCAACCATTTCTAAGACCGAACTTTGGAAGCGTGGAAACATATCCCAGCCATAGAAACTGTCCCTCCCTACCAATATTTAATATGATCTTTATCACATTATCTTTGACTGAGTATAGACTATGTCCTCCAAGACAACGTTTAGTAATACTTGTTTGTGATTGGCTAAGAGCGAGTGGGCTACCTAAAGGCTCATGCATCAATGTGCAAATATTGTACTTACTTCAAGACAGAGGACTTACTCCCTTTCCTCTATTGCCTGGACTACAAACATGTTTTAAACGTTGTTGATATTATGCCACCAAAAAAAGAGAAGGCACATTAGAAGCTATAATACCACACGGAGTGCAAGTAATAGCTGTTGAGCTAATTAGCCAATAGCCACATTGTTTTAAAAAGAAAACCTGCTACTAAAACGACAATCTGACTTTCCACTGAGAAAAAAAACTTAAACTGATGTTAGTTAATCATCTTGCTGAGCACTAACTAGCAAGCTAACCCTGTTTCTGTCTCTTTTAAACTAGCGGTCAGGTTGCTAGCAGAAACATCCCATAACAACACCATTTAAGGTGTCATACAAAGCATTTTTGGAGCACTTAAAATTATTTTCTGATGTCTGCGTAGAAGGTATGTGACTTTGATCGGGGTGAAAAGTGTCCAGGTGCGGTTTTACACGCCCATTCACACCCAGTAATTTACTCCTAGAACAAACAAGCTGTTCTGCCTTATATGGTGTGCTCATACATATTCTGATGAGTTGGGTTCTGATTGGTTGGTTTAGAAGCAATAGAAACTAATTTTGGGAGGCGTCATTTTGGGTGAAGTCAGGACTGTTATGTTAAAGTCTAGGATTTTGGAATCAGCTCTTTGTACTGTCCTGTTTTGTAAATGCAGGATCTGCTTTTGAAGAAGGAACAACAGTGTTTAAGGTTCATGTTCTGAACGGTCATTATTCAAGTGATGTAAACACAGTTTTCCATTCTATGGTCCCTTTAATGAGTTAACTTGTATGCCCTGCAGTGAACGGTTGTTTTGTTGGATGTGGGGCGGATGTAGGGGTGGGTTGTTGTGTCTTTACCAATGTTGAGACCAAACCTACGCTCTTAGCTGTAGTGAAGGCGACAGATTGGCAAACTTAAAAAAATAATAAAAAAAATTTATAATAAGGCCATGTGCTCAAGTTTCACATGTCTTGTTAACTTTCCAAGAGGAAATAAGTGAACACATACTCTACAGAGAACACACGTATCATGTTTTAACGTTATGGAGAAAAATGTAATATTAGATTTATTCTCCATTTTGTTAACTAAATTAGTAACATGACACATTTAAGTGTGCTCTTTGTGGAGAATGTGCTAAGTTCATTCAATTAGTTTTAAAAAATAACAGAAAAAACATAAATTGACCAAACTTTTGCATATGTTTTTTCAGAGATGCTATAAACTTTGTGTTGTCTCTCTTTTCCCAGTGACAGGAAAAAAAATACATTCAGACTGGAAGTTGAGTAAATGAAGGGTGCTCTCTGACTTTTGCACATTACTGTGTATTGCTGGTAGGACACTCAGAGATGTATAGTCGGCAAAGCTTTTCTGACTCGGGTTCTACAGTGGTGTTTACTTGTAGGGCAGCCACCTGTGGTGCTGCCTTGCAAAGCCCTGATGTCATCATCGTTCAGTGACGTTGTGAGGCACTCGAGGAAATGAGGCGGTGTTCACCTCCTGATTATCAGTGTTTGACGTGGAGATGGCCTGGACAGATTAAAAGGGATTTCTGACCCTTCGCTAATGGCTGCCTGTGCCAATTATAGTCTTTGCCTAGATCTCATTTGGAGTTGCTAAGCAGCTGTTCAGTTTCATTTAAAGTTATTAAAACCTGTGGACATTACACACTGGACTCTGGCTGCACGATGTAGGGCTGCATTTAACAGCTATAAATTCTCTCCTCTGACTGGAGAGTAAACAGTAGCACTGAGTGATGAAACAGCAAATTAACTTCACATAATATCAATCAAATAAGCTCTTTCCAGCTTTAATGGAAACAGGAGACAGCGCAGCACAGCTCTCATGATTGTAGTGCTGAATAACAATAACATCCATCAGCTGCTTGTTTGGAACACCTAGGCCTAGCCGAGGGATCTAAATCTAGGCTAATTTCAGCTAGAGGCCAGCTGAGGTAACGGGATATGATTAGAAAGGTCTCTAGGTCTTTCCTGTTCCTCTGTATCGGGTCCATTTCCATTGGCTTCCTTTTAATGAATATTTAAAAGCAATGAACAAAAATTTGTGGGGTCAGGCACTAATTTTCACTGACTGACCCGAGTACTTGTTTACAATACAGCTTCTTATAATAGACTGCTGGCTAGGTTTTTTTCCCCAAAGACACGACTGAGGGGTCAAGTAGTTATGATAACTCATACCACTATGTTAACATGTCTTAAATAGGAATATAGTTATTTCAAGAGAAAACATTTTACAAATGGAATTACAGTAATTACATTATAATACATACCATATCGGCCATAGGCTAGACTAAATTATACAGAAATTATGACTCAACTATGTTAGTATGTATAAATAGAGCAGTTACTGATATGACACAATAAGGAGATGAAATTAAAGGTCATCAGAATGAAAAAAAAAAAACAGCTCATGGCTCAACCTTCTAAAAAATTGGTGCTGATGCTGCATTCAGTAAAGGCTCTGAATGAACTAAATAATCACATCGCTAATTCATTAGCTCAACACCAAAACACAAGCTATTATCTGCTAGTCTACTACATAAAATACTACACAAAACCTACTACACACATCCTCCGTACAGTCAACCTCAACTACCTGAGCGCACAACCTCAATTTAGAACTTTGCTGCAAATCCTCAAAGCCAGCACCACATTAACTCCACTAATCAGACTCACACACCTGTGAGTGTCCCAGTATTAAAGTGAGAAACAGAGGAAAGTATGAGCGTACGACCTGAGCGACGGAGCTGTCCTCCTCCTGGCCTCAAACACAATGGACTGAGAGTGGATGAGAGAGGGAAAGAGAGTGAGAGAGTGGGGAAAAGAGAGAGAGGTGATCAGGTAAAGGAAGGGGGGGCTACAAAGTGCAGAAACACACAGGGCTCATCGATTGGCTGTGCGGGAGACAGCAGGAGCGGATCCAGAGACTAAGCCTGTGGTTTAAAATAATGACTGATTACCAGATCCAGTCACACACTGTGCTTGTGACTGATACACAAACACACACACACAAAAACCACAGTAACTGCCCCCCTGTGAAGACTTCCTCGCTTGGTTACCTTTTTTAATAGGCAGCCTGTTTGTATGTATCGTAAGGACACCAGAACCACAGAGGCAGCATCAGAAGATCTGACTGGTTGATCACCGCTTCTGTCTACACTAATCTTATCCTTTCACAGCAATTAACTCTAATGTTGCTGAAAATCTATCAACCGAGAAAATAACATTGCAAGCATGGACATGTACACTTTATAGGACATATTGTGTGTGTGTGTGTATGTATATATATATACACATATAAGTTGGAAAAATGTACCTAGTTTGTGAGTTGCTAACCCTAACCCTAGCAAACCATACTAAGCAAAAAAGAAAAAAAATGCAGGTGCTGGGCTGAGATTAACAAGGCCAGATTTAAAAAGGGTCAGATATTGGTCAGAAAAAAAATCCCCAAATTGAAAGTAATATGAAAGATGTTCTTTGAAGTAATGCAATAGAAGAAAACGTTTCAGTACCTCAGAGAACATTTTAGTGCAAAAAACGTCAACACAAACTACTTAATTCTTTAGTGAACTGAAAGTGGCTTTGCCTCGAAAAGCAAACATCTACTACTGCTACATGTGTGCAGTCCCCGGACTTGCCATTCATTAGCCTAAAGTAGTTGTTTTTTTTCTCCATTTTTAACATAACAGATGCTGGCTAAAAGTGCTGTCGCTGACTGGAGGTCAGTCCAGCTTGCAGCAAGCATCCTCTATTGTGTCAGCACTTCACTCTTTTTCTCACCAGATAAAAAGACATGGTAGAGGCACTCCAACACCACCACAATGCCATTCATTTCCACTTCAAGGCCCCTAGGCTCCTGCATTATGGATAAATGTGGATAAACCAGTCCAAGCCCTGAAAAAAACCCCTGCATACTAATTTAACACCACAGAAACAGACCAGACCAGCTCGCCCGTTGGCCGTTTATTATGAGCCTCACTTAAAATACAGTGTGTCAATACCATCCACTTGATTAGGTTCTCATCCTTGGCAACACTTCCGCTCGTGACAGATGTACTACGACACACAAAGCCAGACACACATGAGGAAATAATTACTACGCTTTGAGGGGCGAGAGTGGGGGGAATACTGTGGCTTACTGTGGCTGTTACCATGGAAGAGGACCTGGCAACCATACCAACTAGCTTCTTTAGTCTGGGACACAGAGCTAAAGTTTCAGCAATGATTTTAGGCATTAAAGCAAGACAGATCCATATTGTGACTTGTTAACCCAGTGCAAAGCAACTTGGGGTTTCAGAAAGGGGCTACGTAAATAAAACATTTAATGATGAAGATGATTATTATTGTTGTCATTATTGTAGCTGTTATAGATGGGTATAGATGCTATAGATGGATATAGATGCTATAGATGGGTACAGATGCTAGAGATGGGTACGGATGTTAGAAATGGGTACAGATGCTAGAGATGGGTACAGATGTTAGAAATGGGTACAGATGCTAGAGATGGGTACAGATGCTAGAGATGGGTACAGATGCTAGAGATGTGTACAGATGTTAGAGATAGGTACAAATAATAGAGATGGGTACAGATGTTAGAAATGGGTACAGATGCTAGAGATGGGTACAGATGCTAGAGATGGGTACAGATGCTAGATATGGGAAAAGATGTTAAAGATGGGTACAGATGTTAGAAATGGGTACAGATGCTACAGATTAGATGTTAGAGATTAGTACAGATGTTAGAGATGGGTACAGAAGCTACAGACAGGTTTAGATAATAGAGATGGGTACAAATAATAGAGGTGGGTATATGCTAGAGATGGGTACAGATGTTAGAGATAGGTACAGATGCTAGAGATAGGTTTAGATGGTAGAGATGAGTATAGATGTTAGAGATAGGTATAGATGCTATAGATAGGTTTAGATGGTAGAGATTGGTACAAGATGTTAGAGATTGGTACAGATGTTAGAGATGAGTATAGATGTTAGAGATAGGTATAGATGCTAGAGATAGGTTTAGATGGTAGAGATGTTAGAGATAGGTATAGATGCTAGAGATAGGTTTAGATGGTAGAGATGAGTATAGATGTTAGAGATAGGTATAGATGCTATAGATAGGTTTAGATGGTAGAGATTGGTACAGATGTTAGAGATTGGTACAGATGTTAGAGATGAGTATAGATGTTAGAGATGGGTACAGATGCTACAGACAGGTTTAGATGGTAGAGATGGGTACAGATATTAGAGATGGGAACAGATGCTAGAGATTTGTGGTTGTTGGTAACTGCATCATTGATAAACATTAATTATATTTTCCTCACAATGAAGGCTGACATGTGGAGGCCATCTAGCATGTCTTTCATAAATGTTTCCAGGCTAATAAAGAGAGATTAAACCTGCATTCATAAATGGCTTATTTACTGTAACTGCGACTCACCGGCCATCAGGGCAAGTGGACAGGACAAATGCAACTTTGAGAATGTGAAAGGCCAGTGAGAACATGTAGCACTGATGCCATCTGCTGGACAACAACTATAAGTTAGTTCTGCAATTTTCCACAAAGGATAACATGAAGACAAGCACAATTTCAAACGGTCCATTGGTGATGAGTCCCTGAGGAATCTGCTATAAACCTAAACGCCTGCATCATGCAAACTCAATAGTTCCCCAAAATCCCAGCTCTCCTGACCATGAACAAAACTCAAACCAGCTCACAGCCATACAAAATCCCTCCACATTTTTTAGCGTATTATTGTGTTTCCATAAACTTCCCACTTGCATTATTAAGCCAACTGTACTGACAGTAACGTTTGAGGTCTTTGCGATGGCTTTGCAGCTTTCTTCATTCAAGTGTTGTTAAAAATGTTCTGAGAACTTGAGGAAGCTCTTGAACCTTCACCATGACTGTGTGGAAAAACGGTAAGTATTTCTGTTTGTCCAGTCATCGCAAGAATTACACAATATGTAAAGACAGATGAAAAAATGAAGAAGCCCGTTTGTTTTTTTGCGATATGCTGCACATGAAACTGACAGAAATCAGTATTGACAAAACTGGGGTATTCCTTTAATCAAACCATACTGTCTGCATACAGGACACTAACAGAAATCTCCAGGTGAGGGCAGTAAGGCCACATGTAGACAACACTCGGACTGGACCTTTAGAGC